>BLKR01001267.1:312500-314395 GCA_011170035.1 Teleogryllus occipitalis
AGGGAATCTTGCAGTGATGTGGGTTATGATGGAAACACAATTCTCACTTTGCAGAATGATGTTTAATAACTTTCAATGGTCACAATTGTTCTTTACAATTAAAGTATACTTTTAGTACTGTTCTCAATGTGAGAATACAGCAACCTTCTATCACGAATCACAAAGTGCGAGCACATGTGCTCGCCTGGCAACTTACTTGCAACTTTGTGTGAAACACATTGATTAGTTCAATTTATACAATGCTGAACTATAACAAATTGAAATAATGTGGCTTTTCACTTTGCCACGACAGGAGTACAGAATGTTACTTTCTGTATGAGATTTTTACGTGATCTATTAACACGGAGCCCGAGACATGTTTCTCGCGAGGCTGCCTCTCAGCGACTGATTTCTTTTCGGTTGCGGGTACGCGACGAGGGGATTTGAACTGATTTGAACAGGCCAATTAACGACTGCTTTTCTAGCGGTTGCAGTATGGCGAGGTGGGGTGAATTTGAACAGACCAATTGGCAACTGCTGGAGTTTTGAAATGTTCTGGAAGGCTTTAGAAGGTTCAGGCGTGGAATATCGCGCCGCGTGCGCGCGGTGGTGCCGCTCGGCTAGTGGAAATTTCCATGCCGGGCTTCCGGAGTTGCCGCCTAGGGCGTAGGGAGTTTTTTATTTTATACCTTCCTCTTCTGCTTTTGCGTGTGGGCCCGAACAGTGATTAATTTCACAGATATTAAATCTCAAATCAAAACATGTCATCACACTTTAAATTCACGTTATTTATAACAAATTATTGATAATGATGACTGGATTATGAACAAAATAGTTGCGTTGGTGTTAAACGTATATCATTTTGAAATTTCACCAATTAGGGATGATGTTGTGTTTCAAAACATGACTTACCGGTGGCACCAATGTGTGAGGAGGGGAGAGAGAACGTCGGCGATGAACAAATGACTGGACGCCCTTCCACATGTCGTGGAAGTCATGGTCGTTTTCTTTTTATTCCGCAGATTTTTATGGTGCAGATACGCAGAGGATAGATCGTAGCAACGCGAGTTCGTCCTGAGACGTGGGTTTCGATGGTGCAGATACGCAGAGGTGGCGGTACACTATAGTATCGCACCTCCGTGAAGTTAGCCGGAAAAAATCTGCGATTTCAACCAAACTTGGTATATCGTTTGCCCATCGTTTGCCCAGGTTTGCCCACCAAAAATTTTCGTTTGCCCACCCCCAGAAAAAAAGTTACACAAAAAACAAATTTTCGGGCCAACTACACGCTCGCCGGAAAAAATCTGGGATTTCAACCAAACTTGGTATTTTGTTTGCCCATCGTTTGCCCAGGTTTGCCCACCAAAAATTTTCGTTTGCCCACCCCCAGAAAAAAAGTTACACAAAAAACAAATTTTCGGGCCAACTACACGCTCGCCGGAAAAAATCTGGGATTTCAACCAAACTTGGTATTTCGTTTGCCCATCGTTTGCCCAGGTTGGCCCACCAAAAATTTTCGTTTGCCCACCCACAGAAAAAAACCAAAAATTTTCGTTTGACTACCCAAACAAAAAAATTACACGAAAACAATTCCCGACTCTGAGTTACGCTTTTGTAAATATAATCGACCCGACTACCACTTACCCTATAGAAACAATGATAATTTGCAGTATAAATATTCTTAATAGTGTATTTTCGTTTGCCCAGTGACAATTTTCGTTTGCCCAGGCTCAGAAATGCAAATAAAGGCAGAAGCGTTTATTTACAAGTGACTCCGACTAACGTTTTTGTTTATATAATCGACTCGGCTACCACTTACACGGAAGGAACAATTTTAATATTCAGTATGCTAATTCTCAATAGTGTATTTTCGTTTGCCCAGTGACTATTTTCGTTTGCTCAGGCACAGAAATGCA
>BLKR01001268.1:0-314378 GCA_011170035.1 Teleogryllus occipitalis
TTTGGTTTGGTTTTTTCATGTTTCCGGGCGCGTCAACTGCTTGGTCATTAGTCCCGTTAGTGTAGTGCATGTTTTTTTCTCGAGAGATGGCGGTGGTCTTCCCCCCGCTGGATGGCGAGATCCGGCGCCGACCTACCGTCGGCCAGTGGGGTTTCCCCCAAACCAGGACTCTCCCACCAGCGGGGCACCGCCCCAGCCGGGACAAGCTCTCAGCTCCCGACCGGTCTCCCGGAATATGTGGTAGTGTAGTGCGTGTTAGTGTAAGTGTGTGTGTGTAAGGGGGAGAGGATAGGACAAGGAAGAGGAAGGACAGATCGCGCGCGGTCCGTGGCCCGTTTGGTAGGGTACTGCTCCGGCATTCGCCTGGTGTTGGTCGGAGAAACCACGGAAAACTACCGATCAGAGCAGCCGGCCGCTAGAATTCTCCTCCAGACAGCAACTGAATTCGACCTAGCTGAAAAGCTAGTGTCGAAAATCCTGCCGCCGTCAGGACTCGAACCTAGGACCTCCCGGTTAGAAGCGCTGCAGTGACATCAGTTGATGCACTGAGCTACCGCTACCGGTTTCCATGTTTGGGGATAATAACCTGTTCTTAGTATGGAGTTGAATATATTATTTAAAAATGCGATGGCATTGTTTGGTAATCTTTTGAGAATTGCAGTATTAAATTGGTCGTGTCCTGGAGATTTTTTGTTTGGCATTTTTTTTGATTATCAGTTTAAGTTCATTAGGAGAAATGAATTTAATTCTGTGAGGAACGTTGTAAAGAGGAGCGTTTGAAAATTTTAAAATTTCATCGTGTTTGGCATTTTTTATGGAATCATTGGGTGTGAATGTGCTGGCAAAATGAGCTGCTAGAATTTCGGCTTTCTCTGTGGGTGAATATTTTTTCCCATTATCAGTTGACAGTGGGGGAATGCTATTATTTTTCCTTAAAATTTTCTTTGTGAATTGCCACAGAGAATTGCTTTTAGTATTTAATCCTTCAATAAATTGATCGAATTTTTCTTGGTTGTGTTTACTTATTGCCTTTTTGCAAATATTAGTTAGATGATTTAGTTCTTTTTTTAGTTCTGGGATTTTTAGGGTGTTCCAAAGCCTTGTGGTTTTATTTTTAACTTTTATTAATTCAGTAATATTAGGAGGTAATGGTTTCCCTAGGCTCTTTCTGATTTCTGGTATTGTTGTATTTTGAGAATTATTCACAGTTTTTATTAATATATTATTTAGCTCACTGATTGCATGATTTATTTCATTAGAAGAATTAAGGGTTTGAAATTTTGGTATTGATTTTAAAGTAACAGTTTGACATCGTTTTTAAAGTAATGCCAGTTTTTCAGTGTGGGAGCAGGAGAGGATGGAGGTTTTGTTAGTTTAGATGTTATAACAACTGGGATATGGTCGGAGTCTAATTCATGGTGAACAGTAGAGTAGAATAGGTCTTTCAAATTTGTTACTGTTATATCTAATATATCTGGATTTTTGTTGGAATCATATGGGAAATGTGTTGGTTCTGTGGGCGTTAGTATGTTAAGTTGCAATGGGTTGCAATAAGTTGCAATAAGTTGCAATTCTGTTTAGGTATTCGCCGGCCGGATTTGTGGTCCGATATCCCCATGCAGAATACTTTGAATTCAAATCTCATACTATGATAAATGGATTTTGCAATTCAAGTAATTTATTGATAGAAGTAGTATTGATTTTTATGATGGTGGTTTATACGTAGTGACTATAGTTAATATTTTATTATTGACATATGGTACATTTATCCCGATTTTTTCTATACCTGGAGTGCGTGGCAAGGTTATTTGGTGGTGTTGAATGCTATACTTTATCAAAGTCAATACACCACCTCCCGAATATTCGAAGCTCTGATGGTTTTGAATCCTACAATCCTAATTATACATGCGATATCTATCGTTTTTGCCTGTAGAAACTGTTCTAATTTGGATTTTTTGTTTACGATGCCATTTGCATTCCAATTTAATATGATAAATGTAGGGATGGGTCCTCGACACTTTCGATACCCCGATACCCTCGATACTCGGGTGGTATCGATAGCGATCGATACTTTCGGAAAATGACTCGATACTTTTTCGATACTTTCAATTTTTTATGCCATTCCTCGTCTCTTCTGATTTTACGGAAGAATTGTCTTCATTACATTCCTCTTTCTCCTAGTTTTCTTCTGTTAGCAACAAGGAAGTGTCCGTCTGTTCAGATTCACTTACAGTCGTTGAAATTACCCAACGCTGCAACGTCCGAGCGCCGTGCCCCGCTCTTTATCCCACTCACGCCTGTCACCATCTCTTGAGATATCTGGCAATTCGCGACCAATTCAGCTTTGGGAAACTCTTCCTTGTGAGCTTCCAGCAATCTAGTGACAACAGGCATGATAAGCAATGCTCGATGACAGCGTTTCTTCTAGGGATACTCTTCTCCTTAGCCCACTGCGGAGGCATCTGACGGAGCTCTTGAGTTCAGTTCTGCATTTTAAAATGGCCGAAAGAAGACTAGATTAGTGCATTCCATAAAGAAAGAGTGAAGTGTGGAATTATTTTGAAGAGGACTCAAAAGATGTGCTAATTGTAGAATATGTAAAAAACATTTTCGCCTGGTGAAAATTCACACAATACTAGTAATTAAAAAAAACATGTTACATCAATACAACAGGTAGTATTCACCTCCATCGAACACAAGTGAGCCAAGCCAACTAATATTGCACCGGACGTTTGAATCGTTGCAGATCGTACAAGTGAAGTGGTAGAAGTTAATGACCCATGGCCAATCTTGTCAAGATCATCAAGTTCCAACACAAATCAACCAACACTCATTGATTGTTTGGTCACAAAGAACAAATTTGAATCAGGAGACAACCGTTCAAAAGCAATAACAAGAAAATTTGCTTACATGATACGCAAAGATAATCAATCGATCATTATTATTGATGACAATAGATTCAAGGAATTAATTAAACATCTTGAACACCATGCCCACAAGAAAATAATAACTCTTTAATCACGATTTCGGTTCTGCGATATTTCCGTAGTTAAAAACCTGAGGTCAGCCCTGTGCTTTCCCATGCAATTCTTACACGTAGGAGTTGATTTCTTTGATGGACAGTTTGCTGAAAGGTGATTTTTGCACAGAAAACACACGAAACTTGGTAATTACAATTATTTCTACTGTGTCCATAGTCAAGGCAACGATAGCACTGAATGGGGCCTACAGTTTTCTTTCTTCTTTCCGGTTTAAATATGGAGTTACAAATGTATTTTAATTCCAAAACACTTTCTATTTTTTCGGTACCGTTGGATTCTACGGCTACTACTGGGATGGGGACATTGTTCTTGTTTATTCTCGTGACGTTTGTAACTGAGGAAAATTTAGATGCGATGTCTTCGAGAATTTCATTTTCCGAGATAGTGGGATGAATGTTTTTCATCACTATTGAATATTTCTTTACAGTGGGGTACTGGGGAGTACGTATGGAATTGTTTGTTGGTATTTATAAAGTATTTAACTGCGGCTATGAAGTCTATTATTGTCGTGAATTGTATTTTAATTTTATTGTTCTTGAGCTGGGTGGTGAAGTTTTCTGTTAACTTAGATTTGATTTCATTTATAAATTCTGTACGATTGCTAATTCCCGTTAAATAGATTGGCGGGATTTTTTTTACTTCTACTGGCACTTCAAGTAACTCTTCATTTAAAAAACTGAATCTATTTGACACTTCTACATTATAGTTTTTTGCAAGTTGTCGGTGTTCAGTTCTGAAGGAGGGTCTGTCGAGGTCATGCGTTTGGCGTCTCTGTTACTGTCCTCGCGGTTTCGCTTTCCTTGCATTGCCTTGCTTTGTTGCGTATCTGAATGAGTTGATCCGGTTGTTTGTTGTTGTGATGGCACTTGCCCAGATTCGACAGGTGCCGGTGATGATTCAGTCATTCTTATGAATGGCTGATTGCGTTTTGATGAGACTTTGCTTTCGATGTAATCCATACTGCTGCCCTTCAGTCCAAGCAACCTTCCGCGGCCGCCATGATGGTTGAATATTCTGGATTGTAAATTGATTCCAGGGCTTGAGTAAATAACTGCCCTGTGCTGAGAAGATCATTGTAAGACATACAAATATAGATGCACTAACACTAAACACGCACTTCCGTCCACTTACCACTGTTTAGTACTAGCACAGAAAATTTATCGCCACAGTTCTGCGGAACGTTCGGAGCGATGTTGCTCGTTCGAAAGCGCAGAGCGAAGTGAGATAAACATTTTCTTGGATAATTTTGATTTTTGTTACTCGTATTTAAGGATATTGTAACGCTTCGAGCACGTGCTAGCAGGGAGAGCGCTGAGGCGACCTTGGTTGGTGGACTGATGCATTCAAAATAGACGCTAAACACGAGTCGCAAAGAAATCAAAATTACCGAAGAAAATTGTTATCAACATATGTCAATAAGTATATCATTGGATTTGTCGTTTTAGGCTCGTCATGATAGACTAAAAAATATGTATATTTCCGTTTGAAAAAATCAGTTCGGCAAAAATCAATCAGCATTTTCGTAAAAACTGTACTCACTCTGTATACTGAAATGTTATTTTGATTCTATTTCTATTTATTTATCTGTTTCGACATACAAAATGCTATCGTCCTATCTGTCGTATGTGAACGTGCAAATTATACAGAATTGCGATCTCTGGAAGTTCTGTTAATTAAAAATGGTTATTTTTAATTGATGGTAACTAGTTACAAATTACACAGGTCAACGACCAAAAAACTTTTTGTGTGTGTTCACGAAATTCTTATCGTTTTAAGTGTGCTGATTCCAAAAATAACTTTAAAAAGGCCGTATCACCCACCATTTGTTCATATTTTAACATTTTCTCTGTACAGATAGGTAACTATAGCTCTGAGTCTCTAGAAATGTACGAGATGTAGGAAATTAGAATGAGAAAGTATTAGGACGACAAAGAGGGTAGTAAACGCTTTGGTAAAATATTTCTTCATTGTGACTCTTCCCCTACCGCGCATCGATAGGCGTGCGGTTTCACTGTCAGAGATGCATTTGAGAAGCAGTAGCGTGTTTCTTTTATTTGAGGCTTACGTGTTTGCATTATTGCTACCAAGATACGACACTAGTTTAGCAGTTAGTTCCTGAACTACCAGTGGCTATTGCAACTGAGGTTAAGTGATACCATGATACGTGATGAATCTCCCTGTGTCGCCCTGGCAACGTGTATTCTTTCACTATAAGAATTCAATATGCATTAATGTACGTGCTATTTACACTGCCTTTTTATGTTTAATTTACGTGCCTTACACTGCCTTTTTATGTTTAAATAAAACGGGGGGTTTCTGGCTTATCCCAGCAAGGAATTTTTGGCAGTTTTCTGTAATTGCGGTCCTGTCCATAGGGACACATATCGACACGTCCTTTTATTAAAAACTGGTTTAACCTTTTTCTCTGTTGTTGAGATTGTAAACTTTTGCCTGTAACGACTGATGCTAAAATAAGATTGCAGCGTATTTACAGACGGATCTGTGTCGGAGAATTGAGGCGTTTTCCAGGAAGTGATTACGCATGATACCGATATCAAACAGTTTTCCGAATATCCTAAAAGTGAAAGCTATTTCTTGGGGTAAGGAAAGATTCTAACAATAAAACTGTTAAACGGCGAAACAGTTGCTCCTTAATACGGGAACGCTTGTACCAAGTTTTCTCGCGCGATTTGTCGTGTGTTAAATTTTTATCTAACTCCCGATTTTTGTACCACATACACATGCTCTTTCATTTATTTTTTGTTTTTGTTAATAATTTATTTTTAATTTAATTTTTGCCGATTTCACCGTCTTTGGCACTCATCTTGCCGAGATTTTTTCACAACTAATTTTTCGTGCAAAATTGAAGTGACTGTGCCTCGCAATATGCTTATGGTCTCAACAATTTCCCGCACTTTGATTCGTCAATCACTTAAAACCATATCGGGAATTTTGTGGGATTCATTTTGGGGGTTGACACTTCTACAAGGCGTCCGAAATGATGTTAATTTTTTGTGAATGTCTGACCACGTTTAAACCCATTCACCCAATTTCAGACAGTTGCAAACACAGGAGCAGATATGCCATGAACTTCAATTCAACTTTGTTTTCTTTCGACATTAATCCTTTCCAAAACAAGTATTTAATTACTGCTCGAAACTCACTTTTGTCCATTTTTATTACCAAATGAAAGTTGTTTACCCTTGAAAGTTTACTTCAAATCGTCAACAATAATGAATATACGTAATGGATACAGCTGAAATTTAAACAGCTGAGTACTTAGGTGTGCTCAGGTGTATCATTTTCTGTACTATGAACACCTTATCTTGGATTTAATAAGAACTTATTGAAGGACCTAAGTACTATTATTTTTGCACACGCAGAAGCAGAATGTATTAAAAATATGTTATTAACATACATTGTACGTATAACATAATTAGGATTGTTTTGCATATGAACAAGCAGAATGCAATACAAAATGTTATTAACATATGTTTTCAGTTACTCATAGTTGTTCCTTCAGTGTAGCCGATCTGTCGCCAGCTAGAAAGAAACAAACGGCCAAGTCACGTTTGTTTCATTGTTAGCCTACCACCACAGCGTCACCCCCACACCCGGAAAGAGAAGCCAATCGCTTCATGCAGGATACGGAACAGGCATTTTCAAACGCCTCTAAGTTAATTGCTCGAACTAAGGAAATACTGAGAATAAAAGTGCAAATATTAGATTCAATTTAACAAGAGGAATGGTCCCCGGGTTGACAAAACAATGGTAAAGGAACTGCATTGATGTTCATCATTGACCCTTCCCATTGGTATACGAGTGTTAAAAAATGTATGTGAATTATAGGATTCAGTTATCAGAATGCAAAAGTGCCAGCTACTTACAGAAATAACGAATATCTGTATTGTGCATGCAGAGCTTCTGCGGAGGCCCACCCGTGCGTGGTAACGCTGCTGCTGAACAGTGGTGCCAACCCCAACGAGCGAACGTGCTCTGGCCTCACCGCTCTGCACCTCGCCGCGGGCAACGACTTCTGTGGCCGGTGCGTGTGTCTTTCTGCGCCCTAGGGTCTCCCCAACTGCTATCTGTACTAAATGTCCGATTTTCAATTATGAAACTAACAACTAAGCCTTCACTCACGTATGCTTGCCTGATCTCTGAAGGAATTGTTAAATTCCACGCTAAAACATAACAAAAACAAACAACTCAAACTTTTTTCAGAAAATCAATAAATTACTAGGCGCATTTCAACCAAATAAATTGGAAATAAATCGCGAAGAGAAAATTTGCATAATTGAGTTTCTTACGAGAACCAAAGAAGTTCCAAATTGAGTATTTTGAGACATTTCAGGAAGTTATTCCCTACAGCTGGAGATATATGCTGTGACAAACACCGAAATATTTAAGGTGGGGGGAAATCATACATTCAATACTATGCACATCTACTCTATGAAGTTTTTGGTGCCTCCTGAAAAATCTCGAATTTGGAGTTGTTTGGTTTATTAAGAAACCCTTCAATGTATAGAATATTTGAAACATTTGAAGAAAAACGAAGATGCCAAAACGTTCATTGTAGGTTGCCTTGTATGCATGTACAGTAAAAAGAAATTAGTTAGGAAAGAAAAATTACCTCCATCTCACATACACTTGATACAGTAAATATATACCATTCTAGAATTCCTCAAATTTCAAAGCAAAATTTCCAACTCTTTCACTATCAGGGATCTACCATACGAATTTTTCTGATGAGAAATTGCTATTTTTTTGCTTCAGCAATACATAACTTTCTTTCTACCGCGAAAAGTAATAAATGAGGGAATGCACGGCATTGATTTTCTTCGTCCCTTGTTTCTATATATGTAAATTGAAGAATTTTAATATATTACATTATATTATTTTTTATTATTTGATTGTTTTTGTACATAGATCAGTTCATAAATACATACGCATATGTGGTGATGGCTTTATTCATAAAACTTAACCTAACTTAACTCTAATACAGTGGTTGAGGAAACCACGATAGCACCTGCAGATTTTATTCTAGGTCTGAAAATAATTTACAAAATATGTGGAATGAATATTTATTTTTGATGCGAGTGGAATGAGTGGGCTTTTAGAGACGTAGAACGAGGATAAGGTTTGAATATGGTGAATATTAGAGAAGAACTTATGGGATAGGTAAGTAAGTACTGTGGTGAATGATGGGCTCGATGTTGAATTCATTATGTAATTGGTGATTTGATATGAACCGTGAGGCATTAGTGATGGTGCGAAAAAATTGATATTGTACTATTTGAATTTTGTCGATGTTTGTTTCTGCAGCATTAATCCATACTGAATAGGCATAGAGAAGAGTCGGTCTGATTATTGTTTTGTATAGTATATTTGTATTGTTGCTGTTTTGTATGGAAGGTGTTTATTCCTATAATTAGTTATTTTAGTTGATGAAGTTTGTTTTTAGTTTGAATTATTTTGATGTCTATGTGTTGTTTCCAATTCAATCTGGTGTCCATGTGCTGTCCTAAATATTTAATGGGTTTATTTAGTGGGTACAATGGAATGGGCTCATTGTGATTGTGGAGTGTATGGCCTTAAAAAAAATTGCTGCAGTTTTGTTTGGGTTTAGTTATATTTTTAATTTGGATGACCAACTGTCTATTAGATTTAGATATAATTATAGGTTGTTCTTAATGTTCATTAGAGAGTAATTGGAAGCGAAAATAAGGGTATCGTCTGCAAACTGTGCTATTTTTACTGTCGGATGTTTGGGGATGTCTGCTACATAGAGAGTGAACAGTGTGGGTGAAAGGGAGATCCTTGTGGTAATCCTGCTTTGATGAACCTGGGGTGTGAATAATGGTTGTTAATTGTTACTGCAAAGGTTCTGTTGGATAAATAGTTTTCGATTATTGAGGTGATATACTGTGGAGGGTCGATTTTCTTTAATTTGTTAAATTGGTGCCTGGTGCCATACTCTATCGAATGCATGTGATATGTCAAGTGATATGAGTATTGAATGATGTTTTTTCTTAAATGCTGTGTTGAAATGCTCTATATTTCTGAGGAGTTGGTGTTGTGTGGACATGTGTTCAGTAAATCCAAACTGCTCGCCTGGGATTGCTTTTGCTAATTGCAGGTGTTTTCTGAGACGTTGAAGTATTATTTTTTCGAAGATTTTAGACAGAGATGGTAGAAGGCTTATTGGACGATTGCTGTTGGTGTTTGCTATTTTGTATTTATTTTCGGAACGGAATGAATGATGCCATGCTTCCAAATGGATGGAAAATGATTTGTTCTGAAGCATGAATTGTATGTTTGTATGCAATATGCTTGTATGAATGCAATTGCGGGGGCAAGTAAGTGTTTTAGAATTGAGTTATTAATATTATCGTGATCTGGCGCTTTTTTTTATCGGGAGAGAGTTAATGATTTGTTTTATTTCTTTAGGGTTTGTAAAATGGAGTCCGAAGTGAGGACCATAGTTTGGGCGGTTTATGGATTGAATTATTATGTTGTGTTCCGGGTGTGGTTTTCTTTGGTTGAGGATGATAGTCGAATCAAAGAGATTGGCTATTTCCTCAACCTTGTTGGTTGGGGTGAATAAATTATCTTTTGGTGAGTTGATAGGTGGAATAATTTATATTCTTTTAAGTATTTTTTGTGAAGTTTCATATAAAATTGTTTTGAGTCTTTAAAGATTTTATATTATTTTGGAATTTGATATTTATATGATTTTTTATAGATTTCTTAACTGTATTAGTTAATATTTAAAATTATGTTTTTATTTGTGAGTTTTTAGTTACGTGACATAGTCTTCTGGTCTTGTTTTTTATATTTATTATATTTCTAATTTCTGTTGGCAGAAGTGAATGTCTTATGTTGTTATGGGTTTGTGTATTTTTGGGTTGCGTTTCTGCTATTGCTGTATGTATTATGGTTAGTAATGTTACGGCGTTCTCAATTTCTGTAGAATTATTTAGGATTTTTATTTTCGGTATTAAATTGTTTATTGTGTTTTTGAAATTAATCCAGTTTAATTTACGTGTATTTATTTTGGGGATTGGGGATCGCGGGGGTGGGATCTGTTGTGTATGTATGTTTACCGGAATGTGGTCAGAGTTGAGCTCATGATATGGGGTTGAGTAAAAATTGATAATTCCATCTGTCAGTCCGATGTCTAGGATGTCTGGTTTTTTATTTACGTCTTTTGGATAGTATGTTGGTCCTGGAGGGGATAATATATTGATAGTCGTATTAGTTAATATTTGTGATAGTGTTTTTCCTGCTTGTTTGCTTATACGACATCCCCAATTTCTGTATTTGGCGTTTAGATCACCTAATATTAATGTATTTTATTTGCGGTGAACAGATTAAGTATATTTAGGGATTGTATTTTTATTGTTGGAGATTTATATATAGCTATTCTATTCCATGATTTATTGTTCATTATTGGGTTAATTGCTACTGTTTCAATTTCTGTGGTGTTTGATATATGAATTTTGTGATGGTTTATATTGTTCTTGACCGCCTCCTTTATTTTCAATCCTATCATTTCTGAAAGCTTTGTATTCCGGTATGTAAAATTAATTTCTATCGTTTAGGTTTGTCTCTGTCATGCATGCTATATCTGTTGTATGTATGTAAGTATAGTGTCAGTTCTATTTTTTTGATGTAATGCTGTTTGTATTCCAATTTATGAATGATATATTTCTACGCACTTGTGCTGACATTATTGTTATTAAAATAAGCTGTTACTGAAATTATTAATGGAATGAGGAAGTAGATGAAGTTAATTACGCAGGACGTTATGAAATTAATTATTGAATTTAGAAGAGGGTTAATATTGTTACTTTGCTGGTTTTGTTGTGTGGGGTTGCTCCTGAACTGTTATTCTTAACGGAACTTAATTGGTTTTCAGGGTTGTTGGACGTAGTAAAGTTTCGGATTGGTTGGGTAAATGGAAGTGATTGGAATTGTTCGTATTGTTGGTTGCTAAAGGATGGGAGTTGTGCTCTTTGGAATGGATTTCTTGTGTTATGAGGTGTGGTGGGTTTTTTCAACGATTTCCTTATAGTATAAACAGTTCTTATTTCTTACATCCGTGTGGTGATTGTCCTTGCAGAGAATGCAGGTAGGGTTTGCTTTACTTTGGGGACGTTCTCAAATAGTGGTTACCAGAATATATTGCACAGTTAATTTTGTGGTTGCAATTGTTTCTAGAGTATCCAAAGTCCAAACATATATAATACTGTAAGGCCGTTTTGATATTTTTCTTCTTTTGATGGTGACTTTGAGGTTGCAAAGTTGATTTATGTTGAGAATTTTTTCCAGTAGTTCGTTACTGTTGAACTCGGCCGCTATTACAGGAATGGGATGGCTGTTCTGAAGACATGTGATTTTAATCTTGTGTGATTTCACTCACAATTAAGGAAAGATGTAAATTTTTAAATACTATCAAAAAGTGTTTGTTTGCTGGTCTTTGCTGTGCCGAGATTTATTTTCACTTTGTTATTTTTTTGTTCAGCTATGACATTTTTAGATATGTTATTTTTAATTTCAATAACGAAAGAGTTGATGTTTGTTATCTCGGAAGTGAAAATTGGGGGTATTTTGGAGGTTGTAATAGACTGTGAAGATTGATCAGAATTTAGATATTTGAAGCGGTTGTCTGGGGGAGACGAGTCAGCTTCCTTGGAGGTTAATTCTGAAAATCTATTGCCTATTGGGACAATGTAAGAGGATGGCAAGTCTAAGGTTTCATTTTCGTTATTGACGTTTTGGGCTACGTAGCCTACGTGAACTCCGGAACCGTTTGTAGGTGGTGCACTGTTTAACACTGTTGAATAACTTTCGTCATTATCACTGACATTGGCACTTGCACTGTGTTTTTTGTTATCGCTGTTGGCAGCGTCCTCGCCTACTGACCTTTTCCTTTAGTGGAGATTGGCGTCTTCCTGATGCAGGCTACCTAAGGTTGGAAGGGTTGTACCTTGCGATGGATATTGATAACTCTAACTAAGTTTCTAATGTAGATGATTCCATGACAGTGTCCTCGTGAAAGTACCTATATTTATGGTTCATTTATGACTACCTTAGGCTCATATTGAAGCTCCTATTTCTGGTTCAATAGTATTAGCGGATGTTTTGTTAAAATTAGGTGGTTATGGTTTGATGCGTATTTTTGTAATTATGACGGTTTGTTGTTTAAAGTATACTTTTGATTGAATTGGTAAGTAGTAAGAGTATTGAATTAGTAAGAGTGTTTTCAATGAGTTTGGTATGTTTACATCAAGTTGATTTGAAATCTTTAATTGCTTACTCATCTGTTGTTCATATAGGAATGGTATTAAGTGGTTTAATAACTTTAAATTCTTGAGGTTTTTGTGGTTGTCTTTTAATAATGATTGTGCATGGTTTATGTTCATCTGGTTTATTTTGTTTATCTAATATTGTATATGAACGATTGGGAAGTCTACTTTCACTGTGTGAGGTAGGTAAATTGATGAAGTTACTCTGCGAAATTCTGCTGGTGTTGTGTAGCACGTAAAGAGCATTGCTGACTACATTGCCTGTTGATGAATTCACTATTGATGAATGTTATTCCATGCACTGGATTAACAATGTATTTTCACTATTTAGTATAATTAATATTAGAAGCACTAGAATATAAGTAGTGTTCCGACTATTACGAGCGCTCTGCGATGTGAACGGTTCGGTGGTCGGGAGTGGAATAAGAGTTATAGTGGCCATTTTTCCATGTAGCAGAATTTTAATTTTGAAATGATTTTGAGGAAATATTAAACATTAGGTCCTAATTACTTCAATGGCTTACAAATGCCAGATTAATGTAATAGGGAAATTATACAGTGCAGTGATATAGGAAGGTTCAGAGGCACCCGATAAGGGTATGCATGTTATCAACCTACCCACAGAACAAACCCAGCTATTTTTGTGAATTCATCAGTTTTAGAGAATTAAAAATACTACTGTTAAAACTGAAACTAAACTCAATGTTGTTCATCCGTATGTATAATTATTAAAATACATTTCCACATACATGCCTAAGTGTATTCAATTTGCGCACATGCATACAACGGAGCAATGTGAATTTTTACATGCGGCATTTGCCCCTGATTGATAGGCAACCCTTTGGATTGTGAAGACACGAAATCACCTTGACTGCGTCTAGAAGCGACTTGTCGAAACTCTGCGCTTAAGAGTTGTCTAAAAATCAGGAGAAAATGTCACATGTGTAACTTCATTATGTTAAATTTTACCATAAATGTTCATTGACAAAAACTTATTTTTTTGGCCCCTCTATCTGCTTTGAATTTTGATAACTAGACAAAAATTAAATATATACTATCGTTATTTGAGGAAGTTTGATGAATTTCTTGTTCGAACACTACTATTTTTTTTTCGGGCGCGCAGACAAACTATCTGGGAAACTTAGAAGAATCCTATGTGGGAAAGTGGGATTCACCTCGGTGGCTGCATCGGCTAAGATGGATCAGGGCAACAACTCTTGTCAGTGTCCGGCAGGTCCTAAGGTTTGAGTTTCGACGATGGCGGATCAGCCATTCTAGCTAGGTGGAGTTTAGTCACTGTCCGTATTGATTGATTTGCCGTGCCGGGTGCTTGCAATATGTTTCCTGCTTAAGGTCCCGACGATTTGGTCGGCGCCGGTGTTCATATTGTATCGGGACAAACACCACCGTCACCAGATATATGACACATACTAAGACCGATATGATACATACTAATACTGAGACCTTTTCTCCCGCCGCGTCGCGCCGCGCCGCGCCGCGCCGCGCCGCGCCGCGCCGGCTGAGGCTGGCTCAGCTTCTAAGCGGCCGCTAGAGGGGATTGGTGTGTTGGCAAAACCTTGATGTATTGGCACTAACCAATTTTAATAGTTTTCATAAAATATGTGCAATGTTAAAAAACTATCAAAAACAAAAATTTCTCAAAAAGGTCTCTAATTTTTTTCATTAAACGTTTAGTGGGAATATTGCTAAATGTACTATCATAAACTCCTTTTGCTGTATAATTTTGGTTTTTCAAAAGTTACAAAATTATATTTTTTGACTTGTCTCTCACGTCGTTAATATGTACATCAGCGGAGATTTGTTCAGATTATTCCGTTTTTGATTATGCCTGAAAAATTTCCAAAAAACTCAAGTTTTCTGTAAAAGCGAGATCAAATTTCCGCATTTTTAGAAAAGTTCAAACGCAATTTCCTTAAAACCGGCTTTACATTTTTTCATTAAACTTTATTACAGTTCTAAATGTAGTATTTAAGATGACAATTTCCTGTATTCTTTTGTTTTTTCAAACATTACGCATATGTAATTTTTTGTCTTATCTCTCTCACCGTTAATATGCACATTTCCAGCGATTTATAACATTATTACATTTGTGAGTAGAAGTTCTTCAAATGACTTCAAATAAAGTTTTTCAAAAATTCAAAAGATTTATACAGCAGAGATTTTCAAATTTCGCATATCCATAAACGCTCAAACGACATTTTTCTCCAAATTTTTTAAATGAAAATTGCCATATAGAAGGAGGTGTTACCCTTATATAATATTCTGAAAGTCATGTTTCAGTTCTACCATTATGAGTCAAGTGAAAAATGAAAAAAAAATTGGGCGATAAATGTCAGCAGAGAAGAGGGTAAGGCAAAACCGACAAGCTAGCCCAGACCAAAGGAATTAGAAAATTAACTAGTACAGAAAGTCTATGTCATTCTGTAGAACACCTAGTTTACTTTCTCGTACCGTATGTGTAATATATATTGCATAGAAAAGTTATGTAATGTTGCGGCAAAAAAGGCGACTTTTCGACAGAAAAAATCGTATTGTGGGGCCCTGATACTGAGGAATGTTGATAAATCCTCTTCTAATATGCAGTAAGTTACTCCCTCTAACACGTTATGTAGTCATATTGCAGGAATTGTGGGACCTTGTTTGTGTTTTTTAAAACGACCGCCCGTCCGTCCGTCCGTCCGTCTCGCTTCTCTCGAAGTTCTGCAGTTTTGAAACGTACTTTAAAGGGTATAGCCGAGTGAGGTGGTGCCCCCAACTGCCCCCAAACCAAATCAATAATAGCAATGCTCATATGAAAGAGAATAAAAATTGTCGTAGATTCTCAAAAAATGAGTCACGGCAATCAGTGGTAGAGATACGAGAAACGTGTTTTCATGTTTTATTTTTTTCTAAAATTCTATAGCAGGTATCAGGCTGAAATAAGTTGGAGAGAAGAAGAAAAATAGTTGAATTATGAGGTATTTTTGTCTACGAATTCTGACGCCAAATTCAAATAGAAAAAAAATATTTTGAAATGGATTTTCGACGTGTTAACGCTGGATTATTGTCTCAGTTCTTTCCCTACAAATGTGTCTTACAACATTCTATTATATATATTTTTTTCAGATTTTGAAACAATATGGACGATAGTGAAAAAAAAATTAAAACCAATTTTATCAGTTCAAAAATTTGAAATTCGCGCCAAAATATGATAGGATTTTTTCACCAATGTTTAAACAATTTATGTTTAAATTATTGAAATGTCTCATTTACAAGTTTTTGCTGACAAATGTTTGTCTTTATGTGGAAAGTATTATATTATCGAAATAAAATCATCAAACCCTTCTTGTTTTGAGATTGATATATTTTCTATTACAAATCAAATGACTTGGTTTTAGGTACATTAATAATTTGTTTATTAAATATAACAAAAAATTGTATATATATATATATATATATATATATATATATATATATCAAATTACTCAAATTAAAAGAAACCATAGGCAATTAATCATTGTCACTGTCTTCTTCAGTAATTGGGATCACTCCTACCATTATGTATAAACATTTTTGTCTACTCAAAATATCTGATGATTTAACAATTTTCGCAACGTAACGAGCCTGTGTCAAATAATAAATTTTCGCAGCTATGTAGGAGCAGCATCCCAGCACTTCCGTTTGCGCGTTCACAATATGGACTCCTCGTTTTTGCTCGTTCTGCGCAGCGACAGTTTGCGACACGAACTATGTGGCCACAACACGGTTGAAAAGCGTGACGCACGTGACAGACTTCGGTTAAAAATTGAGACCAGACGTTGGCTGCAATTTTAGATGAAACTGAAAGAAGTGTTGAGAAACATCTTGAAAGTGGCGTAAAGGGACAATTTTCAAGGGTGACCAACAAAAAATAATAGGATGAAGGTGTAATTGAAATAAAAGATGAAATATTTGAAAAAAAGAAAGAAATGCTTATCTGTTTCTGTTTCAATGACATGCAACTTCGATCGTTTTGGCATTTAAAATTTACGCCAATATTATGACGCTAGCTGGTGCTTGAAGCTCATTGGCTGAAGTCGGATGCGCGAGACCCCACACATCTCTTTGCACCATGGATTGAGTGTGATTCGTAAATGATGTAACATATATAAGATTTAAAGTATTTGTGTCGTAATTGAATCTATGTTTAAATATTAGTAAAAGCGTTTTTTCCAATCAGATTTTGACGCGAGTTTCAAGTTTTTGTAATGATAAAATGGATTTTAATTTTTCACATTGTTTCAAAATCTGAAAAAATATGTTATAGAATGTTATAAAACACATTCTAAGGTGAAAAAACTGAGACAGTACTCCGTTATCACGTCGAAATTCCATTTAAAAATGTATTAATTTTTTTCTATTTGAATTTGGCATGAAAATTCATTGACAAAAATACCTTAAAATTTAACTATTTTTCTTTGTCTCTCCAATTTTTTTGCGCCTGATAAATGAAATAGCAGCTGAGAAAAAATAAAACATGAAAAACACGTTTCTCGTATCACTGCAACAAAGTGCCCTAAGTGGCTGATTTTTTGGGAAACTACATTTTTTATTCTCATTCATAGAACATTTTTTTTATTGTCTTTCATATGAACATCGCGTTTATCGATTTGGTTTGGGATAGTTTTCACCACCTTATTCGGCTATAACCTTTTGGGTGTACTTTTCTTTAAGCCTCTGGGACATATTCAACATTTTTTCGAAAATAGCTCAGAACATTTTTTTAAAATTGTTTGTAAGAATATAATAATTTACCCGTATAAAGGTGACGTAGGTTCGATTTACACTTTCGACACTGGATTTTCGAAAATTATTACAATAGATTTTAAAAAGTTATTACAATTACGAACTTATTTTAACAAAAAAATTTCAGATTTCGAGAAACTTCACTTGAAGTCATTTGAGGTCCTTGTACTCACAAATGCAATAATGTATACAGAAAATGTGCAATTTGCTGGAAAATTCGTGCATAGCTGGACATGTGCATATTAACGGTCTGAGCGATATTTCAAAGAAAATACATTTGCGTAAATTTAAAAAAACAAAAGAATGCAAAAAAATGGTGTTTGTCATCATATACAGTAGATTTAGCGTTACCTCAAGTTTACAGAAAACATTTGAAGTTTATTTTTTTAGAAATTCTTGTTTTTATGTTTTTGTCTTTCGTTTATGTAAACTAAATCGTACGTATTAATTCCGTATTTTCAAAAACGACTCAAAATGTTTTCTTCAAACTTTTCCAACAGGTTCCAACAAGTAATATTCCCAATCTACTATGAGGAAAACGAAAAATTGAGAAAACTTCAAAAAATATATTAAGGGCGGTGATAGACGGCCGCTGGCAAGAGGATGGGACATGACCGAAATTCTAATTCTCAACAAAGGAAATTAGAAAATTTTAGTACAAAATAGTCCATGCTATTCTGTAGCACTAGTTTAATATTGGATATATTTTCGTGCAATTTTGCGGGAAAACAATGCTCATTACGATAATGAAAGAACTAATTAAAGAAAAAAATTACATTTGATGGAAAAATCTCAATTTCTTTCTTTCAAAATCTTCAATTTTGTAGTGTTATAGATTTTCTAGTGTTGTACTGAAAACGCCAAAAAATTTCAAATTTTTGCAATTTTTGAAGATTCTGAAATATCAGTGAAAAACGGACCTATTCCATATTTAGAAGTGTATTTTACTATATTCTTTCAAATAATTTAAAGAAAAAATTTGGAGGTCCGTTTGAGAAAATTTTGAAAACGTTCCAGGTAAAGTACCTTGAAATTTTAAAGAATGGTATTTAAAGTCAGATGTATTTTTCACTTTCCGAGGATCCTCTCCTATCCCTGTCTTCAGGGACCATTTTTACTTTCCCGCCTTACGGAGTAGAAAAAGTTATCTAATCGTGCGCCGGAAAACGGCGAATATTTTAGTGTTGGATGTTCGATATTTCTTGAAATGGTTGTTGAGATGCTGCGAGTAGAATCGCTTGACCATACAGTGTTCGTTCAAGTTGCGGGGATTGTAATAGATTTGGATTTTGCACAAGGTGATGCTAAAACCCTTGAGCAATGTTTTGCATTAACTACCGCTTAAACACTGATTGCTAACGCTTCACTAGAATCACTGGTTGGTGAATTAAGGAGTTCTATAGAACCAGCGATTAGATGCCCCATGTCGTAGCAGCTTCTCTAACATTGACACAACCTCTCCGCTGACCACGAATGCAACTGAGCTCGCAGTTATCGTTGGCTCCTTAGAGTGAGCTGCTCGATGCGAATCGCTGGAGAGGTCGCCAAAAAATATGTTTGTGAAACGAAAAGTCCCATAATCATTATACAGTATAAGCTAAAATATGAAGTAACTATTGGCAATTCATGTGTTCTACCGACATAATGCTTTTTGTGCTACATTCACCAAGCAGACGACCGCTCGCGCTAGAGAGGATCCTCATGCGTTGCCCACGCGCAGAGCCTTCCCTTCATCTGACCCCTTGAGATGACTCTCACTGCTCTTTTTATTTGCATTTTGGTCACGGCAACTGTCAAATTATATTCTTCTCCCCACGAACGATCGAGTTAGAGTTTACTAAACCAATTTTAAAACATCTATATTAAAAAACGTATGTATTGTTATCATCGATATATTATGTTATTACACCGATGTTTCGATCGTGGCTTTAAGCACCACACAGCCATCGACAGCAATATGTAGCACGCCAACCCACTTTGGAGTATCTCCGTATGCGGCACTCGAACTGTGTGCTATTGCTGACCATTGCGGGCCGGTCGGCTGTGCGCGCAGGTGCGTGGCGGCGCTGCTGGAGGCGGGGGCGGACCTGGGCGCGCGCACCAAGTGCGGGCGCACGCCGCTGCACCACGCGGCCATCGCGGGCAACGAGGTGGCGGTGCGCGCGCTGGTGGCGGCGGGCGCCAGCGAGATCGCCGAGGACGACCGCGGCAAGACGCCCTACATGGTGGCCAAGACGGTGCTCATCCGCCGCCTGCTGCGCAACTCGTGCTGCCGGAAGAAGCGCTGCTGCAACTGCAGCTACTTCCGCCCGCCCGACTGCTGCTGCGCCTGCGACACCAACTACGCCTGCTAGGCTCAACCTACCTAGCGCTCTCGCCCTTTGATCCTTTCGTACAACAGAAGAAATAAACTGGAGATTGCAACGATTTAAATTTAACGCTGTTTTTTTTATTTTGGCTCTTATCTCCAATCGTAACGAACGAATAGGTATCAGTTCAATTCAATGATTCCTTATTTTACATGGCGGCCTGCTCTTCCGCCTGACCACGTACGTTTCGGTGTGCTCCTTTCGCCATCTAGGAGGGAAAGAAGGTATCAGTCGGGCGACAAAAAAACGCGATTACAAATAAGCTCAGAGCCTTCTTCTAGGCTGGAGGATCGTTTACACGCAGGAAATCAACTACTCGGCACAGCTTGTTTTACTTCCGCTGAGAAAATTGCACATGACAACATGGGTCATCAAGGGGCATGGCATCATGTTTATAACGTAACACAACTAAGTCGCAGTTGCCGCTTGGGTACGTGCGTCCCAAGTTGATGACGAGTCTACTATTCCGGCCTACACCTTTAGTATAAAACATTTTTGAATCTGTCCAATACATGTTCTTATATTCATTAAATGCTTCATTTGTCAAACGGCTAGTTAGGAGAAAAGAAAAGATAAAACGATTTCAAAACCTTTTCAAGACTAAAATACATGGAGAATATTTTCTTATCAATTCTTGCCAAAAACGGTCCTTTCCCTCTGTATTCATAAGCCAACATGTTTATTTATTAGACTATCGAATCCCGAATTTCAGAAAACGTTGTGATAAACCAAAATGACGAACCATTTTTGTTTATGAAAATATCATTTATATGAAGTAGAATATAGGGATGTCAATAGACGATTGCGGGGGGGGGGGAGTGATTCGCTATGTGACAAGAAAACAACCGGCGTTAAAGGTCATTTTCGCTAGGTGAAGAGGATGTGGAAGTGACCGAGCGGAGGAGCGAACCGAGCGGAAATAGTATTGTTTTTGTTTGACAAAAGAGATGATATAGAGTTCTGATGCTTTGGGTTTTATGAAGAACTCTATCTAGCAACGCAGTCACCTGGAAATCGATTTTCCGGAGCATGAAATAACTTTATACTACGTATATTACTCCGTGTATACGTAATGTATACGAGAAAGTAACTAGTGGTGCTACAGAATGGTACAGACTTTCTCGTAGTAAAGTTTTCTAATTTTCTTGCTTCGGACTGGCTTTATAGCCTTGCCCCTTCCGCTTGCCTGCTGCTACCTATCGCTGCATAAAGGATTTTTTTTTCACATTTTCTCAATTTTTCGGTTTCCTAATTGGAGAACTGAAATATTCGTTTAAGAAAATTAAAGAAGAGTAAAATCTCGTTCTAAATGGTAATTTTCATTGAAAAAAAATAGAGCCGTTTTTAAGAAAATGGCGTTTAAGCGTCACTGTAAATGTAAAATTTGAAGCTTATTTCATAGGAATCTATTGTGTTTTCAAAAAACTTCATTTAAAGTCATTTGAAGAACTTCTACTCAAAAATTGAATAATGGATACAAATTGCTGGCAATGTGCATATTAACACCGTGATATGAAAAAAATGCATTTGTGTAATTTTTGAAAAAAAAATACCAAAATTAATTTTACGTCATATTAAAGAGTAAAATTAGCAGTACCCGTTGGAAAAGTCTGAAGAAAGAATTTGGAGCCGTTTTTGAAAAAATGTCATTTGTGCGTTTCAGAAAATGAGAAATTTTGAGTTCATTTTCACAAAAATCTGTTGAGTGTTCAATAAATTTTGTGACATTATTCAGAGCATATGTACACATAAATACAATTATGTGAATAAATTGCCGCTAATACGAGAATAATACGAGTTTCTAATACGAGAAACGTGAGAGGCAAGTATAGGCGGCGCTATCCGAATTCGTTTACTACGCTCCGTGAAGTCACGAAGGTGAAGCGAATTCGAGACTCGCGGATTCTTGGTTGGGTGGCCGACCAGGAACCCCGGGATCTAACGCCGTCGAGCCCCTGGCCGAAGGGATAAAAGGCACTGACTGTCTGCGACGTGACGTGACGTGACGTGACGAGACTTCACTTGAGATTATTCTCAGTAACGGAGTATGAGTATAGTATGCTCAGTAACCGAGAATTACTCCAGAAGAAAGCGCTCAACGCCCAACAAGGGTTAAGAGACGCGTTGCAACAACATTTCAACGAATTTTAAAAAAAGTCCCAAAAATTACATTTTTGTCCTTTTGAAAAAAATAGAGTAACATTGCGTATATGTCATTGTATAGGGTTTGTTTGGCACTAATCATACCAAAAATTTAAAGAAAAAATTTGGAGCCGTTTTTTAGAAAATCTTTTTTTTTTTAATTGCAAATATTGCACAAAAATACTTAAATTTTCAAAAAATCTACATGGCCGTAAGGAAAGAACTATTTATGCACAACAAAATTTTTCCAAGGAAAAATATCTATCTTCAATTTTATATTTGTAGAAGACGCCGAAAAAAATTCAAACTTCTGCAATTTTCGAAAATTCAGAGTAAACCGTGAAAATTATGCCACCGTTATAATTATAGTTTAATCTATTCTTACAAGAAATTTTTTAAAAAATTTTGGAGCTATTTTTGAAAAATTTTGAAAATGTCCGGGGAGCTTGATGTAAAGTACCCCCAAAAAGTAATGAATGTTGTGGTTGACACAACTTGAGAAAGAGGAAGGTAGAACATATACCTGATAGAAAAGTATCCTGATGCAGATTTCCTAGCTGTCAAAGTCCAAAATGTTCAAAATGTCGTGTAATGTGCTCAACGTGTAAAGATTTCTTAAATTTTTTGCATTATAGCAAACAGAAACTGCAACGAACTGCTTAGGTGGCTCAGGCCATCAATTTAGGTCACTGCAGGGCTTCTGACCGGGAGGTACTAGGGTTCGAGTCCCGACGATGGCATGATTTTTGGCACTAACTAGGTAACTATGTCGAATTCTGTCGCTGCCTGGAGGAGAATTCTAGCGGCTGACTGCCCTGATCGGTAGTTTTCTATGTTTTTCCGATCACTACTAGGCGAAAGCCGTAGTAGTACCCTAACAAACGGGCCACGGATAGCAGGCATGGATCTTTCCTTCTTCTTCCTCATACTATCCTCACCCTTTACTTACACTTACACGCACTACACTGCTACACATATTGGGTGACTAGTCAGGAGCTTAGAGCGTATCCCCTCGTTGGGGAAAACCTGGCGAGCCAACGTTTAGGTCAAGTGTCAAATTCTACTGACTTTGTGATGTGTCTAGTTACATATAGAAGAGAAACGAACGCGCCAATAATTACTACACAAACTATCCTCTAACAAACGACTATTAGGACTTGGTATTGACACAATTGTTACAGTGAGAAAAGCCAACAAAATAAGAGAAGCAGAATTCATCCAATTTATCTTCCAAGTTGATTATACTTTTATTCTTTTGTATGAGACGAAGAAATATAGAGAGATGGTACATAGTATTACTGTCAACAATGCATATCAAACCGGACTGAGACACTTGACTGTGACAAAAACAGCATTGAATCCTCAATTATTAAATCGCTACATAATTACATCGCTTACAATTATTAAATTCAATATCTGATCCCTTTGGATTTGTGGTTATTGCAAGTATGTATACGTTCGTTTCATAGGTAATAAATAAGATTTTATACCCAGCCGCAGAAAATATTTGCATAATTTGCCATTATCTTTGTTTGAGAGTCACGTGATTAGAACAGCACAAATTTCATCACTGCCTTTCGACATTCATACATTTCTGTGCCTCTTCTAATAAGATATTTTACTGAAGAGATATTGTGCGAATAACAAGATTCGGTGCAAAATGACAAGAACAGAAGAAAACTCAGCAAATGCGTGAAACGCGGTCGAGAAAAGGATACCACAACTACATTAAGATGTCTCATTTGTGGACAGTTTACATGCGGATTCCATCTCGGATCACCTACCAAAGCAGACTTGATTTAAATATAGTGACTTGTGACAGAGCATCAGATGTGACGCGGTTATCCAATCAGGAGCCTGAAATTTAACGAATGTAACGAAGCTTCTGATTCGATAACCGCGTCCAGATAATGGTTTGTCACAAGTCACTATATTTAAATCGGATAATTTGCCGCAGAGCTCCAATGTGTTTAGTTTAATTCTCCCTCCCACTGTCGACTCCTTTCAGACGGACACTGTTCGGCGACGATGACTATGAGTATGACTATACTTGGGTTTTTGTAACGTAGCAGCTAAGGGTATTTTCTTCAAAATTGAATATGGCACGACTTTTTGCGTTTTTCTCGGTCCTGCCGTAAGATATCGCATGATCGCGACCGTATCGCACAGTGCTGCAGATCAAGCGACTCTATCGGCACGACCGAGAAAGACGTGAAAAGCCGTGCCGTAAAGACAAAAAGACGCAGCACAAGAGGCAAACAAATTAAAATGGAAGTGGGGAGGGCATATCAGTCGACTTGACCCGGAAAGATAGACTTACACAGTCCCAAGTGGAACCCAAGAGAAAGCTGGAGTAGTGTAGGAAGACAAAGAAAAGTTGGCGAGACGAATTTGTTAGCGAAATTGGTAACTTATTGGGACCGCATAGCTAGAGACAGGGTAAAGTGGAAAGAAATGACTAATGAAATTCTATAAAGAACAAATTTCTGTATATACACAGATACCCCACCTGAGAGTGGGAGGCTTTTGCCCTGGATAGGGATGTTGTAGCTTTAATAATAATAATAATAATAATAATAATAATAATAATAACAATAATATTTTTTATTATCATATTGTAAAAAACAAGGGATTGGAGCAAAATGACATTCATACCATCATAGTACATTTGACACTATCTCTACAAAACATTTATAGAAAACTTTTAGGGACCTTTTTGGGAAAATCTTATTTGTGTTAATTTGTAGTATTACACAAATTGCACGTAATATTGAGTCGAAACTGCTCAAATTTTCAAAAACATATACCTACATGACCTGAATGGAAGAACAAATTATGGAGAAAACAATTGTGTTTGAAAGAGAAATTTCTGTCTTCAATTCTATAAATGTAGGGAGGTTCCGAAAAAAGCAAACTTTTAAAATTTTCGAAAATTGAGAGTTAACAGTAAAAATTGGATCTATGTCACCTTTATAAGTACTTTCCTCTAGTTTTACTAGAAGTTTAAAGAAAAAAATTGGACCCATTTTTGAGAAAACTTTGAAAATGTTCCAATGGCTTTATGTATAGTAACCCCAAAAATTAATGAATGTTTTTCAAAATTGCGGCACCGGGAGGGGTGGTTCAGTGCATCAACTGATGTCACTGCAGTGCCCCTGATCAGGAGGTCCTAGGTTCGAGTCTCGAGAGTGGAAAGATTTTCGACAGTAACTTGTCAGTTAAGTCAAATTCATTCCCTGTCTGGAAGAGAATTCTTGAGGCCGGCTGCTCTGATCGATAGTTTTCCGTGGTTTCTCCGTGCAACACCAGGCGAATGCCAGAGCAGAAACCTAACAAACGGGCTACGGACTGCGCGCGTTCTTTCCTACCTCTTCCTTGTTCTATCCTCTCCCCTTACACTCACACTAACATTCACTACACTACTAAACATGCCGGGATACCGGTCGGAAGCTTAGAGCTTGTCCCGGCTGGGTCTGCACCCCACTGGTGGGGTACCTGGTTGGAGAAAACCCCGCCAGTCGACGGTAGGTCGGCGCCGGATCTCGCTATTCAGCGGGGGAAGAACACTGCCACCTCCCGGGAACAAGCATGCACTACACTTATGGGACTAATGATCTCAGTAGTTGACGCGCCCCGAATCACTAACAACCAACCATCAAAATCGTGGAGTTTCGAGCGAAGCCAGTTTGTCAGGGGTTTATTCGGTTTGGAAAAACGCCTACGTTTAGTTTAGGCGCTAGTGTTGTTCACACAGACGGACGGGCGGACGGACGGACGGACGGACGCAAGTTTTGAAAGAAAATACTTTTTCGGTATCAAAAACCTACAATTTCTGAAATCTGACTACTTAAGGTGTTAAGTAGTGTTACTACTTAAGATCGTAATTTATTTCATTTTAAAGAAGGTTTTACACATTCTTCTGTACGAGGGCCTCAAAATACATTTTTCTGTCGTAAAATCGGAGTTTTTTGCCGCAACGTTACATACTCTTTAGTACTTACTTTCTCTTTAGTATGTATATTACTCCGTAGAAAAAAACGAGTAGTTTTCACATTTTTTTGCTGAATCGAGCTCAGTTATAATGCTGTCGAATTAATAGGAAAACCTTTTATATAACTATTATTGAAAACAAACTGTTGACATTTTGGGAAGGGGAAATATTTTCGTTTTTTACGAAGATATTTGATAACAACCATGTTTCTAAAATTATTCAAAATTCATTGAAAAAATACAAGATGAACGTTTGTTCTCCCTGATGACGTTTCAATATTGAGAGAAAATATGATGATTGTATGGAGTTAAAATTAGACCTTAAGGAATGAGTACGTGATTAATTCTTTGCGAGTTGCACCAGAATTAGTGAAAGAGTATTTTGCGAAGTCGACGAAGTAGTTGGCGCGAATGGACACAACTTTTGTGAATTCCAGTCTTTAACACTAAAAACAGATATCAAACACTTTCACCTATTAAACACATTATTTTCTGAATACAAACATGATATTGACATAGATGAAATGTTGAACAATGACGGTGGCATTGAATATTCTTAATGCAGAATATCTACTAGTATAACCTTATTTCCGAAGATATTTACATTCATGATCAAATAAAATGTTTAGAAAAACATAACATAGTACTCACAATTTTTCTTTCAGACGTTGAGTTACGCGAATAATTTTTACATTGGAAAATAATAGGTTATTTGAACAACTTAATGACAGATTCAACAATGGTTATTTGAACGTCTCTTATAATCTTTCTACTTTTTGATGGACAAAGAACTAACGTGATCCATAACACAAACATGTTGAAATGGAACGTTGAAATGGAGAAATTTCCAAATCATAGAATATGTAATTTTGGAAGATCAAAATAATGAATGTTCATCATAATTTGTTACTCACTCAGCATATTAAGGTATGTTCCCAGTAATTCATTTTTAACATATTAAAATGAACGCTCACAATATTTATCAACAAATTAATAGATTAATTACAATATATCGATTTGAACTAATCGATCTGTTTATTCATTGGAATAATAATCGCAAGCATAGTATGTCTGTATACTGCACAGCATAACAGCAGATTATTCTATCAGTTATGCTACACAGAGCGTCTTCATGAGTAATTTAAACTACATAAACTACAATTCTTTCCTCTTAAAATTTTCAATGTAATTTTTTTTGGTTATTCTGCCGTTTCAAGCTTATTGGTTGTCACCAGTTTTGCGCCGCTAGAGACCATTTCACCACAGGACAGTTTTAAAAATATTTGCAAATGCCTTCGAATATTTTTTAACACTGTTTTTGATATACTTATTTTTATATTTTAATTTTTATATTTTGTATATATTTATTGTTATAAAAAATGCAGTAATTACAAACATTAAATTAATTATTTTAATCATTACTTGAATTTACAAATAAAATATTATTACTAAGTTTGGCATTTTACTCATCACCTTGAAGAGAACAGAAATCACGAGACTCGGTCTGACCATTGACCTGTCACGGGAGCACGGATGCAAATCCACGTTGACATTGGTGTCCGGAGAGGCTTCTCCGTTTTGTCAGCCTTACAGCACGTTACTATATCACCTAGTATCTCTTTAATTTGCTTGTTACCCCTCAATTAGTCTCCCATTCTTCCAAACCCACCAGTATTACAGGTTTTCTAGTTCTCGCGTGACGTCACACACCGGGCGGAGACACTTCTGCTACTAACCTATGCGCCATTCCCCTTATGGAAACTACTTTTCGCCGTTCAAAATTTGCAAAATGAGTGTGAGGTGCAGACCGAATTTTATTCTAACACACTATAAATTAGCCAACGAGCATTCAATCGTCCTACTAGGGAAAGAACACGTCGAAACTACAATTTCACCAGGTAATATTTAAACTAAAAACTTCGAAACTCCAAATTTAGAAATATATTTTAAAGTATATTAGATTACTTTAATCTACTAATACTATGTATGTACTTTATCAGTTAAAACACAGTGTGCGTATATATATGCAGTAGCGCAGCTCCGTGATAAATGCCCTCTGACGACGTGTTGGTCAGCGACTGTAGCGATCCGGGCGGCGATCAAGGAAGACTACGCCGCCTCACAATTCTACTAAATGTAACCAAAAAGTAAACATTTATACACACACACACACACACACACACACGTGTGTGTGTGTAAATTTCCTTATGAATATACCTAAAAAAACATGTGAAGTAGGAAAGTGGAATCATGAGGAAGAGCAAGTATTTCTATACTGTTCATGAATATATCTACAAATGTAAATAATCTAAGTAGTAAATAAGGATGTCTAGGAGGTAATAACAAATTGCCGTCTTTCCTTTCTAAATCTATTACACAAGTAAAAAAAAGCATAACTTAGGATTCTTTCCATCATTTTTGCCGCATTTAATTGCAGAACAGTGCGCTCCTTTCAACACATGCATTGTTATTAATGTGTTAACTGAAAAAGTATAAGAATTCATTTGGTGCACATCGAATATGTTCCGATTCATGTCAAATGTAAGGTTAAAACTTTGGTTTGATGTAATTTTTTCCCCTAGGGCTTTTATTCAGCCGACAGCCGGTTGCCCTTTACGTCCCGAAGGGACGCATATTCGACCATACACTAGACAAACACTTGCGGGCTCCTCTGATCTGGGGTCAGCAGAACGCGAGGCCCTCCGCGACAACACACACAAAGTCAAGGGACAAACAGTCATGCCCAAGGCGGAACTCGAACCCGCGACCCTTCGGACCGAAGCGCTGAGTCGGTACTCGTTCTTAGCCACCTCGGCCATCCAGGTCGGTATTTAATGACTTGCCCTTAAAGTCCTAGGAATATAAAACCACGAGGACAAGAAATAATACGAATTATCTTTTAAGTTCTTAACTAGCTCTTAATAAACACAATTTCACAAACAATTCTGAATACTTCGGTAGCAGCTATCCGTAGCGTTACTTCGTCTTCACCAGGCTCGCTAGCTGTATGAGCGCGCATCCCTAACTGGCCCCCCTCCTCCCCAAAAGGCTGTACCGTGCTGTTGTATATATCCTGTGCGAATACTGTGTTTAAAACTCAAGGTTCTGTCTTCCTATCATTTTATGTATTGTTTTAAAAAGTTTTTCTTCTTCTTCTTCTTATAAAATTTAGTAAAATATACTTATGAGTTGTTCACTACATAGTTACTATTTTTTGGAGCCAAATGTAAAGTACACAATGTAACTTACCAGACTTCAATCAAGGTAAAGCAGTGCAAGGGTATTTAAAAATAAATTGGTGCTACAACAGCACATATTTTCTGCATTATTTCTAACTGCTCCACTATATTATACAACTACATAAACATGCAAAAGTGTTTTCAACCAGCAAGTTATTTTCCGCACCAAAACTCGACGTCAGGTCCTCTGAGTTAATTCGCCATCAACCATACCACTAGGCTACAGAAGCGCCGTGTGGTTAGAATTCTGAACGACGCTTAAAGACATAATTGAGTGGCTCAACCCAATATTTCCAAACGCAATTTGTGCAGATTTAGAAAATTAGGAAATTTTCCCGAAGACCGGAGAGCGCCATATTTTTATCGTCTGCTGGCATACGTGGAGAACATTTAATGAAAATATTTGGTTCTGTTTGTGACAATGATTTTTGAAATTGCGTAAATTTTAGACACGCGCTAAATCTACTCGCTTTTTTAAAAAGAAAATTGTACATAAGCTGACTTTTTAAAACAGACTTTGTTTAAGGCAATAATCATTATCTTCAATTTTGTAATTTTGAAATGTTAATTTTTTCAATTTTTGAAAATTCGTAGGGTTTGCCGAAAATTAGACTAGAACCGTATTTTTTACCGTTCCTTGATATATACAGGGAGAAAATGTAAAGAAAAAAATATGGAGCGATTTTCGAGAATTTTTAAAGATATTCCATACATTTCAGGCACAACTCAGCGAAACCTACTCGTTTAAAAAAATCTGTTCATGACAATTTTTTTAAGAGCTGATTTTTTTATACCAGAGTTTGTCTAAGGCCAATATCTCCGTCTTTAATTTTGTAGTTTTGAAAAGTTTCCTTTTTGCAATTTTCAAGATTTTGGATATTTCACAAAAATGGGATTATCCCTATATTTTTTACCGTCCGTCAATACACACGAGGATAAGCTTTACAGAAATAATTTGGAGTGGTTTTTGAGAAAAAATTAAAATTGTATGTATACACAAAATTTCATGAAAACTACTCATAATTTCAAAACATTAAATTTGACCGTATTTCCATCTGTCATTAACGAACAGATTTTATTAAGGAATACATCACTACCTTCAATATTTATTATAGGAAGATTCCCCACAAAATTGTACTGTTGGAATTTTGGAAAAAAATAGTTATTTCAAAGAACATGAAACTTGTACCATTTTTAAGGGTCCTTTACGTTATCCGAGGATAATGCTTAATCAAAAAATTTTGTGTCATTATTGATAAAATTTTGAAAATATTTTGAGGCGTCATGTCAAGTACCTTCAAAAATCAAAATATGGGGTTGAAACTCCCAAACCCTTGGTTTCGTTCAGATCAGTCGGTGAATATCAATTTTGGAGGAAATCTGCTGAACGGTTTAGGCCCTAGCACAGCCGGATAAATAGAGACGGACATCAGATGTTTTGCCGTCAATCGAATTTTTACTCTGTGTTTGGATTCTTGCAGAATTTGTAAACCTCTCTCATTTGATCAATTTTGTAAAATAAGTACTGAACGATATGAAAGAGTATTTTTTGGGGATTACATTTTCGGTTTACACATAAGTAGTATTTTTCTGTACCTTTTCTACAGCTCTTTCTGTCGCGCGATGTAATTGCAAGGGTTTTAAGAAAGTTTTCCTAATATTGATCGTCATTTAAAGTGTGCGCCTACGAATTTGACTTTCTCTTTCTTGTTTTATTAAAAATGCCTACAGTTGAATCCGGTTATAGTTTTCGAAGGGAAACCAACATTTTTGTTCATTAAAATATTAATTATATCCGATGTACCAAAATAAAAGAGTTTCTGCACGACGATTGATTTTATTATTTCAGAGATTGTAGACACTTCAAGGTACAAAAATATTTTATTCTTTGGACTGTTTTTCCACTGTCAGTTCTTTGCCGTCAATACTGTTTGTCTTTGTGAGTTACCTTTTGGGTTGCCCTCGACTTTTTCCGCATTTTCAATTGAAGTATGGTTGCACCAAGTGATACGGTTGGACTTCCATTTAATTCTTGGATGGTGCGTCTGTTCCGTGGTGGCGCTAATATTGAATCGTGAATGGACATCGAGAGAGGGAACCCCAGACTCCTGCGAAAAATCATCTGCGCAACTTTCTAAAGTGTTTTATATTGAAGAATTCATCTGTAAATCACAAGTCTATTAATCTACATTGAAAACTTATAAACTACCAATAACTGCCATTATATAAATACTAGCTGGTGTACCCGGCGTTGCTCGGGTTTATAGTAAATTATTAGACAGGGAGAGGAATTCCATTTTTTTATACCCTGCGGTGGGGCCTACTAACTCTTCTGTTGTATCCCTTCTCCACCCTGCTCCTCCCTGCCATGCTCTGTACGACCACGCTTCGATAGTGACTGACTGTTTTAAGCGAAGTTTAACATGCCAGAGTTCTCGCGCGGAGACGCTAGAAGATAGATATGGAATATGAATGTATATGTCAAAACATAATTGACGAATCATAATCATAAAAGTAAATGAAAGTATCAATATTGAACGTAATTGCCGGTATTTATAATTATTTTGAAGACGAAAAATCTATATAAGTTTAAACTACGTGTAGAATAAAAATTATTTTTTACGTAAATCAATTAATCATAACACTGAAGCATGAGAACAATACTGATCCATCAACATGTACATTATGGGTACACACTTAATTGACAATGTTCTGAACAAAACCTTATTAGCATCATTATTTGATCTGAAGTGCTATATATTAAGGATCTTGAAATGTGAATAACAGAAACCAATTCATGCGTTGGGAGTAATTGCAATGCAAAATAATAGCACAGATTAGTCTCAATATGTAAGTGATCATTGCTTAATTACATACTACTGCACTAATCTGCTGCACATAATGAAGAAAAAAATCAACTGGATGAAACCAAAACATACAAACATTTTATATTTTACCAATTTGAACATGAGAATGTGTAAATAGTCAAATTGTGAGGGCTATTGAAAAGCAACCTTACTACGTAGAGAATTATTTACATTTGCATCCCTCCTTGCAGAATTATTTTCAATAGTGCGGGTGACTACTTCAGCAAGTCGCACTTCTCTTAATAGCCGATTCAAAACGTTTATAGACTGCCTATCTATTCGCACTTGTATAGTCTGTTTTGACAACTTGACACTCGCATTGTTTGAAGCAATTCAATGTTTACAAATTTCTGTAAAAGAGGAGGTTGTTTAGAATGTATACAATATCTATATATAATACACTGGAGATTACTGTATATTCTGTACTATATATTATTGTACATTGCACTGTCTCAACCTGCCTCAATTTCTGTACAAATTCAAACTCCAATGTTTTATAGCCACTTTGTACTACATACCACGGATTAAGGATAATGTATGTACCTTGTCATCTTTACCACTTTAGTTACCGATTTCTTCCAAATATTCCACCAATGTTCAGAACTAACAAAACACCACCGTTCATACAGGGACATTACATAACCTTATTCAAAGTCCAATGAATCTCGTAATAATTCTGGACATTGATGAAACCAGTAGTAGATCTTAGACGTCATCCTCTGGTGGCGCTCAGCTAAACTATTGACATCGATGCGCTCTTGAATCTGTGATGTAAAGGTACGCCAAAATGTCGAGAAAAGTAATTATTTTGTAAATATATTACGGTTTATGGTTGTAAATCATAGCCTATAGTACTCCAGACCCTTAAAGGAAGTTAGCACAAAAGTTTCATCGGCATTGGTTCAGTAGATTCAGAGATTACCGCGTTGGAAGACAACGCACTTCTGTCTTTATATATTAGTATAGAGTATAGATAACAACTCACTTTATAAATATTCCATTTTAAATTATACATCTCTCATGCATTTATATTTATACATCCATGTGGATAGAGAACTTCGTATTAATTGGGGAGTTGAAATAAAAGATAATATTATTGATTGATTAAACGATTCATAAAGGCATATTATGTTTGTTTCTTTTGAACCTGTACAAAAAATTATATTATTTATTAAATGCTAATTACGCGTACATTATTTAAAAAAATCCATTTTGTCGAGAATTTGAAAGAGCCGCCTCGATCGTTGCGGGGATACCGCCACCATTGCCGAATGAATGATTCCCACGATTCATTGAATCGTCTGAAAAGCAAGCATACCACCGGTTCTAGCAACCGTTGGGACCACTCCGATTCGCATCACTAGCAAGTGCATAACGAGACTGCACGGAGCAACGGAGGGGATTGATGGCGCCGCGCATGTGCGTGGAGGTCATGTTCGGCGGGGAATGCACGGGCTGCCGCGACGACGACGACTCCTTCGGCCAGGCCCAAGCCCAGGCCCAGGCCCAGGGCCCTGGCCAGGACGAGGTCTCTGACGAACAGATCTCCGACGCCCTCCAGGTTCGACTCAGCGCGTGCTCTAAACAGCTAAGTCGACCACTGGGTGAAATTGCAATTCGCCACGCCGACAGACCCACAAAGTCCAAAATTATGTACCTACATGCTCACCACTCACCGGAGTTCGTCACTAAAGGAAGTTGTCAACTATTTTTTTAGTTAGTATACCTTAGTGGCTTTGAGTAAAACAAAACAAAATTTGCCATAATATATGAATTGATTCTGCACTAAAAGCATTTCTTTTAGAACATTAAATCATTGTTCAAGAATTAGTGTATTTTAGTATCACGTCAGTGCACAAATGTGCAAAATTTTTGCATAGGTTCAGTTAGTATTGTTAATTTACCCACCAATAAAATGTACAATTATAGTACAGTCGCATTACGGCTGATTTAGCTCAGATCTAGTATTTATGCTTTGGTTTCAGTCCCAAAGGTGCGGTGGCGGAGTTTCAATACTAGCTAGGTCAAATTCAGTTGATTTCTGTAGAAGAATTGTAGAGGCGAACTGCTCTGATCAGTAGTTTTCGTGCAAACTCTCCGATTAACATCAGTGAATATCGGAGAAGTACCCTAAGAAATGCGGAACGGACAACGCGCGATCGTTCTTCTTTCATCCTTGTCGCCTCCCCTACCCTTCGTACACGACATCACTTCCGTCTCGGGAGTCTTGTGTGGTGCTTGCCTCGGCTGGTGTGGTGCTCCGCCGCAGAAGATATCTGCAGGGGAAAACTGTAAGCCGACGTCGCACTATCCAGCAGGAGGGGAACAAGACCGCGCGCGGTCCGTAAGCCGTTTGTGAAGGTTGATTGATTTGATTGATTTTTTCGTGTTTCCGGGCGCGTCAACTGCTTCGGTCATTAGTCCCGTTAGTGTAGTGCATGTTTTTTTTCTCGGGAGATGGCGGTGATCTTCCCCCAACGGATGGCGAGATCCGGCGCCGACTTACCGTCGGCTAGTGGGGTTTCCCCCTAACCAGGACTCTCCCACCAACGGGGCACCGCCCCCGGCGAGACAAGCTCTAAGCTCCCGACCGGTCTCCCGGAATATGTGGTAGTGTAGTGCATTTTAGTGTAAGTGTGTGTGTAAGGGGAGAGGATAGGACAGGAAAGAGGAAGGACAGATCGCGCGCGGTCCGTGGCCCGTTTGGTAGGGTACTGCTCCGGCATTCGCCTGGTGTTGATCGGAGAAACCACGGAAACTACCGATCAGAGCAGCCGGCCGCTAGAATTATCCTCCAGACAGCAGCTGAATTCGACCTAACTGAAAAGCTAGTGTCGAAAATCCTGCCGCCGTCAGGACTCGAACCTAGGACCTCCCGGTTAGAGGCGCTGCAGTGACATCAGTTGATGCACTGAACTACCGCTACCAGTGTTTGTGAAGGTTCTGTTCCAGCATTCTGCTTATATTGAGCGGAGAAACCACGGCAAACTAGCTCATGAGAGCATCTATAGAATTCTCCTCCAGAAGCGACTGAATTGAACCTAGCTACGCAAGTAGTGTTGAAAACTCGCCGGCGCCGGGCCTCTCGGCGTAGCTGTAACTGGGTTATGTGTGCGTGCGTAGGGGGCGTCGCTGTCGCTGGCGGAGGCGGTGGCGCAGATGCACAACCTCTTCAGCAGCGGCCGCCTGCGCCACCGCTCGCAGCCGCGCTGCCCGTCGCGGCTCCGCCCGCGCCCGCGCCCCCGCTCCCTCTCCTCACACCTGTGCCTGCCGCCGCCCCCGCGCTGCCTGCCCGCCGCCGCCGCCGTCGCTCCCTCCTGCCTCCCGCCGCCGCCCCGCCTCCCGCCGCCCGCCGCCGGCTGCCGCCGCCGCTGCCCGCCGCCACGCCGCCCGCCGTGGACCACCGACTTCGCCCCGCGGCCGGACGACGTTTGCCCGGCCGTCGCCGCCGCCCTCGCCACCACCCCCGCCCTCCCCTGCCCGGCCAAGTTCTCCGCGCCCTGCCCTGCCCACTTCTCCCAAGCGTGCCCGGCAAAGTCCTCCGCCCCGTGCCTGGCCTGCTTATCCCAGGTAAGGAATTACCTCACAGTTTTACTTCATCTAATACGCAGAAAAGAGAATGCTCTTAAAAACTTGCTGAGATTTTGAAGGAAATTCACATTTAAGGTTTTTTTTGTGAGCAAATAAAACGAAATGTCTTTTTGATATTGATGTTAAAGTTACCGTATTGCAATTAATCTTTCACCAAAAACTCTGAAGAAAGTCAGAGCTTCATTTAATTGTCAACACATAATATTACATTTTCGTTCCTGAATTTATAACAATATCATTTGCTTCCTTGCAAAGCTTGAAAACATTGTTGATTTTCTTACTATTTTAAGCGAAATCGTGACTTATTAGAAAATAATACGTACCTTTTTTGGGAAAACAGCTCCAACCATTTGCTTATTTCTCCCTAGAATAGAGCAAAATTTGTTCAGTAATGAAGCATAGATCTATTTTTCATTAAATCCTCTAAAAAATCCTCTCTATCAAAAGATGACATCTTCTCTGATATTACGTAAATGGGGAATATTGTACTTACATATATTCATATTAAACATATTTACAAGTCAGAAGAAATAAAAGAGGTCATCTTCGTCAACATACTAGCTTTATTAAGATAGCCGGCTTTCGACGGCTTTGCCGTCATTGTCAGTCTACAAGATATAGAAAGATATAACAAAATTATAAATAAATACACAATACGATAGAAAATTAAATTACAATTAATGGATACATAGCAGTTCAAATTTAACATTAAAAAAATCAATAAAGAAAGTTACATTATATGATTGCAAAAGATAAGGAACATATAGCAGATAAAATTGCAAAAATTAATTGCGACGGGGGGGAATTAATACAGATAATAGCAGTTCAAATTTCAGATTATAAATATATGTGAAGAAATATACATTCTCATATTCAAAAGAAAGAAAATCTAAATATATATATATATATATATATATATATATATATATATATATATATATATATATATATATATATATATATATTGTGACGTTCGTGGCCTGGCCACAAACTTACACGGCACCCACACATCTTCGACGGTGACGGAGTGATTAATAACATCGGAAGAGCAGCACGGAAGAGAAAAGGCGCGACCTGCGGCGGGGTAATTTCGACGGAGGGGCGGCGCGCATAGGGGTTCTATGACGTCAGGGCCGCATTTATACAGCGGAGCGGCGAAAAGCTGTTTTCTTCTCTGTTAATCCGACGACACGGGCGAAAGCACTAGTTCTATGAGTCTGGTAGCGTAGGCGAACGCGTAAGTTCTCTACGAATTTGGTAGTGAAAGTGAATAATTGAGTGGTGTGAGCGTGGAGGATTAGTTGGTATAGGAATGTGATTGCAATACGAACATATTGGTAATCCGCTGCAAGCTCGTTAGAAAGAAAGCGGTCAGAGCGAAGTAAGAACAGTAAACGTTTTTTCCAAGAGTGCTCATTTCGTGCAGAGGACAGTTTTGTGAAATCCAGTGGAGACTGCGTGTATTAGCGCTGCAGCCATCCGAAGTGCAGCTGCGACGCCCAGTGTAGTAACGCAAAGATCCGATTTTGCGACGCGCCAGAGACTTGGAGCGCGGGCATACACGTTCGTGGCGAGGACGAAAAAAAGAGAAGAGGGGAGCCGGGAGCGGATGAAGCGTACGAGAGAAGGGCCTGGTTTGACCGATCGCGTGACGGACGGGCGAAGCGAACGAGAGAAGGGCCTGGTTTGACCGAACGCGTGACGGACAGGTGAAGCGTACGAGAGAAGCTGGAGTGACGTCGCTGCGACACCGGGCAGCGGGAGTGCCAAGGTAGCCTTCGAGCGAACTGGAGAGCGCCGTAAAGGTAACCGAACTTGCGACTTTTCGTGCGAAGATTGGTGCGGACCAGAAAGTGGATAACGGCAAATTTGCGTGGTAGTTCATGTGAGAAACTCCCTAAATTCAGTATAGAAAGACTGTCACCTTTTAAACAAATTCGTGGAGGTTTAAATTCTGCTAAAAGTATGCCTTGTTTGATTTTGCCAAAGGCCAAAACCTTGTACAATTTTACGGCAATGTTATGTAACTAACTGGCTTCATTCTGTGTTATTGGGGAAAGATTAAGTTGTTCCACTATTGGATGAATGTGTATATTCTTTTTTATGATTTAAATTGTACGTATTATAGTAGATTTCCATGTTACTTTGTTACATTACTTTCTCATACCCCAAAAGATCCTGCCCCCCGAGATATTTAAGCTCGAAAGAGCATTCTATCAGGGCGTTTCCACGAGTGGAGGCGTTCACAATATATATATATATATATATATATATATATATATATATATATATATATATATATATATATATATATATATATATAAAAAAGAAAGTCGTGTTAGTTACACTATTTATAACTCAAGAACGGCTGTACCGATTTGGCTGAAAATTGGTGAGCAGGAAGCTTAGAGCCAGGAGACGGACATAGGATACTGTTTATCCCGTTCGACAGCGTTCCTGTGTGAGAACGCACGTTTTCGCGTGATTTCGCATGTTAGCGGTCATTGTTGCCTGTTGTAACCCATTGTTGTAACGCCGCACTGATAACAGAAGGCGATAATGATAGCCGCCTTTCGTTCGCCGTTATCTATATATATAAAAGAAAGTCGTGTTAGTTACACTATTTATAACTCAAGAACGGCTGTACCGATTTGACTGAAAGTTGGTGAGCAGGAAGCTTAGGGCCAGGAGACGGACATAGGATACCGTTTATCCCGTTCGACAGCGTTCCTGTGTGAGAACGCACGTTTTCGCGTGATTTCGCATGTTAGCGGTCATTGTTGCCTGTTGTAACCCATTGTTGTAACGCCGCACTGATAACAGAAGGCGATAATGATAGCCGCCTTTCGTTGCCGTTATCTATATATATAAAAGAAAGTCGTGTTAGTTACACTATTTATAACTCAAAAACGGCTGTACCGATTTGGCTGAAAATTGGTGAGCAGGAAGCTTAGAGCCAGGAGACGGACATAGGATACTGTTTATCCCGATTGACAGCGTTCCTGTGTGAGAACGCACGTTTTCGCGTGATTTCGCATGTTAGCGGTCATTGTTGCCCTGTATGTTAACCCATTGTTGTAACACCACTGATAACAGATAGCGATAATGATAGCCGCCTTTCGTTCGCCGTTATCTATATATATAAAAGAAAGTCGTGTTAGTTACACTATTTATAACTCAAGAACGGCTGTACCGATTTGGCTGAAATTTGGTGAGCAGGAAGCTTAGGGCCAGGAGACGGACATAGGATACTGTTTATCCCGTTCGACAGCGTTCCTGTGTGAGAACGCACGTTTTCGCGTGATTTCGCATGTTAGCGGTCATTGTTGCCTGTTGTAACCCATTGTTATAACGCCGCACTGATAACGGAAGGCGATAATGATAGCCGCCTTTCGTTCGCCGTTATATCTATATATAGTCGTGTCAGTTACACTATTTATAACTCAAGAACGGCTGTACCGATTTGGTGAGCAGGAAGCTTAGAGCCAGGAGACGGACATAGGATACTGTTTATCCCGTTCGACAGCGTTCCTGTGTGAGAACGCACGTTTTCGCGTGATTTCGCTTGTTAGGGGTCATTGTTGCCTGTTGTAACCCATTGTTGTAACGCCGCACTGATAACAGAAGGCGATAATGATAGCCGCCTTTCGTTCGCCGTTATATGTATATATAGTCGTGTTAGTTACACTATTTATAACTCAGGAACGGCTGTACCGATTTGGCTGAAAATTGGTGAGCAGGAAGCTTAGAGCAAGGAGACGGACATAGGATACTGTTTATCCCGTTCGACAGCGTTCCTGTGTGAGAACGCACGTTTTTGCACGTACGCAGTGCAACAAGGATAGTACAGTTTCTCACAGTGAGTGCGCGAGAAACAGATGAGACGCGAGAAAAAGATGGGACCGGCTGTTAAGGCGGAACAGAGTTCGCCGGGTCAGCTAGTATATATATAAAAGAAAGTCGTGTTAGTTACACTATTTATAACTCAAGAACGGCTGTACCGATTTGACTGAAAGTTGGTGAGCAGGAAGCTTAGGGCCAGGAGACGGACATAGGATACTGTTTATTCCGTTCGACAGCGTTCCTGTGTGAGAACGCACGTTTTCGCGTGATTTCGCATGTTAGCGGTCATTGTTTGCCTGTTGTAACCCATTGTTGTAACGCCGCACTGATAACAGAAGGCGATAATGATAGCCGCCTTTCGTTCGCCGTTATCTATATATATAAAAGAAAGTCGTGTTAGTTACACTATTTATAACTCAAGAACGGCTGTACCGATTTGGCTGAAAGTTGGTGAGCAGGAAGCTTAGGGCCAGGAGACGGACATAGGATACTGTTTATCCCGTTCGACAGCGTCCCTGTGTGAGAACGCACGTTTTTGCGTGATTTCGCATCATAGCGGTCATTGTTGCCTGTTGTAACCCATTGTTGTAACGCCGCACTGATAACAGAAGGCGATAATGATAGCCGCCTTTCGTTCGCCGTTATCTATATATATAAAAGAAAGTCGTGTTAGTTACACTATTTATAACTCAAGAACGGCTGTACCGATTTGGCTCAAAATTGGTGAGCAGGAAGCTTAGAGCCAGGAGACGGACATATGATACTGTTTATCCCGTTCGACAGCGTTCCTGTGTGAGAACGCACGTTTCTGCACGTTTTCGCACGTTTTCGCGTGATTTCGCATGTTTTCGCGTGATTTCGCACGTTTTCGCGTGATTTCGCGGGTTTTCGTATGTTTGGGCGGAACGGAGTTCTCTGTTAAGGCGGAACAGAGTTCGCCGGGTCAGCTAGTATATATATATATATATATATATATATATATATATATATATATATATATATATATATAATAAATGGGGGATAGTAATAATAATTAATATCAAATGTTATTACAAAGATATTATTATTCAATTATATTCCAATCTTTTTTGCAATTTTATCTGCTATATGTTCCTTACCTTTTGCAATCATATAATGTAACTTTCTTTATTGATTTTTTTAATGTTCAATTTGAACTGCTATGTATCCATTAATTGTAATTTAATTTTCTATCTTATTGTGTATTTATTTATAATTTTGTTATATCTTTCTGAATCTTGTAGACTGACGATGACGGCAAAGCCGTCGAAAGCCGGTTATCTTAATAAAGCTAGTATGTTGACGAAGATGACCTCTTTTATTTCTTCTGATAAGAACGTCAACAACACCAAATCAGAATTCCCACAATATTTACAAGTTCAAAAACTCATAAATTGAACAATTTTTGCAACTTTTCGAAGTTAATATATTTGCTTTCTGAAATTTAGAAGCTCACATTACTTCCCCAAAACCTCACTATTCAGCGTGTATCACTGCTTTCAAAAGGTTTCTCATAGTAACAGTTGTGAAGTTTAATTTGTCACAAGCGTCAAGAGCGCAGACTCTTCGGTACGAATACCTGTTGCTGAGAGTGTAATTAATATTGTTTCTATTTCAAATATGTGTCACTTCCTTCATAGCTCGCATTGGTTCCCTGTCCTTCTGTATCTTCATTTCATGTGCTGCCGTGAGGTTCCCAGTATCTACAATTTTTACGTTAATCAGCCATGCTTTTTTTTTGTTATGTTTATCGCAAACAACCACATCAGGTCCATTGGAATGAAACTTTGGCCGGCCAGTATTCTACGGTTCCAATAAAGTTTATATGTACTGTTTCCAGAAATTTTTTTGGACAGTACTAGTAGTAAGGTGTATCGAAATCTGCAATAATTGCTATCAAAAACCCCTTTGTCTCAAGGTATAAATATCCAACTGTTAGCCACTTGTACGACGAAGACACCTCGACATTTGGTTTGGCCATTTTGGCGGGATATCCACACTTACCTTTTGTTTTCGTGTTTCTATCAGCGACTCCGCAGGCGTTACTTTCTGCTGCTTGAGGTTCAAAGATGTATTCCCATCAACTTGCTGTATCACCTTGTGCAATTGGGATGTTGAGGCTTTCTCATTGAAATATTTTCTCATATTGGATACAATTTGTCATGTAGATTTCCTATGTTTAAAATACCTCTTCCTCTTGTTTTTCTTGGAAGTGTGGGTCTTTGGATACAGCTTCTGGGGTGATGATACTTGAAGCTGGTTATTTGAATCCAGATGATTCTTTCCAGCGTCTCCCGATCCTTTGTGGGTCGTTTTAGAATGCCTAGTGAGAAGACAATTATGTGTATGACACATGCGTTAATGTATTCATTTATTTTATGTCAAAAACAGATAAAAACTGTGTGTGACGTGCTATAAGGAGAAGTGAATTCTGTGACCGTTTTCAAAATTTTGTGATCCCATTCCTTAGCCATATACTAATTGAATTTTGTATACAGAAAAAATGAGCGTTTTTTGCAAGGATTGTTAACAAAAGTATTCGCTCCGGTGTAATAAAATCTATTTTCAAGAGTAAATCAGCAATAAATTTGGGCTCTTATCCCTCATCATGTCCTTCAAGGAATATTTCTGGCCGCGACCACATGGAAAACGACAATTTGAATAACTACATTTCCCATTGAATTCTAGAAGACGTGCACAGATAATGAAGTTACATTTATGTCCAGAAGCAAAAAAAGGGGCTATCTCAGCATTTGTTGAAAGGATGAAGGAAACTGGTCGAAAAAACTTATCGAGATGGGAGTCATTGTCCCAGAGGCTGCGGCACAAGACTTGTTACAGGTTGTTTAGAATTATACAGTCCAAATGGAAAATAATACATTAAATATCACTGTTACAATTAATGTTACTTTCCTTGTGATGGTCAGTGTAGTCTCTAATTGTATAGAAACAGTTATGCAGCAGAAACGATTTTACTTGGGATTTACACTTTTCTATCGAATTTAATCGTTTAATGTCATCTGACAAAATGTTGTAAAATAATGTACATGTATTTTATGTGAATTTTTTGTAATGAGCTGTTGAAACTGTCATCGATGGATACAAATACGTCGAGTGTTATAGTTATAGACATTGGTATTTTCTGAAAATATATTACCACCCTTAAGCAAGTCATTTTTGACACAAAATACTGATTCGTAATTAAACAAACAAGATTATAGTAAAATTTCTAGAGTAATGAAGAGAGGCTTATAAGAATCACGTGGGTGGGATTTGGTTATTATTCGTACAATTCTTTTTTGTAATCTAAAAGTCTGGGAGCTATAAGATGTATTCCCCAAGAATATTGTGCCATATCTCAGGCGGGAATGAACATTCGCGAAATATACACAACGAGCAGTATGAAGGCTGACTGAATGTGAAAGAATTCTGAACGCGTAGCATAATGAACTTAATTTTGTGTCCAATTCATTTAAATGGACGTTCCATTTAAGGTTTGACTGTATTGAGAGGTCTACAGATTTTGTATTCTTAACATCAGTCAATGGTACATCGTTCATTTTCAATGGAATAGAGAATTGTTTATTTGAAATGGAAAACTGCATTAAAACCGCTTTCTTTTCATTTACTATTTATTTGTTATTACGGAACCAAATTGAAACATCTGATATTGTACTATTTAAGGTTTCTTTATTGCGAAGAATGTTTTTATCATCAGCAAAGAGAACTGTTCTCCCGTTTCGAATAGTCGAGGTTTACGTATAGTAAGAAGAGAATAGGGCCTAAAATCGATCCTTTAGGAACTCCACGTGAAATTGACAAAGAGTGGGAAAAGTGCGTGCATAATGTTCCATCGTTCCAGTAAGGTATTTCCACTCTCTGAAATCGTTTTTTAAGGTACGAACATATCCAATCTAGATCAATGCCATGGATTCCATATAAATGTAACTTTGAAAGTAAAATGTCATGCTCAATGTCGTCAAAAGTTTTTGAAAGATCTAAAAATAATCCAATAGGGGCTTCATTTTGATCCAATGATGAGGAAACTTTAAGGAAAGAAAATATGGCTGTTTCTGTAGATTTTGATTTTCTAAATCCATGTTGGCTATCTGAAAGCGCGTCGTGTTTATTGAGAAAGGTTTCCATTCCTACGTAAAAAAGTCTCTCTAATATTTTTGAAAAAAACTGATAGAAGATAAAATAGGCCGATAATTTTGAATTTAATTTTTGTTGCTTTTTTGAATAGCGGCTTAATCTTAGCTGTTTTGAAAATATCTGGAAATGTTCCTGTGCATAAGGATGCATAAATATGTCAGTTAACGGGTGTATAATGACAGGCGCACTATTAACAAACAATCCGGAAATTCATTTAAACCGGTCGAATATTTATTTTTTTGTTCACCGACTATTTTGAGAATTTTATAGGAAGAAGTTTCGGAAATAAACATCGTATCTAAACTTTTTTGGACACTGTACGATGTTGAGTTTTGTGGCTGAAGACTCTTAGTGAGATCGGCAGCAATTCTCTAAAAGTATTGGTTAAAGAGATTATCCATTGTTGCCGGATCGTTCACATTTCTATCGGTATATTTTAAAAATTCTCTACAAGGTATCTAGTTGATTTGGTTTATTTTTACTATATTCCACATTGCATTTGTTTTGTTATTTGAGCTCAAGATATCCTGCTCGTGTTTCGTGATTATCCACTGTGATTAGCCTACCTTATGACTTTTCTTAACAATGATTTGTATTTTTTAAAGTAGTGGAGGAAATCTTGTGATACGTTATGATGTTTAGAATTGAAAGAAAGAATTTACTTGTTTTTACATGATGTTCTAATCCCTTGAGTTATCCAAGAATTGCTTTTCCGTGAAATATTTAATTTTCTTTTTTGAAGAGGAAAGCAAGTGTTAAAATGAAATGAAAGCGTTAAAAAAATAATTATATTTATAGTTTGTATCAACGGTATTATAAACCGTGTCCCTTGACTCCTGCAATGAATAATGTTATCCCGTCGAGGTGGGTTGGTCCACGTCCTGACGGGGGGGTGCAGGGCTCTGAAGTATTCCTTTCCTTCACAAATCATTTTTCTTCTCCCCATTGTTCATTATCATTCTTCTATAACAACATGTTTCTTTTCTTCTCCCTCTTCTATTTCCCTGGCTCCCTCTGTATGCTGAACGCCCACCCATGTGTTTGGCGACTCGTGTCGGAGGGAATGTGTGTCCTGGTGGTTGAGGGGCCTGTCTGTTTCCAATTACTCTCCTCGTGCTACTTTTTTCTTGGCATCCAGGAATACGTGCTTCTACGTATTTTAGGGAACATTCCTTGTAGGTCTTAATACACTTGCTTTGGCTACGGACTCTTCTAGACGAGCGGTCAGAAGCTAACCCACTCCCGATCAACCGGCTTGGACTAGGTCTTGTACTGAACTCCAGGGTGAGCGGGGGGATCCATGGCGGTGCAGCGCTGTGGTAACCCCCACTATATCCCCGTGGCAACCCTGGCACTCCGATGGAGTGCCCCTTGGGCTCCGTGGTGGGTGGGGACCACGGATATGAATCGAATATCCTCTTAATGGATAAAAAACTTTCCTTCCATCCTCTTCCATAAGGAAGAGGAGATTTATTGGTGAAACTGTAAATAGAGATGAAACATAGGCTGTCTGTTAATAAATTTTTTCTTAATAAAAGTTCCAATAATTACTTTTTTATAGACAGTCACAAACCACATTTATTAAAACAAAATGATTATTCCATTACAATGGTATCTTGAAACAAGAAACGGTGTGGCAACGTTTCAGGGCTCAAGTTGTGCCTCCATCATCAGGCCTTAAAACATTATGTCAACTAAAAAAGAAATTAAAGAATTAATATAAATAAAATAAAATAAATATTTAAAAAATATAATATAAATAAATAAAAATTAAAACTTCTATTAAGAAAAAACAAGTGATTTTACATTATAAGGAATTCACAATAAATTTACAATGTTCAGATGAATACATACTATACAAAGAATTGGTTGAAATATAGTGATAAAATTGACCTTGGTAGGTGGTATGATATATGATTGAAAACTTATTTCCTATAAATTAACAATCACAATTAAAAATCTCTATATAAACCATTAACATTATCAAACTTAAAAAGTAAAATGTAAGTTTAGATATTCGTCGTCTAAATTAAATCAAAATTGAAAAATCGAATTTAAAACGAATAAATTTTATGGAATACATACGTATGAAGAATTTAAAATTCAATAAACATTATAAATTGTAATTTGTTCTTGAGAACATATTGAAATAAAATATATATAAAATTCAAACAACAAGTATGACTGTTAAAGCAAAACCAAATTCTTACAGTGTAGAAATTAAAAAAAATTTTTAGACGTCTTACTTCTAAATTATATTAATAAATTCTTAATTAAGAGAAGGAAGGGAAGTGCCAGATAAAGAAAAACCATACTCACATGAAAGTTGTAGAAAAAGAGAATTACACACGTTATACAAACGAACGTTACTAAATGTCAACTATGAACCCTCTTACTACGGAGAGAGTACTGACAAGAATGTTCCTGGGTTTGCTGAATACTAGGAGGGGGAAGGATAGATGGGAGGGGAGGGGGAAGGGGGACGGCTGGAGAAAGAAAAGAAAGCCTAGCAGATCGACTTCTGAGGAAATAGGGGCATGAAGAGATAGTAATAGGGTTTATATGTTGTGAGGGAGGAACTTGGATATCTGACACAGAGTGACAAATACTAGCTTGAATTACATCATTTCAATTACCTTGATGATTAAAATTAATGCCATGCAGTACTCTCTCAGAATCAGAGAGTTCAACTTGCCGTTTGTTACATCTACTGAATTGTATTAGTATGGAATCATTACTTTTCGCAAAACTGTTACAATCCAAATTCGAATTCATAGAAGAATTGATTTTAATGTACAATGATTTGAGAACTAGCCTTGAACATCAGTTTGGATCTGTCACTAAAATTTCTGGATTGCGAAAATCTATCTTATGTCTCTGATTTATTCTGTGGGCAGTTAGAGAGTTTTGTTTCTCAAATAGTAATTTGATGTTATATTGATGTTCTTTTACCCTACCACATAACCTCCTACGTGTTTATCCAATGTATGATAGTTCAAAATCAGAACATTTTATGGAATATACAGTATTAAATGTCATGAATTTAGGAATCGGGTCTTTGAGATGACGAATTATATTGGACTTAGTAATAATATTATTAACCAAGAGCACATTAGGAAAATTATTATAAAAATTCTTTGTTTGGTTGTTTATAATGTTTATAATCGGAACGAAAGGCAAAGAAAATATAATTTTGTCTGAATCTTTGAGAGAGTTTTGTGAATAAACTTTATTATTGATTTTAGGCAAAGAATCTCTACGTAAGATCTAATTCAACTTTAGGCATACACATTTAGAAATGAACTGAATCGGATAGGCATTTCCAACCAACAATAAAAATATCTTATCAAGATTCACTGAGTAAAAAATTGGATCTGATATACTAAATACCCTTTCAACCAGATTCTTAACAAGAGCGATATTCATTGCGATGATTGGAATAAAAGTTTATCCCAACATTTGTAGGTTTTGTATACCAATTGGTTACGCAATAAGTAGGATATCTAAAAATTGTAATATCTAGAAAATTAAGGGTGTAGTCAACTTCTTGTTCCAATGTAAATTTTAAATTCTGATGATAGGAATTGAATTTATTGAAGACGTTGTGAACTTGGTCCTGTTGGCAAACTATCAATGTTTCATCTACATACCGGGTGAAGAACTTGACATTCAGTTAGGAGAGAACATGAGTTTCCAATCTGCTCATTATCAGTTCGCATAAAATACAGCTTAAAACACCACCAATAGGACAACCATCTTTTTGAAAATAGATGAACGTGAAGGTTACATTTTATTAGAATTAATCGCACTGCCAACAAAATTTCCTTTTTAGGTATCTTAGTTGCCTTGTACCTAACTTGTATTGTTATAACCTCTTCTAAGGTTGAAAATATTAATTCATGTGGCATGGTGGAATACATCTTAACTATGTCCAACGAAAACATTACATCTTGCGGAGTTCAATTCAAATGTTTTAAAGTAGACACCACATCAAGACTATTTTTCGCATTAAGTTTATAATTGGTTTTTTAAGAAAGTCATTTGGTATATCGCTGGGTATATCATTAAGAAATTTTTAAAACTTGTAGTCAGGTGAAGATAAACTAGATACCAGAGGTCTAAAAGGGATTCCCTGCTTATGAACCTTGGCAAAGCCATAAGCTCTGGCAATGTCAGGTACCGCAGGATAAAGATAACGGAAAGTAGAGATATCTATGTACTTTTTATTAAGTCATCTCTTTAAAATTTCTTGAATTTTCAACAAGTACTGCCTTGAAGGATCTCTGAGTATTTGGGTAAAATTGTCACTGGAGTTGAAGTTCTCTTCTACTCTAGTCTGATATGTAGACTTATCTGTTATAGCGGCTGCGCCCCCCCTTATCTGTGGGAATGACAACCAATTCAGGATGTTTTTTCAAAACTTGATTTTTTTGCAAATGGTCAGGTGTATTAGATTGTGCTCTTTACTTAACTTATTCGGCTTATTAACATAAGTAGAAATACAATAGACTAAAATATTCCTCATGTTCTCTCTATCAGTTTTTGGTACTCTTTGTATATTAGATTCTACAGATTTTATAAGCTGAAAAGTGACTTGCTGTTTATTTATGTTCGTTAAAGGGAAGTCAAATTTTTGACCTAAAGTTACCGTTTCTTGAACAGCAAAAGGAATTTCTGAAGGAGTTAAATTATAGATTCTTGGTCCAAAAATCTCATGGGCTTTGTCTTGAACTTGAGAAAAAATTATTTTCAAAACGTTCTTCGAAAAATAGTTTTTGAAACTTTCGACTTTCATATTGGAATTATCTCTTAAGTTTAATCATTTTTGTACTATAAAAGAAGTTCTACGAATCCTCAGGTATAAACATTTTGAGTGCAAGTTCAGTTTCCTTCAAAGTTATTTGAAGTTTTCTCATTATAAAATGCTTGTCTGGCAATGTTAGATTTAATACCTGCCTGTTGAATTTTAACAGATGTCTCTTAAAATGTTTATGATTTGTGAAAGAGTTGAAATTAATAAATTTTGTACTATTTCTAATAAATTTAGGAATTAAACCATTAGCCTTGGAGAGGAAATGTATGTGAGTCTGGATCTCCCTATACTGCGCCCTAACCTTGATCCACGTGCTAATGTGATGCGCTACAGCACCACAAAGACCACCAATGAAGGATGCTATTGGTTGTTGTTGACGATTGACACTCATAATAACAAATGTTACAAAAGAAATTTACAAAAAATTGAAATACCACTTAATTTAAGACGTGCTAATATGTATAAAGATGAATGTGGTTTGTAACTGTCTATAAAAAGGAATTATTGGAACTTTTATTAAGATGAAACCGTAAATCTTGAGAGTTTTGTTTTTGTAATAACTCTGATAGTCCTTTTAAGCCCCGCTTTCTCGTCATGGCATGTAAAAATGATAATAAAACAATGAAGAGTGTCAGTCCGATAAAACTGGCCAGCAAAATCGAAAAGTTTGGCAAATTTCAGTCGGCGGTTCGTCAAAGAAATGGCACAATCCTTTTGAAATGTTGCTCTGACGAACAGATCAGCAAAATCATTGACCTAAAAGAAAGGTGCAGGTGCATGTGTCCGCCTCCAGGTGCATGCACCTCCAGGTGCATGTGTCCGCCCACCCGACCTTAAACCTGTCTGTGTAAGGGTGTGGTAAACCATGAAGACTTTTCATCCGAATCGGAAGAAAACTTGAAAGCTTTCTTCCAACCATATGGTGTGTCCGACATTTACAGGATTCAGCGGAGAGTAAATAGGGTACTCACCCCTATACCTTTGACCGTCCATCTCTGCCAGAGAAAATAATATGCAGTTTATACAATCTCAGCGTCAGGCAGTATGTTCCAAACCTTCTGCGCTGCTTTAAATGCCAGAGGTTTGGCCATACGCAACCTCGCTGCATGAGCGCCGCAGTCTGCGTGCACTGTGGAAGGGAGTCCTGTAACGACTCTAACTGCTTCGCAGATACAAAGTGCGTGAACTGTTGTAAAAAGAACCCATCAAATTCTAACCAGTGCCCCATTTTTTTAAGAGAAAGGGAGATTCAAAAGATCAGGGTCTCTGAGAAAATTTCCTTTCCAGAGGCACGACGTCGTTACCAGACGTGAAACCCTGTGAACTCGAAGTTTTGCTGACACCGTGGGTCAACAGAAGAAAGTAAATTCTGAAACCCGAACACCTAAAGCCTCCTCTGTGATGCTGCCTGTCAGGTGTCCTTTGAGGTCATCGGCGGAGACGCCGATCCCAAATACCTTGTTCAATCTGAAACAAAAACGGAAACCAAAATCATAAATATTTCCACTTCAATATTTCAACACTCAAACGCATCAAGAGAAGCCGAGGCCGACAGGCCATATTTCTAGATCTAGGTCGCCTGTTTCAAGGGAACGTGGTCTCCCAACTCATGCGACTCTCTCTAGCAGTAGTCAAGACGACTCTGCTGGGAACGAAAAACTCCGCACGAACCAGCCTATTACTCTCCAACAGAAAAGGAAAAAGAAGAAAAAGAAACCCGATGCAACCCCCACCATAGAATCAAGAAACCTAAGAACTAGAAACTATTTCTCTCCTCTCATGCAACTTAAATGGCTTTCGTACCCGTTTGGACGAGTTAAAGTTAATAATGTCTATGCACAGACCCGTGGTTATCTGCCTGCAGGGAACACATCTCCGTCGTGAACACTCCCTCTCTTTACGCGGCTTTTGTTGCTACAGGCAAGACGTAGACGATGGCCTCCGCGCCCATGGCGGAGTCGCCACTTTTGTCACAGACTCCCTGGTATCTAAATAAATAGACATACGAACCACTCTCCAGATATCTTGCGTTCGTGTGAATTTCCGCTCTATTCCAATTATCATTTGCAACGTCTATATCCCGCCTGGACAAGTCGTGTCACAGAAAGAACTGGAAGATGTTCTCTCTTAGTTGCCCGCACCTTTTCTTATTGTGGGGGATTTCAACGCCCACAACCCTGGCTGAGATAGCAGAAGATCGTGCACAAGATGCAGTTTACATAAAAATATTATTGATAACCAAAACTAGATTCTCCTAAATACTGGCGAAAGCGCACACTTTTCTGTGGCTTCTAACACTTTCTCGTCCGTGGATCTCTCTGTAGTCCCTCTGTTACTACAATCTTCGAGTGGACTGTCCTTGGCGACCTGAATGGCAGTGACTACTTCCCCATTCTGGTCAACCTCGATATTACCGACCTGAACGTTGCCCGCCCTCCTCGCTGGCTAATTCATCAAGCTGAGTGGGAAACTTGATGGATTGATTGATTGATTTTTTCGCGTTTCCGGGCACGTCAACTGCTTTGGTCATTAGTCCCGTTAGTGTAGTACATATTTTTCTCCAAAGATGGCAGTGATCTTCCCCCGCTGGATAGCGAGATACGGCGCCGACCTACCGTCGGCTAGTGGGGTTTCCCCCTAACCAGGACTCTCCCACCAGCGGGGCACCGCCCCAGCCGGGACGAGCTCTAAGCTCCCGACCTGTCTCCCGGAATATGTGATAGTGTAGTGCATGTTAGTGTAAGTGTGTGTGTAAGGGGAGAGGATAGGACAAGGAAGAGAAAGGACAGATCGCGCGCGGTCCGTGGCCCGTTTGATAGGGTACTGCTCCGGCCTGATTTTGATCGGAGAAACCACGGAAAACTACCGATCAGAGCAGCCGGCCGCTAGAATTCTCCTCCAGAATGCGACTGAATTCGACCTAGCTGAAAAGCTAGTGTCGAAAATCCTGCCGCCGCACGGTGGTGCATTTTCCCGAAATCCTGGCCAAAACCTCAAAAATGAAATCGCGTTTACTGAACTCTTGCAGATACTACGACACAATGTATACTTGGGGGCATCTGTTTCTGCCCACTTCGTATCTCTGGGTCAATTCCCCTGGCACCAGTAGTCACCCGAACTTACCCTTCGCGGCGTTCGGTAGATCTGCAGTGCGAGATTAACATAGAGAGACCGTCTTGATTTGTAAGTGGTGGCCATACAAAGTTGTGCAGAGAAAAGTGACAGTATGGATTCCATTCCTGAAGGTTTGTAGAGTATTTTCATGTTTGTTTCATAATGCATTAATGCATAATACCGACGTGGGATGAAATATTAAAATGCATGAAATTAATAGAATAATTTTAATTACTCGTAAGTTAACGTAGGCTGAAAGTTACCAATTTCGCGGAATTCCGCGATGTTTCTAATTTCATTTACTAGCTGAATCTATCCTCTTTTGAATCCAGTTATAAAATCATGCCCCAACTTGCCTCATTAGTAAATACAAAGAATTACCTTTTCGTCGAGCACGCGTGACCGCCGAATATGACTCGTCGAGATCCGTCCTGAGAACGGGAACTGCTTTTACAACGCTGTTCCTGGGGGAAAATTTTGATTCTTTTTACTGAAATAAGAACTTAACTCAATATTATAAACAAAAAAAATTATAATTTTTAATTTTTGTAATAGATTATGACTATTCACTAATATTACATGAACATAATATTTACGTACGTATTACATCTTCTGGACTGGATTACGCACATTTTATTTCATTAAAAATTGTACATAAAGTAATATTTACATAATATGTCTCATCAAAACTCGTCCTCAAGAAGAGTGTGCGCTCGATGAAAGGTCAAATACGTACGTGATATCAAAGAAACTCATCGTAACACTTTTATAATTTTTAAAAATTAAATCAAAAATACAATTGATCGGAAAGTAAATTTGTTCACGGAACTCTTAAGTTAACAATTATTTCCATTATATTGTTATTGTTATAAAATTAGTATTATATTGTTTTTAGTGAAATAATGCTGTAACTACAGTTTCAATATGGACAAGAAACGCATTCAAATACAATTCAAATAAAAAAAATGGATCTGAATGTAGAGCTTTCCAAACAGGATAATGGCAATAGCAACGATAGTAATTAAGAAAGGTGATTTTTTTAGAAATCTAAAGATTCCTCAGAAATAACGGGGATAGATGGGGGTATAATTAAGAGATTTAGAAACAAATTATTGGCAATGTCCCGTGGATACGCCATCAGCATTACTTTTTATAGTAGTACGCACTGGAAACTGCCAAGAAAAGGGTTTCCTAATATTCATGGTATTACGTGCCTAGACTCTATTCACAAAGATATAAGACGGTATGAAGAAGGATTCTTGCGAACATGTTCAAGACTGCACACAATCCAGGAGATGTTTATTCGCCTGTTGAGAGCTTGTGTTCCTTTCATTTCCAGTTTGAGGGATCTTCCCAAAAGAAAGTTAAAATTCTTTAACAAATATGCTTTGTCTCATTTGCCTGAGCCCAATATCACCGAAGAGAGAAATGTACCCTATGTGATCTTCCTTTCGGGTTTTTCTGGCACTGTATATGAATTTTCTCTGGCAGAGGACATGAGGTGGCAATAATACCATACTTCTTTATGTCAAATGTTATCAATTAATATGTAAGTAATCCCTGCGGTTTTCTAAAGTCAATTTTGTAAATTGATAAAATTTAACCCGATTTATATAGAATATATATATATATATATATATATATATATATATATATATATATATATATATATATATATATATATATATATATATATATATTTCACAGATTTAGAGAGTGTATTATTTTGGTATTATATTCCCAACTCCCTTACATTATAAAGATAATCCAAAATAATTTTGGTCGTCGTAGAAAATATACTATAGCTCTAGAGGTTTTAGCCAGGAAATCGCCAAAATGCACCACTGTGCGCCGTCAGGACTCGAACCTAGGATCTCCCAGTCACTGAGTGGGAAACATTCAAGAAAGAAATACGAATATTGGAAAACTGCTCAAACGACATGGATTTGCCCATTTTACAAACGCCGTCCTTCATGCGGCCTCATTTGCCATTCCGAAGTCGTCGGGCCACCGACGACATCCCCTTGTGCCAAGGTGGAAGGCTGATTGTGCTACTGTGATCGGAAGAGGCCGTAATCGGAAGAGGCATTGGCAAAACTTAGTAGGTTCCCAGCCATGGAAAACCTAATAAATTATAAAAGATCCCGAGCCAGACCTAGATTGACGATACGGGAAAGTAAGGCTGCGCCCTGGAGAGCTTACATCTCGTCACTCTCTTGCCGTACAACCCTTAAAGTAGTGTGGAGAAAGGTCCGACAGATCGGTTGAAGACTCCGTTCGCCGTCTATTTCAGGGCTTATGGCAATCTCCTTACCTCTCCACAAGAAATTTCTGAAGAAATGGCTTCTCACTATGAGCACATCTCCAGCTCCGTACACTATACTTCTGGCTTATAAAAAACGAAAAGAAAAATGGAAAAGTAAATCAGCCTTCTCGAGTCGCGTGGAGGAAGATTACAATACTTTTTTCTCCATGGACGAATTCTCCTATGCCCTCGCTCGTGCGAAAGATTGTTCCAGGACCAGACCAGATACATAATCAAATGTTGAAACACCTACCTGAAAACGCTCGTTCCTTTATCCTCGGCATTTTCAATAAGATTTGGGCTGAACTTTCAATGCCAAGGATTTGGTGTGAAGCCATTGTTCTCTCAATCCTTAAAGAAGGAAAGGACAGAACAACCCCCTCAAGTTACCGCCCAATCTCGCTCACAAGCTGTGTGTGCAAGCTTTTAGAGCGAATGGTAAATACACGTCTGGTCGGGCTCCTGAAACAAAAGAACCTATTTACATCTCTCCAATGTGGCTTCAGGAAGCACGGGTCAACCATGGACCACCTAGTCACCCTTGCTACGCAGATTTCCACTTCTTTCGTGCTACGTCAACACCAGGTAGCAATTTTCTTCAATATAGAGAAAGCGTATGACACCATCTGGAGGTACGGTATTCTTCGCACCTTGCATACTTGGGGCCTTAGGGGACGGCTCCCTTTGTTTCTAGTAGGTTTTCTTTCATCAATCTGCATCTTTCCACGTCCGTCTTGGTGACGCGTTAGACTCTAGTCACCAGTTAGAAAACGGTTTTCCCCAGGGATCGATTCTGAGCGTCACTCTGTTTGCCATTGCTATCAATAGTATTGCATCAATTATCCGGGAGCCTGTGAAGGCATCACTGTTCGTTGACGACTGCAATTTTTTGCTCCTCCAAGAGCGTGCAGGTTATTGAGAGGCAGCTACAACTTTTGCTCAACAAACTGCAGGAATGGAGCGATGAAACAGGATTCAGGTTCTCTACCTCAAAAACCAACTGCATGCACATTTTCAAAATTCATCACCTCCATAATCACCCCGACCTTTTGCTTCGAGAACAGCAGCTTCCATTCGTTGAACCCGCAACCTTCCTTGGGCTCACATTCGACAAGAGTAACCTGGCAAAAACACATCTAAACTACAGGGCCGATGTGTATCACCTATAAATCCCTTTGCACTCTCGCTGGTAGCTCTTGGGGCGCAGACCGTGTTTGTCTTTTGTGTTTGTATAGAACTCTCATCCACCCTATCTTGGATTACGGATGCAGTGTGAATGGGTCAGCGTCTCCATCAACCCTCCGGCCATTAAATACCATTCACAATGCCGGCATAAGGATTAGTACAGGCGTCTACCGCACGAGTCGCATCGAATGCTTCTTGGCCGAGCCTGGAGAACCATCTCTGAGCCGAAGGCGGGATATTCTGATTGCCTCACATGGCGCGAAATTATCCAATATTGATACTCCCTCACGCCAAGCAGTCCTCCATCCAACCCCACTTATACCATCGTTACCCCATCCCCTGGGAGTCCGTCTCAATATGCTTTTACAGAAGCTTGATATAAAACTACCCAACCCTGTGAACCCCCCCCTCCGAAACCTTGTTTCCCCTTGGAAACTACACCTGCCGATAATAGATCTTAGACTGTCTAACCTTCCTCAATCCTCAACTCCCCCAAGTACATTCTTATCGGAATTTGAGGTGATAAAATCTACGTATTCTGGCCATTACTTCATTTACACCGTTGGCTCCTCTCAAAACGGCAAATTCGGATGTGCCTTCTACTGCAGTAGAGCCACGCGAGGTTTTCTATTTGACTCCTCGTGGAGCGTCTATACCGCAGAGAAGTATGTGCTCTTGGAGGCACTTAAATTTGCTGTATCGATGTCATAAAAGAAAATAGTGATCTGCAGTGATTCCAAAAGCTCTCTTGAATCTATGTCCTCCTTCTCGTCTTGCGACCCGCTGACACCCACCATCCAACACTAAATCCATCATCTATTGGTCCGCCACTACATAGTAGTCTTTTGTTGGGTTCCTGGACGCGTGGGAATAATTGAAATAGCTGACCAGACAGCAAAGTCTGCCTCGAGGAAAAGAGAGACATCTTCACAGTCCCCACGGAAGACACTAAGCTCTTTATCAAACGCTCTATCAGCAGTGAATGGCAAACAGAGTGGCATTACTCAGATTTTAAGCTCACGAGAATCAAGGATTCCATAAATCCTTGGTCTTCCTCATCTGGTGATGCTTTGCGCGAGGAGATCATTTTAACACACCTCCGGATCGGTCCCTGGCATTTCTCCCACGGTTATCTCCTCTACGGGGACCCACTATATGCGAATACTGCAAAATATATCTCTCCGTGGAGTATGTTCTCTTGCACTGTGTTAAGATAAGAGATAGCCGTCGAAGGCATCACCTTGCTAGCTCCCTAGCGGAGATTCTTAAAAATGACGAATCTTCTCTCTGCAAGCTTTTTAGCTTTTCACGAGAGACTAACTTTTACAGCCTTATCTGAGAGATGATAATGTCAATTATTGGCTTTTAGCCCGAAATTTTAAAGTAACTATCTGGCATTTTTCTGCCAAACCCTTTTATTAGGATACGTTCCTTTTCAGTTTTACTTTGCTTTCCATTTAAACATTTTAATTTTCCTTTGTTAGCTTGACACTGCAATTTTGTGCACTGGTCTTAAACTCAATCAATCAATAATTTTATTTTACTTTTAGTAAACAATCTAGTCATACGTGTATTATTTATTGTCACTGTTCGCATTTCTTATTATGGTAAGAATTTGTGCATCGTGGTCACTGTATCCTAAATCTTTTGTTTCAACTTCATATCGAGTTGTAGTTTTTTAATTATAATGTGATCGATTGCCTTCATTGAATTTATTGTGATCCGTGTAGGTACGTTTATTGTAACATCTAAGCTGAAAGAATTAATTAAATTGAGAAACTTTATGTGTTCTTTCTCGCAAGATAAGAACAGAAAATCAATGTTAAAATCTCCGCGTACAACAATGAATTAAAAAGAGCGATTGTTGACTTTATTAAGTGTTATCTCCAGTTTCTCTAAGAACAAAATATAATCCGCAACTCTGTTGGTGGCCTGTAGAGGCAAAGTTCTATCATTTTTAGCGAAGGAAGATGTACAACAGAAATTTTGAAAACATTTTCAACGGAACACATATTTAGTTCCGTCAAGGAGATAGAATCGATATCATTTCTAACGTAAATACAAGAATTACATATATGTAGGACCTTTATGCGATTCAATATCTCTACAATAAAAGCCTGCGAGGTAAAAGTTTGGAATTTGGAAAATGCTAAGTTCATAGTTTGACAAAATATTGCATGAATTAAGGATTGCCTTGAAAACTTGCCTTGGAAACTTTCATCTCTCGGTAAATATTTTTAAAATTTCCTTTATCTAGCTGTGCATAATAATATTCTTTGTTTAATCTCCTAATATTTGTCAATTCCTTCATGTCTAAAGTTTTAATGATATTTTAAAGTTTTAATGATATGGTATCATGCTCTATTTCATCAATGAACTTACCTCTCCGAATACTTTGAATTTTATATTTGTCTCTACCAAATTGCGTACCTATACCACTAGAGATTCTATCAGTGGTATGTATTAATTTTTTAGACCTAGTAATGTGCCTGAATATAATTTGAGAATTATTTATATATTAAGCCCCTGGGATGCCTCAAGGGCAGCGTACTAGCTTCCCGTGTTCTCGTCACCGGGTTCGATTCCCGGTCGAGGCAAACATATAGTTGTAGCTTTCCTTTAAAAGCGTCCTAATTTCTGTAGTTGGGTGACGAAAAAAAGCTCAAGCAGGTGAATTCTAGTTACGGTGAAGAGCTACACGTCATGTTCGCCTCATGTAGCTCTTACCCCCAAGCATGGGAATTTAACTAGACCCAGGCAAGAGGGACAGCGGTAACTGGCCGGCGAAGTCGGACTACCGACACAAAACGCCAAATACGCACATTTATATATAATGTTACATTATATAGATTTGCATCGAAACATTATTGCAAATTAATTCTAGGAGTCTACAGATTCACAGCAAATGCCGGCGTATTAAGAGAGGTCGGTAGTGTAGGAATTTGGAAAGATTTTAAATTAACCAATGAAGTTTTGGATTAGCTTAGCACGTGAACAGGCTGACATGCTTAAACATAGATGCTTGAAAGTGCAATTACAGGACAGCGATCAGCGCTACTGGCCGTACAAAGTTAAACTGTAACTAGATCGCGCAGGTCTGGAAGACATTTCTCCAGAGATGATTGGGATAGGGGAACATGTGAGATAGAACGGTTAATTTCTGATAGACATTTGCATATTAATAAGCGTGATATAATGGCAGCAAATAGCGAAAAGCGCTCGCTAGTGGCACAACTTCACATGAGTCCGGTTTGGGGTTGGGAAAGTTTCACCCCTGAAACCCCCGTTCCTTTCAATCCCCTGAAATGGGCGCGAGATGTTCGCTTGTGTTAGGATCGGGGTGGGTGTGCCGTGGATTGAAAGACTCAACTGGCAATGGTATGCGTGTTCTTTGCGATGATAGTGAAGATTGGACCTACATCCTTATAAATTGCTGTGCTACAGAAACAGGGAGAGGAAAATGGATGGGAATGGGGAACTATTACTTTCAACATAGGAACGTAATGCTCGCTCAGAACATATTTGGAGACAATTTGTCTCACTTCATGAAAGAATTAGGAAAATTTTTACAAAGGATTGGACTAATAGGGAAAAGGTAGTTAGAGAGTGGGAAAACAGCTCTGGTTAGTAGTAAGGGCGGACATTAGACTGGACAGGAAATAAATAAGTTAATAAGTAAGAAATGAATAAGTTAATCAATAATTAAGTCGGTAAACTGATAAGTTAAATCATTAACAAACTAGAAAACCATCAAATTATTAAATGAGCACTTTAGGGGGTAGATGGGAGTGGGTGTCCGAGAAGTAAAAGCAGAGGTGTTGGCGCGAACAATCTTCTGTGGCGCTGTTTCATTTCAGGTGCTTGGGAAGCCATAGTCTCCCAAATGAAGAATGCGTAGCGCCCACGCCGTGAAATAGTTTAGAAAAAGTTTGGTAAATTAGCATGTATGCCTCTTCTGACGGCAGGTTTTCCCCCTTCAGTTTTTCTCCCTCAGCGGTACCCCTACCGGTCTATTTTTTCTGCGGTTTTGATGCGATGGGGAGACCATATGGGGTGAATTCCAGAATTCGAAGAACGCGGTAGTACGTAGGTATTGTAATGACTTAAAGGTCTTTGGCCTACCTACATCGTTATCAAGTAATGTAATTATAAATATTTACCTATTAAATAAAAATAAAACAAAATATAGTTTGATATCATCCAGGTAAGCCAGACTCTTCCCTTGGACATGGTTGATTATACCTTTCCCTTGTCCTTTTCATTCAAATCCTGATTTTGTGCTTTCCAATGAGTGTGAGAGTGACTTTATGGCAAAACAAAACCAGAATGGGCTGAGGGTGTCGCTTTGAAATATTCCTGGTTTGATCTTCAGTATCTTTGTAAAAATTCTGGTAGTCTTTGAATCCATATGTATTCGTCCGTATAAATTCGAATTCGAATCCATATTGAATCCGTATGAATTCGAATAACGTTACAAAGTATAAGCAGTTCCATCGCCAATACGCTTGGGAAAATACCTGTTCCAGTTAGTTGGTAAAGCACGGCCCATGTATAGGAACAACTATTCAAGTTGCTGTAGCAACGTGGGCGTTAATGACTTAACTGCACTCCCTGTTTCATTAATCAGGCATCAGTTTAATCTAATATTTTCTTAAATCATACTAATACGCTCATTTCAACTATTCTCATTAGCGCCTTCTGTCTTTTTCTACTGAATGGCGAAAGGAGCGGGGGCCTCGCGACGTGAAATATTCAATGCTGCCTTGTTTTCCGTGGCGAGGCTCAAGCCTCGAGGCCTGCTCTTCCGAGTGACCTCGCAAATTACGTTACGGTCCTTTCACCGTCTGGCAGAGAAAGGAGGTATCACTCAAGAGACGAAATAGGCGCTATTAAGCTCAGAGGCTTCATTGAGGCTTGAGAATGTTGTGCAAATGTACGAGCCGGCACTACAAAGGATATGTCCGCCCTTGCGCGCAGGGGTGTCCGTCGCCGCCCCCGCTGCCGTGCGCGGCGGCCGCGTCCTCCCCGTCGTGCTCGTCGCGCCCGGAGGCCACGCGCCGGGCGCGCTCGCTGTCGTGCACGTGGTCGCGCACGTGCGCCGGCCGCCCCGCCGCGCGCTCGCTCTCCTGGACCACGTGCCACCCGGCGGCGCAGAGCGCGTGCGGAGTGGGAGGGCCCGCGGCGCTCGGTGAGACTCGACTCTTCGAAACCCACGCCGCTTTCAATTCCACATTTCTTTCAAACGCACATTATTATCACGGACAGAACACTTTCAAACGCACGTTACTTCAACAAGCGTAACTCCTGGAAAGGTACATTACTTGCGAACGCACTCGTCTTTCAAACGCACACATTTTTCAAATCGGTCGTTCGATTCAGGACACTTTAAAATTAAAGTCATCGAATTAACTGGCTTAAAATCAAGACAGTCTCAGACACGTTTATTATGATCACGATGGTTTAAAACAAAATGTTTCAAAAGTCGATGCCCGAAAAACTAGAACCAGAACCTCTAACCAGAACTCTTGAAATCAGGTGACAACGAAACAATGCTTCGGGATGCGGCGCTTAAAATCACAAGTCTCAAATACGATCCAAACACGATAACGGACACTTAAAATTAGTACTCTTAACTTTCTCGTATACATACGTATAATATATACACGTAATTTACGTAGTATAGAGAAAGTTATGTAATGCTGCGGAAAATTGATTTCGAGATTTCAACGGAAATACACTTTTGGGGTCCCCTGCTACCAAAAAAGTATGTTTTTTTACGTCCGTCCGTCTGTCCATCTCTGCGTCCGTCCGTCTGTGAGTCTGTAGCGCATAAACCACACGTACGATCTTTTCCAAATTGAAGGAACCCCTGTCCATCTGGCTCTAGTTGAGCCTATAAAATTTTGAAAACCATTATTTAAAATTTGGGGGTACTTTACATGAAGCCCACCGGGCATTTTCAAAATTTTCTCAAAAACAACTTCTAATTTTTTCTTTAAATTTCTTGTAAGAATATACTATTATGCCACTTATAAACGTGATATACGTCCAATTTTCACGTTCAACTCTGAAATTTCGAAAATTGCAACAGTTTGATTTTTTCGGCGTCACCCTACAACTACAAAATTAAAAATATAGAATTTTCCCTCAAATCATATTTGTTTTACATAATTGGTTGTTTCATTAAGATCATGTTCATGTTCTTAAAATATTAGTCGTTTTCGCGCAATATTTGCAATTTTAACTAATGGGCTACAGGATGGCACAGACTTATTCGTATTAGTTTTGTATTTTCATTGGTCTGGGCCAGCTATTCTGACTTGGCACATACTCTTGCCAGCAGCCATTTATCGCCTCCCCAAGTTAATTTGTTCGATATTTCCTCAATTTTTCGGTTTCCTAAGAGTAGAACTGAAATATCAATTTAAGGATATAAAAAAGAATAGTAAAATCTCATTCTAAGTTGCAATTGCCATTGAAAACTTTGGTATCATTTTTAAGAAAATGGCGTTTGAGTGTTATTGTAATTGCGAAATTTGAAGCTCTTTTTCAAAGGAATCGAATGAGTTTTCAAAAAACTTCGGTTGAAGTCATTTGAAGCACTTCTACACGCATTCTACTATTAGGAAATCGAAAAGCTGAGAAAATGTCAAAAAAAGTACTTTGGCGACGATTGGTGGCAGCTGACATGAGGATGGGATAAGACTGAAAAGCCAGTCTACACAAAGGAAATTATAAAATTGTACTACGAGAAAGTCTGTGCTGTTGAGTCGTGTCGCTAAAACCAGTGTGGGCACGCGGCGTGGTGCGCACCGGATGCGTAGACAATGGCAGAAGCTATGACGCACGAGTTTTTTCCGACGGGGTGTGCGGGCGTTAGGGTGGAGGCAATGGAGGCGGCGGGAAGCGTCACGAGGGCTATTTAAGGGCTGTGAGAACAATAGCTCTTCCTTTTTTGATACAGCGGCATCGGCAGCGTAGGTCGTCAGTGAGAGGTGCGTGCGTGCACGCTGCGAAGGAGCCGGCAGTTATTGTCGTGACTAGTGAGACATGTAGTCGGTCTCAGGGCAGGCGATACTACGCACGGCGAAACATTAGGTAGTACGTTGCGGTGTGGTAGCAGTTGTAAATATCTCTCCTAGCAGTGGGGTCTATTTAGTTAGTTAATTGTATACAGTGCATTGGTTATTTGTGACTATGGTCTAAATTGTGAATAAACCTGCTGTTATTACAACCCACTGTCGTCTGTGTAGTGATTACACCCGCATGACGCCACAGTGCCATTCTGTGTCACCACTACTTTCAATTCAAAAACAGCGCTGCGCTTTACAGTTTTTTATATAAACTCATTTAACAATTTTTACAATCGATGTTGTCGGTCATGTTTCTAAAATGATTTTTAAAATCCGAATCCTGTTGATACGATCCTGCCACATAGTTGATCACCTATTTGTTTTGAGTCAATACCGACAAATTTGACGAAATGACTTCGTTCATTTCTGAAATTTGACGTTTACGAAATATTTCTCTAACTCCAAATTCCGAGTAGGTATTTTAAGTATTTTGCCCATGCACAATTATCAATGTACCTTCCAAAATTTGCTTTTGTGCACAGAAGAATGAGTTTTTTATTTTACATTTCTCCCTCGAAAAAAGGTTATGACAAACATGAAGCCTCGAAGCACAAGGGTTATATGTACAAGTGGTGGGGTTGCTCGAATATTTGCCCTCGCTTCTAGTTCAATGAAGGAGACAAACTAAGCGAAACAGGGGATAACGATCTGTAGAGTAGACTTTTGTACAAAGAGCGAATGGATTGACTGCAAAATATTGGGTATGGTTATAATAAATTGTTATAATTGATTCTAATTTCTTATAAACAATTTCGTATCTCGAGATTAAAAGGTGATAGCGCAAACTGAATTCTGGAATTTTGCATCTCATTAAAATAACCATCTCATCTCATTAAGATTAAAATACAAAATGTTTGTAAAATTTGCAAACAATTTTCCATTTTCATAATTCTAAAGCGGAGAAGGACCCCATGCTTCAGAGACGAAAACCACTAAATAACAATATATTTATATTTTGAAGAAGAGACTTCATTCAAAAAAGTATCTATCTTCAATATTGCAGTTGTAGAAAGAAGCCGAAAAAATTAAACTTGTGCAATTTTCGAAAATTCAGAAAATTTAACGGAAATAGGAACTGTGCCATTTTTATAAGCGTACTGTTAAAATGTTACAACATACATGCGCTGAGTACGCTTCATATATTGTTAACGTTATTAATCGGCACATGGTGGTACGTTGATGAGCTTTCATTTATTCATTGAAGCCTAACTCCTTTGAAGTCGGAGTGTAAAGATGGGAACGACATCTGGTTCAAGTACACGTCTGTCAGCTAGGTGGCGTTTCCTATAACGTGCACTTGGACACTCCGCCATGTGGGTGTTTGGAACGTGGCCGTGTTGGGCGTGCAGAGTGGGGGGTGCGCGCAGGCAAGAAGCTGCTGCGCGCGGCGCGGGGCGGGCGCGCGGCGGAGGTGCGGCGGCTGCTGGACGCCGGCGCCGACCCCGACTTCACCTACGGCTCCGACTGGACGGCGCTGCACGGCGCGTGCCGGCGCGCGCGCGCGGACGTGGCCGACATGCTGCTGCGCGCGGGCTGCTGCGCCGACGCCGCCACTGCGCACGGCGCCACGCCCCTGCACGTGGCCGCCGCCCACGACTACACGTGCGTGCCACCGCAAACCTTGCGCTGCGTCTTGCACCTTGGATAAAGCCATCCGGCGCACAAGGAGGATTCATTTATTGATGTTTCCGGGCGCGTTAAAGCTGTGGTCATTAGTAACGTAAGTTAGTTACGCATATTACATTTCGGGACTTGGCGGTGATCTTCCAATGCTGGAAGGTGAGATCCAACGCCGCTGCCGGGTCATGCTCTAGGCTTCCGACTGGCTGCCCGACAGGTGTGATAATATAGTGCATGAATGTAAAAGTGAGTATAAAGGGAAAGACTAGAACAAACAAGAGAAAGGAAGAAAGCTGCGCGTATCTCGTTTCTTAAGGTACTGCTACTGCTTTTCATGGTTGTTTTTTTTAAGGTCGCAACAACAGCTAGGTCATTAGCGACCACTATTGGCATTAACGTTATGGTAATTAAGAGGGTGAAACGAAATGATGATAAGGGGTGAAAGGACGAACACACATACAACCATGCCCAAGGCGGGACTCGAACCCGCGACCCTTTGGTCCGAGATCACTACGACACTACTGCCTTAGCGATCTCGGACACCGTGCCGACATTTCATGGTATTGTTCGAAGTAATAAAGGGAATTTCCGTGATGAGCACAGCCGGCTGCTAGAAGGTTCCTCCAAATAATTTGACCTAGCGATGGGCTAGTGCAGCTGGTGTAGGATCTCCCGTTCAGAGACGCTGCAGAGGCGACACTGGCGCCCCCGAACCATCGCATCCGGTCCCAAGGCGCAGTGCAACACTCGGAAGTGATTCCATGATTTACTCCGAAATGTTATAAAATGGACAAAAGAAAAGTTAGGAAAATTTTAGCTCTGAAATATTAATAGTACAGGTTGAAAACAAGATTTTTGAACTTTTCAATGGCCTTGAACACGGAGCAGAGGAAATTAAGAAGTAAAGCAGAGAAGTCATGATGATGCTACAGCCAATGTAATGAGATATAACGAAATAACAATAAATAACGCTCATGGAGTATTTTTCATAACATTTCGTAAAAGACATTCCTTAATTTCTAATCGTAAAACTCTAGGAACTCCCGATCAGAGGCACTGCAGTGACATTAGTTGATGCCCTTAGTCACCTCCTCTGATTAGAAGAGGTGACTAAGGGCATCAACTAATGTCACTGCAGTGCCTCTGATCGGGAGTTCCTAGAGTTCGAGTCCCGATAGTGGCAGGAATTTTGTTCGTATTCGTAGAATAGTTAGGGCGTATTCAGACGCTGACTGGAGGAGAATTCTAGCGGCCCGCTGCTCTGTTCGGTAGTTTCCGTGCTTTCTGCGACAAACGATTACACGATAATGCCGGTGCCGGGATACCCCAACAACAGGACAAGGAACGCGCGCGATCTTTCCTTCTTCCTTGTCCTATTCTCACCCCTTACTTACTCACATACTCTCTCACATGCACACTAACACACATTCTAGGGACCAGTCGGACTTAGAGCTTGTGTCAGTTGGGGCGGTGCCCACCTAGTGGGAGATATCTGGTTTGGGACAAACCCGCTAGCCGACAGGTAGTTCGGCGCTGCTTGTCACCATCCAGCGGGGGAAGATCACTGCTAGAGGGAAAATTCACTACACTTACGGAACTAATGACCCTAGAAGTTGAGGCGCCTGAAATCACTGATCAAGTAGATTAAAAAAGAGCACACTGCTTCTGCGTTCGCTGGTGAGGTCTGTTGCCGCTGCTCTCTCAGAAAATCTCATTATCTTACGATTTTTGTGGCCATTGCAAACTACGCTGTACTAAAGGTCAAAGGAAAGTTAAAAATATTATGTAACTTTTCTTGCGAAAATACGTAAGTAAAATCTTCAAGTTTCTTTTTGATATTTTGTACATGTTATGGAATGTGTGGGCTGCACGAAACCCACGCTCAATAATCACAAGCCCTTCCTCTGAGCTTCAGGTTGTGAACTATGAAAATCACACCTCATTGTTGTAGCACTTGCTTTTGATGAGATAAAGCATTATTCTTGTTTTATATTTAGTCCACGAAAATCATTTGTCATCAAAGTGATTTTATTAAGTATAATAATACTAATTTACACGATTACCTGTTGTAACCGCTTACCTCTCTGCCGACAAAGCACCTTGCCGCGGCTCCTGAGTAGTCGCGGGGGTGGGCCGCCGTGTCCCGTGAACCGAACCTAGCTCGAATAGGGATGGGATTTATATGCAGAGTTGCTTGGTTTGGGAAATGTAGGGTAAACTTACCTGACTTGGAATTAGAACGTGTGGCTAATTGACAAGATCACTTTTATTCTCACCTCATTCGCGTGTCGTTACCAATGGTCGACAGGTCTCACCGTCTTGATGCGCTTCCATGTAGTTTGGCGGTCATTGGTCCCCCCCCCCAGCCCTGAAGGCTCCGCTGCAAAACACGCTGCCGCCTCCTGCTCACGTTCGTGTCCTCCGCCCTCATTCCTCACCCTCATCGGTGCGGCTTTACTACCATATCTCACGCCGATCACCTTCGCCAGGCCCATGTAGCCAGAGTTCCTCTTGCCCTCCAAGAACCTGAGCGTTTCTGCCCATCTTCTGTTCACCTAAACCCATCTCCCCTCTCTTCTCTCCCGTTTATTAGCGTCAGTTCAGTCTGATTTGTTCTCGTAGCGTATCGGTGACGTCGTGGCAATGTCACCTGCGAAATGAATCCCTCGATTGTCGGTAAAATCCTGCCTGCGACGTGTGCGTCCGTCATGTCTCGTTAGGTGGTTCCCCAACGCATTCGTCAACTCTTGCACGGAGTTTACCCTACGCACACGCCAATGTCAAACGCGGGTAATCCCTTCCACGTATGTCAGTGGCGCACGCAGAGGACCCCTGGACGCGGCCCGAGGGCTTGGGCCACCCGTCGCAGGTCGGCCGAGGCCGAGGAATACAAAAAGTACATTAAAATGTGTTCTTGTCCAGTGTTGATATTGTTTAATCGTTCTGAAAATTTGCACCCTTCTCTTATTGCTTACCCGTGTTCTGGGTTGTAAAGGGAAAATGTGAAATGTAGCAGGAAAAAGAGGCGATTTTTCTTCAGAGGCACTGTTGAGGCTGCAAAATAGCTTCATTAGGGTTTTGGGAGAGCCACAGAAGCTGAATCGGGTTGTCTACAGAGAGCTTGGCCACAGAGAGCTTTCCACGCTTGGCACAATGGAAAATTCTGAAAGAAAATTATTTAAGAACTATTAGTTTAGCTCAGTGCAAAAATTATTGAATATCGAAGAAGTTCAATGTTACCTTGTCTTAGGCGAACAGAAGATTGTTTTCTGTCGTAATGCGAGCGTAATACAATTTCCTCAAGGTTTCTGCGCCAAACAACGTTGCACGGAATTTACAGCTGTAAGGTGCTCCCCGCTACCAACAGTCAAAAATCTAACTTTTTCAATGCAGTCAGGATGTGAATTACTACCACGACTTTTTACTGACGAGGCGATCTTTTGTACAAATGCTCGGCTGAAAAATTCTCCAGCAGTTGACTCTGTTGCCGTCATATTAAGAAATGAATTTGATTCCTAGAAGTGCCAACAATGTGGGCCCCCAGTATCTGGCTCGATCTCGCGAGCGTCTATGAAAGCAGTTCAACTTTTCAAAGCAGTTTGTCCCTCCAAACAGTTTCATACGAGAGACGTCTTTGCCTTTCTCTCTAGAAGCCAGCGCGCGGTTTTTAGAGAAAAAATCCAACGCGGGACGTTTAAAATGCATGCCCTTTGCTGTTAATTAGCGCCAAGGAATTGTTATAAATTATAGAATTTCAAATATGGTGCCAAATTTGAATTTATTTTGGACGCCTATTTGCCAAAAGACACATTTTTGTGGGTTCCTGTTTGCAAAAAATTGGAGTGTTTTTCATCTACAGGTAGAGTATTTAGTTTCTCTTATGGGCTACGCGAAATAGTTAAAAATGCGTTTTGTGAGATATAATAACGAAAAATTACTTTTTTAAATTAGTTTTCTCTGATGCAGCACTATATTAATCTCTTGCAGAACAGTTATAAACATATTAGTCACAGTACAATTTGATATATTCTGTTTTTATATAGCTGGAAGGTGCTGATATATTCTGTTTTTATATAGCTGGAAAACTTTTTAAAAACATAAATAGGGGCCAACGTGTTCTCCACCTGTTCCCGCCTGTCCTCATACATTGTCTCACACGACCCTACCTACCCATTATTTCCCCATCAGACCCCCACTTGGCCCTTCAAAACTCGTGACCTCACAAAACTCACAAATATTAAAAAAGTAAAAAAGCACGTTAATGGAGGATTACTCCGAGAAGTGCAAAGCGCTCAACGCCCCTTAAGGAGCTTGGAGACGCGTTGCGTCAAGGTGTAGACGCAACAAATTAAAAAAAAAAAAAAAAACGTTTCTTTCATTAGGGATACCAAAACTTCTCACGGTGTTTGCATGACAGCTGTTCGTCAAGAGGGACAGGTGGGCCTGATACGTGAGCCATGGAAAGCAGTGATTCAATCACAATCATAGTACTTTCATCATCATAGATTATTTATTTACACTACACTTCTCTTGATTATTTATTGACACTGTTCACGTCTCTTTCACTGTCGCTCAGTCCTGAGCACTGACCACAGTTCGATGCACTGGCCACAGTCCACTGCACTGTCCACAGTTCACGGCAAAATTGGGTAATTTTAGGATTGTTTGTTGCCATTACTCAGAAATCAGGAAACACAGATTTGAATTATGATATATATAATTCAACTACGAAATTATTACAAAGGAGACTAATTTATAAATTTAATAATGTAAACAACATTAAAATGAAAGTTTATGACTGACATACCTGAATGTAAGCATGATATGCTGGAATCAATTATGATAAATTCGATTGCCAGTTTTTGATTGGCTAGAATATATTAATATCTGTGGAAGGTTCACAGGAACATTAACATGTGATGCTTTAAGAAAAGACGATTGGAGGCTGGAGGCTGCGCCGAGCGAGAGGGCGCGAGGGCGCCGTGCGTCGCCGTGGGCCAGCGTGGGCACTCCGCGGAGGCCGGAGGCGTCGGCCTAGCTGGGCTTGTAGACACAAGGCTGGCTCACCTGCCGTTATATTAGCAAGCGTGCAACAACGAAAAATTCAGTGCAGTACAACGTGCACGAATAGAATCAATAACCACTGCGACAATGAATTAACAGTTCTACAGTGCACACGCATGTTCGCGTGTGATGTAAATAGTTCAAGTCTGAGCAATTTAAAGTTATATTGCGTAGTTCATCGTGGAGCACATTGAACAATTGGAATGGCAAGTTAGTAATTTTACACACTCGTACATTTCAGATGTAACGATGAGAACATGTTACGACATGATTGCGAGCTGGAAAAGTACGGAAGTGCGTATGCCACAATATTAGAGCTCAACTATTGAAATAACACTAATCATGTCATCATAAAGGATTAACCTGAAGTATTGGCGTATTAAACAATTTCACACACGCGTGTACGCAACTACGTTGTGATATGAAGCTATGAAAATGAGTGCGAGCTTCGCGCGGCACGGAGCTGCCCTCGTAAAGTGTTTGTCTCGACTAACTGCAGACGCGTTCGCGGAGCGGGCGCCTGCATTCGCTTGATTGACTAGCCAATCAACGTGTGCCTCTTATCTTGATAGCAATATTGAAACTAAGGTATTTGCAAATTGCTAATTAAGCAAATTACATGGTTATACAGAGATTTGAATTCTACAAATTATGATGCACTTTATGTAGTTAACTCATTAAAATAATTGCGTGGTGCGTCAAAAATTGGATCACCACCACCGCTTTCTTTTCCAATCTTTGCTACATGTGTGAAACATTTAAAGAAAAAATGGTGAGAAAGAAAAAATTCTGAGAAAATACGTGAATCGGGCTGAGAAGAAAGGAAACATGTAATTTTTTTTGCGAATTTTCAACAGGAAGGAAACATTAAAAAATCTGTCTGTACTTGGCGCGACAGCCTACGTACGGGCCATGGAGTACTAGCAGCGCCCCGGCCTCGCGGCCATGGGTTAAGGGGGTTCGTGTGGTTAGCACGAAGACATCCCCACGCCGTATTCTAATCTTCTCAGACTGAGTTTTCTCAGCGTCACACAGGAACATATTCTGGGTCATTGCAAGGAAAACGCACAGGGCAGTGTGAATAAAAACTATGTATATGTATTAGTTATAGTAACTAATAAAAGCATTTACTTCTAGTTTGGTGCTTAATTTGGTGTGAATAACATTATACTTCTATTAGCTAGGCAATGCTGGAAAAATAAGTAACTACTTGTTAGGGAACAAGCCCAGCGCCCTCTATGTACTGATCTCGCGCGCAGCGTGTTGTGAGGTTAGATTTGTTTTGTGGTTTTGTTAAGTTGTGTGATTCACGCGTTCTTCGGGGCTGCAATATGGGAAATATTCTTTTCAGTTGCCCAATGCGTCTTTCTTTAATCACTCTTTCTTGTTTAAAAAGAGAATTATAAGCACATTCTTGTGGCGTTCATGGATCTCTGGTATTAATAGCCAAGACGTAATGCCATATCCGTTGTCTCCTAGCAGTACAGCATCACTTCGTTGGCGATTCACTACGTCATAGAGCTTGCTTCGTTTCAGAATTGTTATCATGAACAGAACCTGGCGACTGGGCATCTAACACTGGTAAACTCTTCCTTAGAATTACAAGTGGCCCGAACAATGGACATAAATCCCTTGTGCTTGAGGTATTCATCTTCACATGTAGACGGTTTCATAATTCGTTCGTGAATACAGTCTATGGCGTTAATTGCGCTGGTGAAGTTGAAACGCTGAGCACATTCTGCCTGCGCAAAAATCACAACATTGCCTTTTGGAAATTTTATCCAAATATATCGATTATGTTTTGATGACATATTGTAAAGTATTTGGAATAAGGACAAGTATATGACCCAATTCTCTTTAGCTTCTTGCATTGATTTATAAAATTTATCAGCTCTTTTTTGTGGATATGAAGTTCAGCCTCTGCAGCACGTTTAGCGCTCTCTCACAAAATGTACTCTTAATTTTTGTCCTAAGCTCTTCACATTTGAACCTAACAGCTATTTGAGGTCTACCAAATATAAGTTAAAAATTTTCTGAAAAATATTTTCAAACAAAACATATTTAATATCACTAGAGCAGGCCTAATGGCCTGAGTCTCGCCACTAATAAAGGCAATTTTATTATTATTATTATTATTATTATTATTATTATTATTATTATTATTATTATTATTATTATTATTATTTGGATATTTCTTTATGAAAAGATCATATATAATTTTAATATTTGAAAAAGTCATAATATTCCAATTATTGGTTGCTATAATGAGATTTCTTGACAGGAATACAATTTATATGCTCATTTATTAATTGTAATATGTGCTTAGAAATTTTAGCTGCATTAGGATTACTGCCTCTTTATCTCGTGGGCTTTTGCCGGGCGGGAGAAGCTTTGCTAACCTATAAACTCTTCTTAGAAATACCATGCAAGCTTGCATACATGCAAGTATGCGATATCATGCTTGCATGCATGCATACAAAGGTGCATCTGAATATTGAGGTTCCATGGCAAGCCCAGAATTTGCTCCCCTGTTAGGGTACTTCAATTTATGATTGTTGTTATTTATTTTAGCGGGTATGTTCTAAATAGCGCTCCTGTGAGTAGCGCCCATGGCACGTGTCGCGTCTGCCGTGCCGTAGATACGCCATCGCATGCATTTACGACGCAACACGCATGGCAAACATTCAAAACCAAAATTATAGAACTGAGGAGGAACTATTGATATTTTTAAGAACATATCAGTGACTTGATCGCTTTCTCCGTAGTACATCTACCCCATCTTCCTATTTATAGACTAATGATTCCTTTCACAGTACAATTTGCCTTACCTTAAAGAACAACTTTCCCAAATAAAACAAATATTGCATTTTTCACTTGTTCCCCCTCTGATCATGCTGATTTAATTGTTTAAAATATAAAAAGTGCCTGCTTTTGACACACAATTATGCAAAACATACTCCTATTATCGAAAAATTGAATATAACCTTATTTGAAAGTATGTTTCTGATGAACACACTTGTTTTCAGAAAGTTTGTTTGTGAACACACTTGTTTTCAGAAAGAAAGGATTTTCATAATTGTAGTTGGAAGAAGACGCTGAAAAAATTGTGAATTTTTGCAACCCTCGAAAAACAGATATTGCAAAGAAAACGTGACTTGTCTCGTTCTTTTACTCGTCTTTTACGCTATTAAAAGTTAAAATTTAACTTAAATTGTTCCATTTTTTTAAAAAATGTCGAATATTTCCTAGGAGTTTCAAATAAGACAATACGTTTTTCTGTCAAAAATTCGTGTTTTTTTCCACAGCATTCCAATACTTTCCCTATACTTCGTAATCGGTTACGAAAAAGTAATAGACGTTTGCAAAAAAGACACACAAATCATTTCTGTAACCCATCATTCTCGCCCATAACTCAACTCTTAGAAACAAACTTTTGTTTCCTTGATGAAACAAGAGTTTTGAAGGGCCAGATGGAGGTCGGGTGGGGAAATAACGGAAGGGTGGAGTTGTGTGAGGAAGTACAGAGGAACAAAGAGGGAATGAGGGAGGGGGAGGAGACTCACATGAACAGGCGGAGGACAGATAGAGCCCTATTGATATTTTTAAAGAAATTTCTATTTTTCTAGAAGAAAGCCAAAGGGGCCATTAGAAGGAAGATGAACAGAAATTTATATTTTTTCCAGTACTGAAGTATTATCTTCTCCTTGGCATTGGCTGGGAGTGTGTGGAGTAACAAATCACAATACCAACGTAACTAGGTCGCATTCAGCCTCTGCCATGAGGTCAATTTTAGAATGCGCGTGATCTAATCAGAAGCTTTCCGTGCTCTTTCCAATCAGCACTACGGAAATACCGAAGCAACACTCTGAGCCAGGAAACACAAGCAATATTTTCTTTCTCTTTCTTGTCCCCTCCCCTTCGTTTACACACATATATTTCGATTTATTTGTAGCATCCCTTCAAGGTCACGAGGTGGAAGGAGAAGGGGATACTGTCATCCAATCTGGAGCTTCAATACTAAAAGTTTAATTAGTAACAAAGCTTCCGATTGGATGATGGTATCCCCCTCTCCTACCAGCTTGTGACCTTGAAGGAACACTACATTTCAATAGAGTATATATACTTTACACAACCAACCATCGGAAGTGTCCCCGGTGAAGCTTAGACAGCTGCCGCCCGCGTAAGCATTATTAACAGCTTGACCTCCGCTTAGCGGGGGGATGAATACTACTCATGAACTCGTCGCCCGTGTGCACTCCTCCGTCGATTCAGATCGGCCCACACTAGCCAACATCCCTACACCCCTCCGGCGGTTCAGATCGGCCCTACTGACACTCCTCCGCCCCACTAGTCTAGACAGACCTCCAGGGGTCCTGCTACCAGCTTCCCGCCCACTTCCCTGACCGCTGTGCATTGCGAATGTCGCTAACCCGTCCGACGGCCGCTGCAGTCTCTCTTGCGGAGAACAGTCCTTGGCGTGACTGGACTACATACTAATGACCACAAAACATCCGAAAACATGAAATAATCAATCAATGATTTCTTCCTGTGTGAAACCGTCTTAGGTGCTTCAGGGCTGCAATGCCTCTAACCGGGAGGTCCTAGAGTTTGAGCGTGGCCACGGTTTGAGTTCCAACAGTGGCAGGGTATTCGGCACTAGTTAGCTTGCTAGGTCAAATTCAGAATCTGTTTGGACGAGAATTTTAGCGGCCGGCTGCTCTGATCGGCAGTTTTCCGTGGTTTCAGTACCAGGCAAATGCGAGACCAGTACCATAACAAACAGGCCACGATCCACGCAAAATCTTCACTTTCGCTTCTCACCCGTTACTTGCTTCCACTACACTTATATGAGCTACACTACCATATATGTTAGGAGCTTAGAGCATGGCTCGGCTGAGGCGGTGCCCCGCTTTTGAGATACACTTGATTGGGGGAAATGCCGCTATCCGACGTGTAGGTTGACGCCGGATATCGCTCTCCAGCGGGGCAAGATCACCGCCACCTTCCGCGATAAAAAGTATGCACTACACTTACAGGATTAACACATTCAGTAGTTGACGCGCCACCAAACACTAATGAATGAATGGGCAGCGGGGAGTGCGCGGAGCTGCTGGTGGCGGCGGGCGCGGCGTTGGGCGAGGCGGACCGCGCGGGCCACACGCCGCTGCACCTGGCGGCGCAGAGCGGCAACGCCGCCGTGGTGCGCCAGCTCGTGGCCGCGGGCGCGAGCCGCTGCCCGCGCAACCGCCTCGGGGAGACGCCGCTCGACCTGGCGCGCTCCGAGTGCATCCGACGCCTGCTCCTGCGCTGAGCCGCTCGCCGGAGGTATTCACTCGAGCAGAGCGGGGGCGCATTCCTGCCACCAGCAGCACAGACGCGCTTCTGCGACAACTCCGAAGCCTTCACTCTATTCTTCGTTTTTCGTTATGTGGCGCGTGAGTGACGTATCTTCACAATGGAATATGGCACGACTTTCCTTTCTCGGCCAAGCCACCAAATTTCGCATGATCGCGACCTCATCAAGCTGCGCTGCAGATCAAGCGACATCTAACGGCCCGATCGGGAAAGACGCGAAAAGCCATGCTGTATGTCATCTTGAAGATAATGCCCTCAGGTGCCACGTTACGAAAACCCAAGTATACACACGGTCACTTAGACGCGCCGCTGAGGTTATATTTGGATATTTTAAACGTGGCATCTCAAAGTCACGCGCGAATGAAGAAGAGAGAACGCAGACTCCAAAAGGTAGCCGTAAAACTCGCAGCTGTGGTGAGGTTGCAGCTCCCCATTGCAGTCTGTCTTTCCTCTTTCGTACGTGACCTTGAGATGTCACTTTACAAAAACAAAGTATAGCTGTTCACATTAAGACGATAGTGACTCACGAATACTTCGTTTCCAACGCCCGTTTGTTTTATTGGAGGCGCATGTGTTTGCATTGTTGCCATCAAATAAGATACTGGTTTAGCAATTAGTGTTCAGTCATGGTTGTAAGAACAGTCCTGAGAGTTTTTGTTATATTTGTTACGAATTTGTGATTAAAAACACCAACGGAACATTACAGACTTTTATAGAAATGTGAATTTTTCATATTTTGGAATTAAACTTGGTCAGGACAAACCCGCAGGATATACTCTTACTATTTAATGTTGTGAATTAAAACACAGGTATTATTTTAATAAAAGCTTTTATTTTATTTCTCAAAGGCAAGTTAAAAATACTTGATTTATGTAGAGTTAGTCTTCACTTGATTATTTCCTGATACGGCACAATTTCGCTTTATTTATTTTCACTATATTTCTCTTGATTATTTATTTTCAGTGTTCACTTCTTTTGCACTGTCGCACAGTCCACTGCACTGACCACAGTTCACGGCGCTGGCCACGGTTTACGTCACTGAGCACAATCTACTGCACTGCTATTTACCGCGATGCACACACTTCACAGCTCAGCTTCCACTTCAAACTAACGCAGGGCCGCCGGCCGTGGCGTATTTATACTCGGCTGGCACCCGCCTAGAATTTTCTAGAACTTGCGATAAACATCGCGAACACTCCGAGACCATCTATTTCGGGGGGCCGTCGACAGATGACGCAATAGTCGTTACGCTACCCCTCCTTAGATGTGATCCGTCTCGGAGCGCGTTTATTGAAATCATGAAGATATTTGCAGCTGGAGCCTCTATTGCAGTTGGAAGTAAAGTTGTGACTGTCAATTTCCTTCTTTGGATATGCCCACATTCCATGATGGTAGCTGCAAAATAAGATGCTAATCCGTGTCCCGGAAGAGTACTTCCAACAGGCTTCTCAGTATTCTCGAGTTCAGCCCATCTAAATCAAATCCCAGTTTGGACATGGCAATCTTCTGGACGTTATTTTGCAGTACCTGTTGGCGTTATTCAAGTAGTTTCCCAAAGATTTTTATAGGAGGCCTTGTGATGTGACTTACTGTTTGTGACGAGGTTATACACATATCTACTCACGTCGTGCAGTTGCAGAACCTTCCCAATATCAGGGTGCTGGTTGACTTCTATTCTTGCGTATTTTCTCTTGAATACAGCAGCAACACCTCTGGACATATCTAGATTCTGGGAGACACAATGCACCAATGCATATCCCTGGGGTACCGCAAACAGATCTCGTTGCACTTCCATTGTTACACCATAACGCCCTTTATGCTTTTCACTATAATGAGACATAAACTCGTCAAATGTGAACTCTTCCATGTCCAGCTCACAAACTCGTATTTAAGGTGCGAGACATCTTCTCTTCCGCATGACAATGTTTGCAGTTTTCAAGGACACGGTCTTCTGGAGGGAGCATGACTACTTCCGCTCCGATGTTCTATTCTAAATGTGAGTTCTTTCAATCCATCTGGCGACTTGACCTTCCGGATTCTTGAAGTTTAGCAGCCATTTCAAAGCAGCACGATCCGTTCTTAAAAGGAATTCTCTGACATAGAGATATTGTTGAAGTGCTCAATGGATTTCACCACAGCAAGTAATTCTCTCCGGGTTACACAACAATAGTTGCGTTCTGCCTTCGATAGTTCTTTACTGTAATAACCGATGATTCTCTCTCGTCCATCTTGTATCTGCGATAATACCTTTCCATTGCTAATGTAACTTGCGTCAGTATGAAGTACATAACTCCTTTGAGGTAGTGGATAGCTCAATATAGGGGTACTTAGCATAGCGCTTTTATGTTTTTCGAAAGCGCGCTGGCAATCTTGATCCTTTTGAAACAAACGCTTTTCTTCTGTCAGCTGAGTCAGCGGTTTTGCGATGTTGGCAAATCCCAAACTATACCGGCGATAATAGCTATAAAGACTCAGGAAACTTCTCAACTCATGTTTATCCTTTGGGATTGGCCATTCCCTTACAGCTTTAACCTTCTCCGGATCTGGTTCTACTCCCGTACCAGATACTACATGTCCAAGAAAATTTACCTTATCGCGAAATACATAACACTTCTTTGGACTGAGTTTCAAGTTCGCTCCTTCCAACCTCTTGAACACCTGTTATTAGGTTCTTGATGTAGTCCTAGAAAGATTTTCCGACAACAATTATACCGTCGAGGTAGACAAGGCATGTCTCCCACGACAGACCTCTCAGCATGGATTCCATCAATCTTTCGAATGTAGCTGGAGCATTACACTGTCCGAAAGGCATTAATGTAAACTGCCACAAACCTGATCCGATGAAAAAAAAGCAGTCTTCTCTCGATATCTGGGATCTAATTCTACTTTTCAGGTCAAGTGGCGAAAAGGTCTTGGCCCCAGAAAGTGTGTCCAACATGTCAATACGGGGCAATGGATAGCTTCCCTTCTTCGTTACATTGTTGAGTTGTCAGTAATTGACAGAGAACCGAGGCGACCTGTCTTTCTTCTTTACCAATACGACAGGAGAAGCCCATGGACTGCTTGATGGTTCGATTACGCCATCCTTCTTCATGTCTTTAATAATCTCATCTGCTTCTTCTTTTCTAGACAGTGGTAATCTTCTAGTAGCTTGTCGAATCTGTGTGGCGTATCCGGTGTCTATTCTGTGACGAACAATATCATTCTTTCTTTTTACACCATCACTGCATTCAAAGTCATGTTGGTAACGCCGTATTAGGTCTTCAGCCGTATGACATTCTTCCCGAGATAAGCCTTTACATGCCTCTGTAACCAGATTATTCAGGAATTCCTTTAGGTTGTCATTCATTTTGATAAGGAATTCCTTTAGGTGGTGGTTCGGTAGGTTAACATTTTGCAAAACCGAGGATACCGTAGAATAAAAACAAATTACTGTTCCTTTTCTTAACTTAACAGGATAGTGGTTAATGTTCATTATTCTCACTGGTATTTTTCTATTTACTCTGACCAGTTCTTTGGCTACTAGAATTCCTCGACCAATGTTTTCATCGTGACTTCTGGGTTCCAGGATAGCAATCTCTCCAGCTGGAACTTTGCTCTGAGAGCTTGCTTCTATAAACATCTCGCAACACTCAGTCAAAACTACGTCATCAGCCGCAATCACATTCACGGCAATGTTGTTAAGCGAATGTAGAACCACCTCCACTTCGTTAAGTCTCAGCACACGGTGTCATAAATCCAACTGACACCCATATGCCGTCATGATATCCATTCTTGAAATTGCTTCTTCTTCTGTCAGCGACCAATACACGATGATTGAAAGCAGCAGTTCCAATGGCAAGGAGGACATCCATTTCTCCAACAACATTCGCAAAGTCAACAGTGGCTGTTCCAAGCTTTCATTTGGATGGCATAAGATGAGATGACTTGGCAAAATCGGTTCTTGTAATGCTCTTGGTTGCACCAGTACCCAGAAATAAGACGCATGGTCTTCCATTTACGAGTGCATCCACGTAAACGCTGAAAGAAGGGAGTCGAATGGAGGCGACATGTACTTCGTAAGGCGGGGCTCTTATTTCACAGGTCGATGGATGGATCCATTAACCTGCTTTAGTTTCCCTGCTGGCTGCTGCCCTCCTTGTTGCTTCAGTGGACGATCACATCGACTTTTCACGTGCCCTAATTCTCCACAATTCCAACATCGAGGTTGTCGCCTTTTGCCACCATAAATGCATGCGTGTAACAACCTCTCCATCATTGCCTTAAAATACTTTTCGTTACATGTGTCGGCGTCGGTCTGCAATTCTCGCACTCGGCCGTCACGTTTCGCTGCTCTTTTTGCAACCTGATTGTCTAGTGCTTGACTTAATGCGTCTAATAAGGTTTTCGATCTTGCCAGTCTTAATGCTTGTTGGGTTTCTACATAATGGAGCGCTTCAGTAAAGCACCGGACGGCTGTGCATCGCAAGGCTCACGAAACAAGGAATATCAGCTTCCAGTTCTTGAAGACTCTCTCCAGACTTCTGAAAACGATTCCTTAGCTGGGTAAAATACATGTCTTCTAGCTGTTCTTGCACGTAACGTGTTTCGAGTCTCTTGACAATTTGCACGAAATTTGACTGTTCAACGGTCGGTATTGTCTCCAGAATATCAACGGCGTTACCACGCAAAGCTGCAATCAGAGCCGTAGCACAATCTTTCGCGGACCTTCCATTTGCCGTTGCAACAGCCTTGAATTGTATTAAATAATCTGGCCATGAAGAGGTGCCATCAAAGGTATGTGGTTTCACTCGTGCCTTTTCCAGTGGTTCCCGTACGGTGGCCACTTATGCCATTACCAGTGGTTCCTGTACAATGTTTATATTTGATTTTTCTGTTGGGAGATTAAATAACTTCAGCTTCTCATAAAAAAGAGCTAATAATTTTTCTTCATTCTTCAACATTTTCTCCTCAATTAGCTCTTAAACCAATTTATTATTCTGGATTATTTTCTGTTCCAGGTTTTCTAACAGCTTTCCTTCCAAAATTCTGTAATTTTCGGTCAATTTTTCTACTAAAATTCTGGAATTTTTTGTTAGTTTTTTTTTAATTCTGGAATTTTCTGTTAGTTTTTCTTCCAGTTTTGTGAACAAATCCTCGAAGAAAAAATTCTTTGGATTCTCTCCCGTTGCTATCATCGCGTTAGCAAGACGTTCTTGTAATATCGCTTTCGTGCCAGCTGTGTCCTGATCCCTCTCTCTTAACTCTCTCTTCAACACGGCCACTTTCAGATCCCCTAATGTTTTTTCGAAACTCATCTTGATTAAAGTTCTAATTGACCACACGTTATACTATTTTGACCCCGCACCAGACACCAGTTGTTACTATTCTATGTGGTGAATTAAAACTCAGATATTATTTGAACAAAAACGTTCATTTTGTTTCTTCAAGGTAAGCTAAAAATACTTGATACGGCACAGTTTCTCTTTATTTATTTTCACTACACTTCTCTTGACTATTTATTTTCACTGTTCACTTCTTTTGCACTGTCGCACAGTCCTAAGCTCTGACCACTGTCCGATGCACTGACCACTGTCCACTGCACTGACCATTGTCCGACGCACTGACCACTGGTCGATGCACTGACCACAGTTCACGGCATTGGGCACGTTTCACATCTCTGAGCACAATCCACTGCACTTCTATTCACCGCGATGCACACGCTTCATAGCTCAGCTTCCACTTCACACTATCCCGCGGCCGTCGGCCGCGGCGTATTTATACTCGACTAGCGCCCGCCTAGAATTTTCTGGAATTTGCGATAAACATTGCGAAAACTCCGGGACTATCGAGCTCGGGGGCCGCCGGCAGATTCGCAATCCGCGCATACCTCGTAACCATCTAGTTCGGGGGAGGGGGGGCGTTGACAGATGTCGCCATTCGCGCATACTCCGAAACCGTCTAGTTCGAGAAGGCGCCGGCAGATGACGCAATATTCGTTACAATACGTACGTATACGAAAAAGTAAGAATGGAAGCTGTTTAACGATTGCTCTAAAAGTAGTTACAAAGATGTTCTATTTAAAAATAGTAACACCTGCACATCATTACCTCTTGCTTATTCTGAAGACATGATGGAAAAATTATGAAAAATTTCATTGTAGTTTTAGAGAAAATATACTACTCCGCTCATGGATGGATATGTGATGACTTAAAAATAGCATGCAAGGCCACCAAAGTGGCTCTACGTAATTCCCATCTTATCTATGTGAGTGGGGTAGTAGGGCACGATATCAGCATTGGTCTAGAAAGAATTGGCCAGTAAGAAAATCTTTAAACCCGTGAGAAAATATCATTCTTCGAGAACATCTGCTAGAGCAACACAAGATTCGGCTGCCTCCATTGCACATAAATTTTGTCCTCATGAAACAATTTGTGAAGGCCTCTACTAAAGATGGGAAGTGTTTCAAATTCTTTTGTGAAATGTTTCCACAATGGTCTGAAGCAATATTAAAAGACCGTATCTTCGTTGGGCCTATATTAGAAAAATGATGTTTGATCATTAATTTGAACTACATATAACAGTAAATGAAAAAGAAGGGTGGATTGTATTCAAACATCTTGTAAATAAGTTCCTAGGCAACAAAAATGACCCATACTATGAAGCAATTGTTGCCAATATACTAGACGCTTTAGAAAATTGCGATGTTTAATGAGACTCAAGGTTCACTTTTTAAACAGTCATTTACAATTCTTTCTTGACAATTTAGTTGATATAAATGAAGATCAAGGTGAGCTTTTTCATCAAGATTTGAAAGTGATTAAAAATCCTTCTCAGGGACGCTGGAACACCAACATGATTATTGTTGGAGAGAGATTATTGTTGGTCACCTCATCGAGAGAGATGGCAAATGGTGCATAGGAGAAAAAGCTATATTAAGGGCTTTAAAGAAAAAAAAACATGTTCGTAAATGGACACGTAAAGCGTAGTAAGTAGAATGTAATGTTAAGAATATAAAGCCATCTTCTGTGATTAAATAAAATTTTGTTGGTATTTTAAAAGTATTTTAATTTTCATATTTATTGCATATATAGTTTATTTTCACATATCTTAATTCATCAATTTGTGACTTATCAGTTGGTGATGGAAGAAAATTGAGTTCAGATACGGATTCAGTACCCAAAAAACTATAAAAATCAGATATAAAACGTTTTCTGAAATCTTTTTTGTTGTTGGCTTGTGTTATGAATGTATATAAACAATTTAGGGTCGGATTAATAAGACTTTTGTCAGCATGCGATGTTACCAGGTCTCAAATCTATTTTTATTCATTATCCACGCATGCGAGTATGGGAAACACGTGGCAAGCATGACATTTCCATCACCGTACCTAGCATAATTATGGAAAGTTCTATTGTAAACGGCTAAACATTTAGATTTGGTATCATAAAATATATTCACTTATTTTGCCACACTTGATGTCAAAAATTTGTGGGTGGTAGTAGTCCTTTCATTCGTTAATTTTTTCATAACCTACACCATAAATTGCCCGTTTGAAGCGAACGTGTGAATTCTGTTCAAATTCTTGTGATTTTACAAGTGCAAGATTTACAAAATTTTTACAAAAATTGGTGTAGATATACTGGGACTAGCTATTTCTAGTTATATAGTAACTAATTGCAATGAAATATAATTAATAATAAATTAATTGCCTAAAATAAAATCGAATTAATTGAACCCAAAACTAAAATTACAAAATCTGATAACTGATCAATAAACAAAATAACTGTTAAGATGTTAAAGAAATATATTTCAATAAAAAAGAAAGAAATATCTATGAAAAACCTAAAGGAAACAACTGAAGTCAAAAATATCAATAATAAGGTAATAACCAACGTTCACAATACTCCGTATTAGATAAATTATTTAAATTAGCTTCATTAAAATAATAATAATTAACAATACGCAATAGAACAATTACTTACAATTCAAAAACACTACAACCCTACGAAATAGGTCAATAAAATGACATTAGAAAGTATAACAATACCAGAACACAAAGAACTGAACTGAACAAACTATGTAAACTACAGCTGAAATAGCTGAAAATAAACTAAGCAACACATAAAACGTGAAATAACTAAAATGTAACAAACTTAAAATTACGGAAAAAATAGCGCTTGTCACTTAAAGCAAAGACAAATGACCACAATTCATATATGCACACTTTCACTGTTGGCTCAATCATTGGAAGTCTTCATTTTATTGTTACACACATAAACGAGTAACAACTCACTATGTGCTTTATTGCGGAATAAATTGCGTAATACTGGGAATGTTCTCAACAACAATTACAAACATAAAAGGAAACTAAAATATCCTTGGTAACTTGTCAGTACATATCCCCATTATACTTGGGTTTTTCTAACGTGGCGGCTGAGGGTAATATTTCAAGATGGAATTCGGCACGACGTTTTGAGTCATTCTCAGTCCCGCCGCTAGAGTCGCTTGATCTGTAGCATTGTTTGATGCGGTCGCGATCATGCGACATCTTGCGGCAGACTGAGAATGACTCAAAAAGTACTGCCGAATTCCATGTTGGAGATATTACCCTCAGCCGCCGCGTTAGAAAAACCCTAGACTGTGCCATTTTTCATAAGTTGCATTTTAGCCCCCATTTAAGAGTGGCCATAACAATGTAGAATATTAGGCTGTATCTAAATTCAAGGGCCCGCGACTTTGGCCAGATCGATTGGGGAATATCAATTTTGGAGAAAACAGGCTGAACGGTTTAGGTGCTATCGTTGATCACAGACGGACGTTGCAGATGGACAGTCAGACGTTTTGCCATAAATCGTTTATTTGATCCTTGATATCAAGGATCAACAAAGCTTAGATTCTGACTACAGAACGTGTTAGAGGAAGTAATATACTAAATATAGGGACAAGATTTATCCACATTTTCGTTACAATTTTTAGTGTTTTTTAAAGTCTAGTAACTTTCAAACCCGCACCCCAAAGTCTCCACAAATATGTTTAATGCAGCCTGTCAATTAATAAAGGTTATCAGACCTGGGTCTGATGTGTGACTCAAATGTCTGTCAGTGTCCAGCAGTGTGACTCAAATGTCTGTCAAAACTGATGGCGCACGGCGCAATTTATGTCAATTATAGTGAAATAGTTAAATTCTTCGAAGCAAAGTTCTTAAAGTAAAGATTTCTAACTGTAATCTTATTTAAATTAATAGTATATTGTATAACAACTGACTGAGCTACGGCAATTTGAAAAGTGACTATTTCTATGGTTGTAACGTAAAATTAGCCATATTCGGACTAATGTGGCAGACTGTTGAGTCAAAGAAGTAATGCTTATGTTCATGAAATTGTTACGATCTGACGTCGGCACTATCTCAGCCGAAAATCCGTTGACAAAAATATTATTAAATAATATTTATTCATTACTTCCTTAAAACTAGCGAAAAATGAAATGTTTATGGAGTTTGTGACAACCCTAAACCCATTTTTAAAACGGGTTTATTGATTTCGATGTTGTGCTTGCGTCGAAAACTTAACTTTTTTCGCTAAGCCATTGAATTCTATTTTTTCGATAGAGCCTAAAATATAAAATGTACGAATATGTATTACATTAACACTTCCTTTGTGAAGATATATAAGACTGTACAAATTCTTTGGGATTAGTGTGCGCTAAATGATAGTGCGATGTTCTCGAATCACAAAATGAAGAAAATTTAAAACGTTAATGTTTTCGACTAATGTTTACATTTATTTATGCATTTGCAATGAACTATACTCAACGATTCCATGAAACACAGATCCAGCTAACTCATGCTAAGCATTTGCGTGTCATTTCCCTTGTGAAATAGCATTAGTCACAGAAGTATTTTGACCGAAATAACAATAAACAGAAATCGCACCTAAAGGTTGGTATTATATCTTTTGAGGGTTCTGTGATAAACATTGTATTTCATTGTGCCAGTGTGTGTAATCGGACAATGTATTTCCTATACATCGTCCGAGAGTTCCTGTTTATGCTATTACAAATATCCAGTTGTCACACACTTCCAAACATATATTCTCATAGATGGACTGGAAGCACAAATAATTTTAAAAACGTGCATATATAAAGTAAGTTAGCAAATAATATTATGTTTCATTTTCTCCGTAGTAACAACTGCGATTGGAAAGAGAAGCATCGGTAGAGTCATACATTTTTTTAACACTATGAAAACAGTTATTTTTCAAGCTTATATAAAATAGCAATGAAGTGACAAATATGATAAAACAGTAAAAAATATCAAGAAAACTCAATTTGAGGTTTAATTTTTTACAAAGAGAAGTTCTACAGAAAGTTCAACACTCCAGAAACAATCATCTGTGAAGTATACTAACGTCTTCTGATCCAATATCATTGCTGAATGAGGTACTGAGAACAAAAAGAGGTAAGAGGCGTTTGGAATAATGATTGATTGATTTTTTCGTGTTTCCGGGCGCGTCAACTACTGTGGTCATTAGTCCCGTTAGTGTAGTGCTTGTTTTTATCTCTCGGGAGATGGCGGTGATCTTCCCCCGCTGGATGGCGAGATCCGGCGCCGACCTACCGTCGGCTAGTGGGGTTTCCCCCTAACCAAGACTCTCCCACCAGCGGGGCACCGCCCCAGCCGGGACAAGCTCTTAAGCTCCCGACCGGTCTCCCGGAATGTGTGGTAGTGTAGTGCATGTTAGTGTAAGTGTTTGTGTACGGGGTGAGGATAGGACAAGGAAGAGGAAGGACAGATCGCGCGCGGTCTGTGGCCCGTTTGATAGGGTACTGCTCCGGCATTCGCCTGGTATTGATCGGAGAAACCACGGAAAACTACCGATCAGAGCAGCCGGCCGCTAGAATTCTCCTCCAGACAGCAGCTGAATTCGACCTAGCTGAAAAGCTAGTGTCGGAAATCCTGCCGCCGTCAGGACTCGAACCTATGACCTCCCGGTTAGAGGCGCTGCAGTGACATCAGTTGATGCACTGAGCTACCGCTACCGGTGTTTGGAATAATATATGTTTGGTCTGATCTCTTATCGTGCCTGTCAACCCCGACGGCGAGAGATCGGTGAACGAAAGCCAGGAACGCGTGGCGGGAGCGTCACCACCTTTAAGTTGCCCTCCCGAACATAAAAATTTAAACATAAAAATGCGTTACTAAGGAGTTGTTTATTTGTATTTGCGATTGTTCATGTTGACTTGTGGTGCATACAAGTGTGGTAGTGGAGGTGCAGGTCAGTACAAAAATATTCCCTTTAAATGGAAAACTAGTAAAAGTGAGAGAGTTTTATTAAATATCGTGAGCACCGGTGCGAAAACGGAGGTGCAAACCACGTCATCAGAGCGAGAGCCGTAAGACCCTCGTTGGTACCGCCGCAGACCACTTGGTGTGAAAATGCGTTTGTTATAAAATTGCATTCTCTTAGAAAAGACATTTGACGAGAAAAGTTTGTCATCATACGATGCTATTCCTCGCGTGTGACTGCTGTTCATGTCCTCGCGAAAGAGAGCCGACTCATTTGGTACGATAAGGGATACCATGTTACTCGTATAACCTGTATTTTCACATAATTTGGTGTATTAATACGTATCTCTCATTTTCAGCTTCAAAAGTTTTCAGAAGAACGTGGTTATAATTTACTTATTTTCTCATAATTTTAAGTTCTAATTACCTGAACATGTGACTTTCAGCACTATGTTTCACTGTCGTTTCAATGTTGACCTCTGAATGCGAGTAATAACGGTGAATTAAGGTGACGGATACTAGAGTTGCAATGAAGACACTTCTAGGAAAATCACGTCAATGAAACCATAGCGTGTCTGTGTAAGAATATGGATTATTTCGCAGGGATTCCACGTGCGATGTGCGATGTGCCGCACATGTGCGATTCTCATGTGCTGAGACTACGATGCTCAAAGAAAATGTTGGAACGAAACCGTATTATTTTGCGTAGTTTTATTTTATTTTTCTGTCTTTTATAACCAATAACAACGTTGTACGAGACAGTTATGTTTTAGAAATAATGCAAATATATATTTTAAAGTTAATACAAAAGAGCGGAACAAGCATTCTAATTGCTGCTCTCCATATAATGAAATTTGTTTTTACGGAATTGTGTTTTTCTTGAATTATTATAATAACATTGTCTTTAGATTGCAATCACTGGCAGGAAAAATTCTTAGTGTACATGAACAGTTCTCAGTTCTTGTAAGACTTTATCTTTTAGTACTAATAATAATAATAATAATAATGATAATAATAATAGTAATAATAATAATAATAATAATAATAATAATAATAATAATAATGATAATAATAATAATAATGCTGTCTTTATTTGTGGAAGACTTAGACCATTAGACCTGCTCTTTCACCTAGAAACTATAATACATTTTGCATGTGTATGATTTCAATTTTGAATAAGACGTTTGGGCGTAATCACTGTAGCGCATTACGTAATCATTAACCACTGCGACAATTTTCTTTCATTACTAAAATATTCTAGAATATTTTCATTTTTATCGATTTCATTACCGCACATACTTTTCGGGGATTTATTTGATTCCCAAAAATTTGAAGTGGGACAAAGTTTGAGTTTCTACAATCCACATAATAGTTTTTTTAGTCTCTGCTCCGTATTTTAAGTGACTATGTTAATTATCACAAAAGTACGAGTGATGAGTGTCTGCTTTCAATGTATCTATCAGGGGTTATTATTACAGCAATATTACTTCTTAAATTATTCTGAGGAATTAAGTATTTATTTGGAGCTATTCTAAACTGTAGGAAGTGTTTCAGGAATTGCTCGCTAGCGTGAACATTTGATTGAATGAATAAATGCGTATGTTTTTCTATCTAGTGATACCAAAGTGTAGCGAATAATTCATAGTCATGGTGTTTACCATTAACTGTGTATTTGCGTTTTTTAAAACATGTTTATTTCAAGTAGGAATCACATTTCAATATTTTGTAGCGCCATATATGTTTCTACCTTTATTATATGCAGAAAAAAAGTTCATGTCTTTGTTTTAGAAATCGTTCCTTGCTGTGAATTCATCCATCAAATAAAATAAGACAAAAAATAAAATTAAATTCACAAGAACTCTTTTCGAAACTCTTCACAGCACCTGACCCAACAGAGAAGGACGTTCTTCACTCCCCTGTTCATCTGCAGTCACCATCCAACCGACGACGTCTGTGCAGCAGCGGGAGTGGTGATAGAGGATGCAGAAAAGAGATTTCTTCACCGAAGAAGTCCCGGCGACCAACAACGATGGGGCGGAAAACCCACACTGGCACAATATCCTTGGCGTTGTCGTGGAAGCACTATCTCCAGAACCACATGAAATCGCAGAAGGGGGAAGTGATTTTCAGGTGTGAAGAGTGTGAATATGCCGTCACAGAGTACTCTGATTTCATTATGCATCAGCGAGTGCACAGATGGAAGGAAAAGGAAGTTGCAGCCAAACAAATTAGCAACACGCGATTGCACAAGTCTATTCACAGTATTCAGAAGATTTGACGTGGCGTGAGAAGAACTTTTGGGTATTATTTCATTGGTTATAAAATCTCCGAAAAACCACAGTTTAAATACTTCCCTCACACTGAATACAATTGAAATTTTACTGATTTCGTTCTACCCAGCTCTTACAAGGACGTCAAATGTAGATTGTGTTGATCTGCTCGGCCACATTAGAATTGTCTAGCAATCCACGGTGTTGATAAAATTGTGAACGCAATTATCTGGTGGTTCTTGCTTTGGAAGTAAAAACAATATAATTCATAAAACAAGAATTAAAATATTACATGTTATTGTTATTTGATAAATGGAGAACTGAAAAATTAGACCGTAAAAGTGACTGAACATTCCTTCTCCACATCAACCGCATTTGTGTACTTCAATCCCAGTTTAAAAACTCGAAAATGGTACTAAATGAAATTATCAATGATGTGAAAGAAAATCTCGTCACCATGGCAATGTTTCTAAGCGGGTACAGTAAGTCCACGTAGATACTCATAATTTTAAAGCAATTGAGATTATTCGACCAGAATAACAGATATTGAGCTTCACGAATTTAACTTATATCCAAAAAATAATCTACACGTGTGACTTGGAGTAAATAAACCAGCTTGTATTTTGTTTTTGTGGTACTTTTTTCTAAGACAGTAATTAATAACATTAAGTATCATTAATACTCATTAATTATCTTTATCTCTCCCTATTTCCTTTTGTGGTGGAAATTATCGATGAACTAATGTTGATAAGACAGCACAAACTTCCTTGTATAATTTATAACATTTAGTATTTTCGAAAATTCTCAGTTCGATAGAAATAATTCTTGGGCTATTTTCACAAGAGCAGTAGCGCTATCAAAAAAAAATTGAGGTGTTTATTGCGAAAACCCAACTGCCTTGATATGAACAAAAATTGCAATCATCTTTTGAAAAAATTGTTCTTGATCCCATTTATAGATTTAATTTTGAAGAACAGATTCTATTTAAAAAAATGTCTACCTTCAATAATGTAGTTGCAGGAAGCTACAGAACAATAGTGCACTTTTGCGATTTTCGAAAATTCACAAATTTGAACAAAATCAAACCTCACCTTATAAGTGTACATTGCTCCATCTGATACAAAATTAGGCATTTGGAGGCATTTTTGAGAAAAGTTTGAAAATGTTATCCCATGGATACGTTTTCCAATTACATCCAAATGTGTAAAGTATCCCCAAAATCCAAATACACATTCCAATTTCATGGAGCCGCGATATCAGCCAAATTGACCAGGCGTATTAATTTTGGTAAAAATTCTGCCTTCAGTTTAACTTCTAGCGTTGTTCATAGGCAGATAGGCGGAAAGATGTTTTGCCGAAAATTAAGTTTTCGGTATCAGTGGCACACAACATGAAATCTAACTCTACAGCTTATGTTTTGTGTGTCTTTTATTCAGTATTTTACTACACATATAAATTAGAACTATCCACTGTTTTGGTGGCAGGAACTCCTAAAACGAGTTTTTATATCGAAAACTCTGCGTTTTTCCAAAGTATTACAAAACTTTATATATAATAAGGAATATACTAGAAATAGCTAGTGTCGCTGCAACAAAATGTCACAGACGTTTTTGTACTAGTTAGTTTTCTATTCCATTCTGTTTAGCTGTACGTTTCCCCACCCATTTCGCCGCTGCTCTCTGCTACAAAAGCGGTGCCAAGGCCTCTCACGGTGTCCTTTGGGGGCCTACCCCCAAAACCTGCTGTTCATGAACAACACCTCCGCGCTACCAGAATCGCATACGACACATTTCGGTCCTATTTACCCATGATGTTTCTTGGCCCCTCCTCGGTGTTTGTACTGTTGTTCTCGGCGTGGGATCCAGTTCGTCAATTAAACACAGATTACACACCTGCCAGGCCGAAAGATAATGGAAGGATTATGATATAGAGGGAATAAAAGAGGGACTTGAAATGCCCCTTACACCTGAAACCCAGCTGAAAACATTCATGTCTCACGTGGTTTTGATCCCAGAGCCTTAGTGTCCACGTGCTTTGACTTACCTGCCCCAAGACCCTGTTTCACGACCCGGAATCACTTGATGGTTCTAGTTGTAAACGCGCTACAGCTTAGTAACATGATAATTTTATCAAGCAGATAATAAAGCAAATATTGACCCTCTCGTTCCTGTGAATCTTTAATGTGCTTTCTAAGACATGCATCTGAATATCTCTGAGAACATTCATTTCCATAGCAACAATGCAGTTACTTTAGCATTAAAACCTTTCAAGACACCCCACGGTAAAGTCTTTTTTTTTTCAAAATTAAATAACTCAAAAGAATGTTGTAGAATATATTTACATGTTTTGGTTCACAAAATGCTTTTAAAAATAATGTAATTTAACAATAATGTACGTTAACAATAATAACAATAATGTAAGTTAACAATAATGTAATTTAAGAGTAAGAAATTATGTTTTATCAAAAAACATATACTACAGTTTTTTCATATTTTTCGGTTCCTATAACATTGTAATGGAATGGTATGATGGAACAGTATAATAGACCAGTATATTGGAATTCTTATACCTATAATGAACCTTATCAATGCTACAGAAGATCAAAACCTTGTTCTATACGCTTCTATATGCCATTTTATATATACTTTGAAAAATTGGAGTCGTTTTTCAGAATACGTCTTTGATGCCGGGAAGGGTGCAGTTCCAGGAGTATGCAGCAAATGGAGTAAATCATATCCACATTATAAAATAATGAACAAAATGATGGTAGATAAACGTTAATTCTGCGAATTTTATGATTGTATTAAATTTAAGAGATTTTTAATCTATAACCCCTTAATAATAAAAAAGAAGCGATAAAATATCTGGAAAACATTTCAATGAAAGCCGAAAGAACGGAATCTGGTTAAGTCGAAAACTCAAACTCCTTTCTAAACGAAAGTCCTTAGTGCTTAAACGTAAAAATTTATGATGCAATTTTCTAATTTTTTAAATGACAGATTTTGATGAAAATTGTAAATTTGTTATACTTATAATTGCACTTACTTCTGTATGAGTAAAAATATCAAGATAATAATTCAGCCATTTTCCAGAAAATATTGAGAATGCCATAGGGACTTCGTGTAAAGTACCCCTCAAAATGAAAATATCTTAATGATGGCACCTCTAAATCCTGACATTCATCCACGTTTCAGCTCAAAACTCTCCAATCCAACAGTTATGCGTGAACAATCCTATACAAATGGATTTTTGAGTACAAAATTGCATTATCTTCTGCACTTGCACCAATCTTTGAAAATACAGCAACAATATTTGAAAAAGCTCTAATAGAACTTAGGTGTGACGTGTGTGCGAAACACAGTTGGAAATAACATTAATCACGATTTTACGACCGATATTTGAGATCATAAGATCAAAACGTTCTTCATGTACTATAGTAACAGGTGTAAAACTGTAAAATTTTTGAAACATTCATCAAAATACGTTAAAGAATATATCAAAACGGCGTATGTGTCATGCTGTTGAAAGCATTTAGAACGGAAGAGTTTCCGTATAAGAAATTGGAGGAGTTTTTGGACAAAATTTTCGTTTTATATATTGCCCAAATTTCATTCAAAATACTAATATTTTATGCGAAAGCAGCATTTTACAATGTACATAATCTAACGTTCCCTGTAAGCGATTCACGCCATTTGAAACGTTTTATACACGTTTGAACCGTATCCTGATTTTAAACAATTTAATTTTCTCAATAATATTTAATTTAGCAATAATTCCTGTTGGTTCGTGAAGTGTCTGCCAGTGTGCACACTTGCAAGACACAGCCCGACGGAGGGGCCCCCGTTCATGGAGCCGCTCAGCACCGGCGGCCCATTGACCTTTCATTGGTCTGACATACCGCGCCGCAGTTGGCACGTGTCTACACATTCAGCGGTATCATTACCTTCCTTGCTAGTGTAGATCTATCTTTGAACAAGGTAAGAGTGGTTTCTTTTTAGAGTTCTGTAATTTTTTGTGAGGAGCAGTACGAGATACCGCCAATACCAAATGCGTATGTTTTTTCACCTAGTGGTACCAAAACTAAGAGACAACATATAATTACAGAGGGAATATTTCTTCCATAACATATTATAGACGACCTTTATAAAAGACCTGTCCCTTCCTCAATTTGACCTGATGATGAGGGATTTGAACAATTTTTGGAAGATTAATTTGAAGAGAGAGGAGACAATTCCTATTATTTAGAAGAATCTGATCATCATTCTGAAAACGAACAGGAGCAACAGAATGAACATGAATATAAAAATGATTCAAGTACAACCAACAATGAAGGCATTTATTATGAAACTAGGGGTGCTACAGAGTGGCACAGACGTTCCCGTACTAGTTAGTTTTCTAATTTCTTTGGTCTGGGATATCTTTTCGGTTTTGTCACATAGTTTTTCCAGCTGCCATCTATCGCCACCCGAAGTACATTTTTTGAAATTTTCTCAATTTTTCGGTTTTCTAATGGTAGAACCGAAATATTCCTTTGAGAATATTAAAGAGTAAAACCTCATCTTATAAGAAAATTTTTGTTGAAAAATTTGGAGCCCTTTCTAATGGCAAAACGCGCGGAGAAATAATATTATTGCCGAAAAATATGTAATATGTTATATATTTTTTTATTTCTTTTTCAGTATTAGGACTAATTATTACAAAATTTTAACTTTAACTCTCCTGACGTTTTTTGCATCTTTGCAATGGTTCTATTTGACCGGTAACCACTCTTATGGCTGGACTGCATTCCACCACTCACTCATATTTCAAACATCCCATTACTCCTCCAAATTCGACCGACGTAATCCGCTGCCACACGTTTCGCTTCGATCCTCATTGACATTTTCTGGCGGCGGACGAGAAAATTCAGACACTTTTATGAGAGCAGTGGAAATATATCTAGCAATGATGTCGTTTTAAGACTGTCAAAAGTCGCATTTGCACGAAATGCTGCAAGGTAACCCACAAACTTGGGCTGGTTTCCTGTCGACATTCCCGTTCTCATTAGAAAAATTCAAAATCAATTTTTTTGAAAGATACTGGAGTAACAAAATCAGATAACTTTCAAACTTTCTAAACAGCTACTATACGTCTTTCTTTGGCAGTACGAGAGATAACGCAACATGGAGAATAATGAAGCCGAAATCATTGTCGCCTCCTGTTAGCAGTGAAGACATCATCTGTATGTTAACGCGACAGTATCCTGTTTCAATCCAGAATCTATTGCGAAGCGTAGATTACACATATTTGCAGAAATTCCTAATCATACTGGACATCTAATACCTCGCGTTGGCCAACGTTGCTGAAGAGAAAGGAGATAGAGACGTGAACGCGATCGGCGCTCCGGTAATAAATAAGCCAACAGCGGGAGAACCCGGAAAGAATAAACCGGGAAATCAAGATAAAGAGGGGAAAGAGAGAACAAACCCGAACAGGGATGGGGAAAAGACCGGAAAAGAGAAAGCATAAATTGTCGGTCCGAGGCATACAATGTAAGGAAGGAAGGTGGGAGAAGAACTCGATACCGTGTTTAAGGAAAATGAACCAGAATTTTGATGGGAGAGGTTCGTACTGAAGGCTGATCCCAATGCGAACGTAAGTACTTGTGGAAGAAACATGATCCAGATTTATGCATTTAGAATGGTTATTATGAGGGTGGGCCGTGGAAAAGTAAGAAGCTAGTCGGAAGACAGTGAGGAAATGCCCGATCTTCACAGTACTATGTGTGGGAGTAGAAAGTGAGGAGTTGGTGGACACAGGATGCACGACGTCGATGCTTGCAGAGGAATTTTACGAGAAACTAATTGCGACGGGAGAATTGTCTTTGACGCTACCAAGAAGCAGGTCGAATGTGATTGGGGCAACTCTGAAGAAGTCGAGCCCCATCACAAAGCAAGTGATGCTAAACGTCATCGGGGGCCAGATATGAAATTGTAGAGTTAGTAGTAAAAAGATTAATGTATATACTGGGAGCGCACTTCCTTGCCCAACATAAGGCCGTGATCTATATGAACCACGGCATCATCACCACGAAGGATCAAATAGTTATGGTGGATATGGAGCGAGAAGAAGAAAATGATATGGGTGAAGAGGAAGAGAGAGATATGCCGGGATACTTGCCGGGATACTTGAAAAATTTGAAGACATTTTGCGCGAACTGTTAAGAAGCTTTCAAAATATATCGAAAGAACAAAAGATAGAATTGTAACGATCACTGATCGACAATAAAGTAGTATTTGAGAAGAATAGGGAACCAGTTAAAGGACACCATTTTTGAATACAGATGACAGGTTACACTCCGTTTAGACAGAGGAATTATAGGATACCCGAGGCTTTGAAAGAACTCACATGGTGAACAGCAGAGGTGGCGATATCATCGAGAAAAAAATAAGACGGTATGTGAATCCTATTGTGTTACAGAAGGGTAGAAGATGGATATGAGATGATAAATACCATGAGTTGAAAGTTTTACACTTATATGAAGAATAGTATGTGATAAGGGATTCGAAAGAGCCGAATGTAGCGGAGCTGATGAACGAACAAGAGAGAGTTACGGGTCAATAAAACTTTTTATTTTCTCGTATACATACGTTTATACGGAGTAATACAAGTAGTATAGAGAAAGTTATGTAATGCTGCGAAAAATCAGTTTTGGATATTTCAACGGAAATACACGTTTGGGGTCCAATGATACCAAAAACATGTTTTCCTTCAAAATGTCCGACTGTCCATCTGTCCGTCTGTGAACACTACTACCGCACACTCTCATGTCGTTAATATTTACATTAGAGACGATTTCTTCACATTAATATATTTATGTGCTTTAAATAATGTCAAACAAAGATTCTCGAAAACTCAACAGTTTTCTGTTAAAATGAGCTTCAAATTCTGCATTTTCAGAAGCGCTGATACGCCATTTACTCAGAAATGGCTACAAACTTTTTCTTCAAATTTTTCCAATAGATAGTGCTAATTGTACTCTTTAATATGACGTAAAGTTTATTTTGATGTATTCTTTTGATTTTTCAAAACTTACACAAATGTAGTTTTATTGAAATATCTCTCACGCCGTTAGTATGCACATTTCCATTAAGTTATATTCATTATTTCATTTGTGAGTGGAAGTGCTTCAAAATACTTAAATGAGGTTTTTCGAAAACTCAATAGATTCCTGTGAAAAAGAAATTCAAATTTCGCATTTACATGCTTAATCGCCATTTTCTTAAAAAACACTTCACACTTTTCAATGAAAATTGCTATGGAAGAAGACCACACCAAGGAGTTTCAAAAAATTTGCTACGAGAAAGTCTGTGCCATTCTGTAGCCTCTCTAGTTACTTTCTGGTGTACGTATTGTAATAATATTCTACTGTTGCTACCTATCCTATTCGCGCGTTGGGCTGCCAATGAAATAGATTCACCTGCTCTGCCTTGCTACACGGCTATACTTCTAATATCATAAATACGTATACACACTCCTAATTTTGGCTGACAAATAATCATACTTATTATTCCTATTTATCTTTAAACACAAATGGGCGCCTTGTCATCAATACACACACTTCCTTTTCAACCTACTTTAGCTCTTGCACTCGCTCGTTCGCTAGCTAATTTTATACAACTTCTAATTCTCTCTGGGCGTGAATATGTGACCGACTTAAAAGAAACAAATGAAATCATTACCGCACCTTTGCTCAGGTAAAACAAATGGTTACGATAGAATTGGTAAAAGTGCCATTTTATTTTGAGAGTATAAAAGGTGGTGACATGAGGCTGATAGATTGAGTGCCTCAATCCTACGAGCAAAATAAAATCACTCTCACCATGTGTCTTGACACAGTATTACTGCCTTTCATTTTAATTCAAAAATACAAATCACCCAATTATGCACTAAGTTACAATAAGGTCAGTAGTAGCTGATTAGGTCAGATGACAGTATTATGTTTGTTTCTTCTGAACAGTTTTATCTGAATATTTGAGCATTGTGCCATTGTTAGCACAAGTGGGTTTAACAATCTATTCTTATGCCAATTTCAATTTTATCGGGATGTGTTTTAATGTCAAATGCATTATAATGTCACTTTTCTTAACCAATGAGTGTAATTTCCCATTGTCCAGCTTTGCTCTAAAAAGTTCATTAAAACAGAATACTGCATTTAAAACTATAGCTCAGGTGTTTATTACATACAGATCTTGAAAATAAGGGTGCTGTCATTAAAAATGACTTGGAAAACTATATATTTTACAAAACTTCGTCAGAGTTCCAAGTAAATGTTTCTTTGGTTGTAATCTATTAAATGAGATCTTTTTGGACCTTCTATTACATTTTTTGTGATTTAGCTCATCTTGGTAAGCTCACTACTTAGTACAGGTTACCAGAAATGTGCAGGGTCTTATGTTCAATATAAAATGAAATTGATTACTTGATATTCACAATTTTATCGCATCCAATGACAGTACACACTGATCTTAATGCCCCATTACTTATACTATTAGGAACTGCCATATCAGAAGAGGTGTCTGCAAACAGTTTGTAGAGAATTAAGAATTGCATTCACTGCACTTAACAATAATTCTTTCATTTTTTTTCTCTGAGCTCTGACTCCTCAAAGAAAATAATTTTAAAAACAAAATTCTCATGTTATCTTACATTATTGGGGTATACTTTTAAATTAAAATAATTGATCAACATTATTTTCACTCTTATGAATTATTTTCATGCCCTTTTAACTCCAAAAATTCAGATCAGAATCAGAAATAATCTTTCACATTTTTTCATGTCAGTCTGCCTGCAATACCAATCTGGTAAATATTCTCTAAAAATAAATAAGGGCATGAAAAAGGCTAGAAAATGTATCTGCCACACTTGATGTACCAGCATTCTGAAAGACAGAAGAACCTGTAACAATCAATAATAAACTATTACCTGTTGCGGCTGTGAACACCTTTCGAAGTGCGCGCCTAGAGGGCAGCGCTCGGCGGCAGTTAGGGGAGTCGGCAGAGGCAGCGGAGCCTGGAAAACGCCGCCCAATCCCGAGCGACGAGCTGGCTGGAGAGCTAGCGGCCGAAGTGCGAATCTGCAGCGCCACCCGCTTTAAGAGCGGGCGCCGCCCGCCCGGAGAGCAGAGCGCTAGAGTTGCGATAATTGGTGTAATAGAGCAAGGAGATTTGTATTGTGATAGAGTTATAATTGGCCCGGCAAGTTATTAGGAAATTCTGTGTTGATTAACGGTTAGACCCTGCTTTGTATTTGTACATCTCCTGGACTTTTGGAATTCAACTTTGGCTATTGTAATACGGTACATTCTTTTGGCTTTGGAATTGTACCGTGTGTTCTTTCTGTGTAATAAATCTGTGTTGTCTAAAGGCGTGTGTTATTCCGAACATAACAATTGGCGACGAGGATAAAACGTTTGGCAAAGTTTGTTTTCGTGTTGTCGCTGGTAGCAGCAGGCGACGAAGGATTGAGTGCATCAGCCTGGTGTTCTACAAGCAAAAATGGCGAGCACACCAGCTCAACCGGAATTGGCGCAGGTGCTGCAGTTCATTCAGCAACAGCAGCAACAATTTATGCAGCAGATGTTGGAAATGCAGGCCAAACAGCATTTAGCGCAGCTAGAAACGCTGAAGGTGGTGAGTCAGAACAAAGGCAAGCAACAGCCTGCACCTTTTGACCCGTTTAGGCCGCAGTTAGAAAGTTGGAGTGATTACGCGGAAAGACTTGAACAGCATTGGATTTTTTGTGGGGTCGAGAGTGAAGAGAGTAAAAGGGCAGCATTCCTGAGTTATTGCGGTAGTGAAATTTGCACCCTGTTAAAAAAGTTGTGTACCGGGCAAGAGATTAATAAACTTAAGTGGTCAGAAATCAAAATTATGCTAGACAAACACTATGAGAGGAAACCACATGTGGTCGCGGCCAGGTATGCGTTTTTCCAGTGTAGAAAGAGAGAAAAAGATACGCATGCTGAATGGATAACGGAACTGAACGGGCTAGCAAAAAACTGTGAGTTTAGGTGTCAGTCGGAATCTTGTAAACAATCTTATCCAGAGACTTTGATTAGGGACGTAGTGATTCTGCATACACCCGAGGACGGCATCAGAATGCAAGCTCTTAACAGTAGTGACCCGTCGCTCCAAGAAGTGCGTAGATTAGCAACGACTTTTGAGGTTACGACGCAAGCAGCAAGGCAGATCGCGGTTGATAATCAGGTTATGCAAGCAGGCTCCGGGGTAGACCGCCGCCGCGATAACACATTTGAGCGCAAGATAAGGGGCCGGCCGCGGCGCCATCGATCGGTGACCTCTTCCAGCTCGGGCGAGTCGGGTGACGTCAGATGGGCACCGCGTTATCAGCGGCGATTAGATAAGCGAGGCAGTAAGACTGGTGGTGGCAGCAGTGACAGTACCGATAACCAGATAAGGAAGTCGTGTAAGAATTGTGGAAAGGCGCACCAGAGGTGGCAGTGCAGATTTAGGCAAGCGCAGTGTTTCAAGTGCGGTAAATTGGGCCACATAAGGGAAGTGTGTTGGCAGGTAAAACTAGAAAGGCGGGAAAGAAGAAAGTTAGCAGAACAAGAAGAAATGGATATCAACACAGTGAATCAGGTGCTAAATAGTAAGGGACAAAATAGGCTGATCCTGGATTTAGTTAGGAAAAAATAAAGTAAAATTTTTGGTGGACTCAGCGCAACGGTTACTTTAATACATCTAGAGACCTATAAAAAATTGGGTTGTCCACAGGTAAAGAAAGTAGGAAAACCAGTTTTCGGATTTGGTAAAGATCCAATTAAAGTGGTAGGAAAAGTGAAAATTCCTGCTGTGTACAAGAACAGTAAAGCAGTTCTGGAAGTAATTTTAGTAGACAGATATGACGTAATGAACATTTTGGGCCTCAACAGTTTTGAGAAAATTGGCTTAGGAGTGGTAGATAATGTGTTTACTCTACAACAGGAGAAGGTTTCGACATTGGTCGACGAACTGAAGAATGAATTTTCTGAAGTGTTCCAACCAGGTTTAGGTAGATGCAAAAAGTTTGAGGCAGAACTTAAATTAAAAGAGAACAGTAAGCCTAGATTTTTTAAGGCACGGCCAGTGCCGTGGGCCATTAAAGGGAAAGTGGAAGCAGAACTAAAAAGGTTAGAGGCACAGGAAATTATAACAAAAGTGACAACAAGCAGTTGGGCTACGCCATTAGTGGTAGTGTCGAAAAGCAACGGGGATGTGCGTCTTTGTGGGGATTTTAAAAGTACGATGAATGAACAATTGGAAATTGAACAATATCCAATTCCCAAGCCGGAAGATTTATTTTTCAAATTGGCAGGCGGTCAGCAGTTCACTAAGATAGATTTAAAAGACGCGTACTTGCAAATTCCTCTCTCTGAGGAAGCTCAAAGAGTGTTAGTAGTGAACACTCCTTTAGGACTGTTCCGGTACAATAGATTGCCATTCGGAATTGCGTCAGCAGCTGCCATTTTCCAGAGAGTGCTGGAGCAGATAACGTCTCAGGTGAACGGATGTATCAACTATCTGGACGATATCGTGACAGGAAAAAACAGTGAGGAGCACATAGGGAACTTAAAAAATTTGTTAGGGCTTTTGGCCGAATGGGGATTCAAAGTAAACTTGATGAAGTGTGAATTTTTCAAGCAACAAGTGACATTTCTGGGCCATGAAGTTACGGAGTCCGGTATAAAGCCAACGCAGCACCATGTGGAGGCCATAAAGAACCTCCCCGCCCCCAAGAATGTAAAGGAGCTTCAAGCTTTGGTAGGGAAAATAAACTATTATAATAAGTTCATAAAAAACTTTTCGTAAATTGCAGCCCCCTTAAATGCGTTGAAAAAGAAGGGAGTAAAATTTGTGTGGTCACCAGAATGCGAGGTGGCACTTGATAAATTAAAGAAAGCGATCGTCAAAGCAACTCAGCTTAACCATTACATCCCCGGTAGATTGACTTCGATCGCGACCGACGCGTCAGACTATGGAGTGGGGGCAGTCTTATCTCAAAAGGATGAAGCGGGTATAGAGCGCCCCATCGCTTTCGCGTCTAAATCATTAAACAAACATCGAAAGAATTACTCCCAGATTGAAAAAGAGGCATTAGCAGTGATTTTTGGGGTTAAAAAGTTCAATGAATACATTTATGGTTCCAAATTTCACATTATCACGGACCATAAGCCATTGGTGCAATTGTTTCACATGGGTAAAAGGTTGCCGGAAAGTATGGCGAAAAAGCTACAAAGGTGGGCCTTGTTTTTAACAGATTATCATTACCAGATCCACTATAGGCCCACGACACAGCACGCCAATGCGGACGCGCTGTCCAGGTTGCCAGCAGGTCCAGACTTGGATTTTGACGAGTCGGAGGAGGCCTGCCAGCAAATCGACCTGGAAGATTTGGAAGTACTGCAGGATTTCCCCATCACAGCCGCAACGATTGCGTCAGCCACGGACCAGGATAAAGAGTTGCGGGTAGTCAGAGATTATGTTAGGAAAGGTTGGCCAAGAAGTGATATAAAGTGTGGCACTGCATGGTATAACAAAGACGAGTTGTGAGTTAAGTCAGGTGTAATATTACTCGCCAGTGAGCAAGGGACCAAGGTGGTGATACCAGGGGTCCTCAGGAAGCGGGTACTAGCGGTACTACACCAAGGTCATTGGGGAATAGTAAATACAAAGCAGTTAGCTAGGCGCCACTGCTATTGGCGCGGCATGAATCAAGACATAGAAGAGGTGATTAGGAACTGCAACGCGTGCCAGATGAACCAGTCCGCCCCGCGTCAAGATTGGCACTTGTGGCCGACACCGGAGGCGCCTTGGGAGAGGATACACGTAGATTTTGCCGGTCCTTTTTGGGGGAAGATGTGGCTGGTGGTGGTGGACGCATTGTCCAATTTCCCGTTTATTGTGGAGATGGGAGTCACCACGGCCGCGGCAACAATAGATGCGTTAGAAAAGATTTTCGTGTCAGAGGGTCTGCCGCAGACATTGGTGTCCGACAATGGACCCCAATTCACGTCAGAGGATTTTTTCAAATTCTGTAGGGCTAACGACATCAAGCACATATGTGCGCCGCCGTTTCACCCTCAGTCCAATGGAGAGGTGGAGCGGTGCGTGCGCACATTTAGAACAGCTATGCGGAAAGCAAGAGACGCCGGAGCCGAGAGAAGCAGGGCATTGATGAGGGTGCTGGCGACCTATAGAACGCTACCTGGGCCGGAAGGAAAGAGTCCGGCAGAGATCCTGCATGGGCGACAACATAGGTCGCTGTTGTCATTGTTGAAACCAGGCAACGCTCGCAAAGAAGAGGAGCTACAGCAAAATTCCAGGTAGGAAGCAAGGTATATTGTACTTCGTTTAAGAAGGAGCCTGCCTGGTGGCCTGGTGTGGTGACCGCAGTGCGGGGGAGTATATGAGATTTTGACTTATAGCAAAACGGTAGTGAGGCACCAGGGGCGGTTGCGCCCCAGGTACACCTTGGAGCCGGTAGATACCTTAAAGGGAGGCTCAGAGAGAAATATTAGAGAAAGAGCTATGAGGGAACTCATTATGGATGGCCCGTTACAGGAACAGCCCACAGAGCCGCCGCCCGCGCTGGAGCGTCCGGCGGTAGCACCGAGGAGGTCCACTAGACGCCGTGTACGTTTTGCACCGTACACGACGTTTTCAAGAGGGGAGGTGTCGCGGCTGTGAACACCTTTCGAAGTGCGCGCCTAGAGGGCAGCGCTCGGCGGCAGTTAGGGGAGTCGGCAGAGGCAGCGGAGCCTGGAAAACGCCGCCCAGTCCCGAGCGATGAGCTGGCCGGAGAGCCAGCGGCCGGAGTGCGAATCTGCAGCGCCGCCCGCTTTAAGAGCGGGCCCCGCCCGCCCGGAGAAGAGAGCGCTAGAGTTGTGTTAATTGGTGTAATAGAGCAAGGAGATTTGTATTGTGATAGTTATAATTGGCCCGGCAAGTTATTAGGAAATTCTGTTTTGATTAACGGTTAGACCCTGCTTTGTATTTGTACATCTCCTGGACTTTTGGAATTCAACTTTGGCTATTGTAATACGGTACATTCTTTTGGCTTTGGAATTGTACCGTGTGTTCTTTCTGTGTAATAAATCTGTGTTGTCTAAAGGCGTGTGTTATTCCGAACATAACATTACCAATACACTACACTTTCAGTAGCATACTTCTATTTGCCTTTCACACACATTCAAATAAACTCACCATTTTCAGAACGAACTACTGCCTGTGTACAAGGATCTGAAAGTTTTAAAAAAATGTTGGTAAGACTCTCTTTAAACGATCTACTGTTGTGTAATCAAAATTAATATCCCCAAAACAAAATTGTATGCTCATTTGCAATCTTGAAAAAATCTGTCCTGTTTGAAGCTCTATTGCCAAGAGGGACAGATGAACTACAAATGTAAACAATAAAAAAAGAGTTAAACTGTGCTACGCTTTGGACAGATGAATTCTATTTTTAAAAAATATTACCAGTTACAGCCATTGAAGTTGGTGACTCTCGATGGCTCAAACAAAGGATCTGAATATAAGCACAAATATAAAATAGAAGTTCCACAACTTTCAACTAAATTACTTGAATGCCCTTTCAAGACAAGCACCATGAATATTGTCAGCAAATGTATCGGGTACATTTCCTGCAGCATACCACAGTTTCTGTATCCATAAATGATCAATTATTATCCCATGTTTTCAGTAGCATTATTGTAAGCTGCAACAGCAGTCCAGTTGCATGCTGTTGCAGAAAATGCTCTTTGCATATTGACTCACTAATGGTTAAATGTGAATTTGGCGAGAGCTGGTTCCTAATATCTTTTAGCCATTCTACATCTAAAACAAATTATATATTTTACAGACGTAATTTAAAAAAAAATAATATAACAGCAGGATTAATCAACAAATTACAAGTATAAAAACGTAGGATACAAAAAATGAAACTCACTTTTTCACATTTCTTGTGTAATGATTTACACGATCCCCGATAGTATGCGTTTGGATAATAAACAATCTGAAAACATTTACAGCAAAGGCGCCATAATAAAAAAAACGATTGGGGAAGAGAATAAAGTGAACCCGATACTTGTGCAAGTTTTGACCATAGACATTAGATCCGGCTTTAATTTAGGAACATTTTAAAAGTTATCCCAGTAAAATCGAGTCAGACAATAAGAAGTAATTGAAAATTTTGTATTTCGTATATTTGTGTTAAGGAGAATATTAATGGAGTCCATTGTTGGAGCGATGAAACGCTTATAAAGAAGAGTGTTTTTCGAATAATGCAAGAGAACGCGATAAGATATCAAATTCAGACTTTCGGGGGGAAAAAGAAGAAAATTAGCGGCATCATGCAAAATTTATCCCATTTAAATATCTTGACGGGAAGTATCAAAATTTTAATAAAACAAATAAATTAATTCAAGCAAAAGTTTAGCAAGAAGAAGCGATTAGCGAACAATTGCAGTGCGTTCCGTTTCACATCCAAAAACGGAAAATAGGGAAAATAAAAGGAATTTGACCAAAGGAAAACAAGAGGAAAACATCGAATTTTAGGAAATTGCCGGGAGAATTTTATTAAAACAAAAACGGAAATAAAGTGTTTCGGGAAACGTTAAAAATTAAATATTTTGTGAGAACCAAAGTGACGCGATCGTCAGTTATCAAGCGATCGGGAAAAGTGTTGAAGCAAAAATAACAATGCTAAGTTGGAAAAATTTTACCAGAACGTGCCTAGACTTGGTGGGGGCAAGACGTGTATTCGCGTAGGCGATGTTTGGAAATTTTTTTAAAGTGCGGAAGTAATGGACAGAATTTGCAATAGTAACTGGGAATACTTCATGAAAATTATTTAATATTTTGTGAAAAAGAATTTCATAAAAAAAAAGTTTTCGGAATTACTGTGAAATTCGGCAACGCCCGTTGGACTCGCGAGAGCAAACGATAATGAGCGTGGCCGTATGAGAAATTTTGCAACGGTGGGGAGCGCGACGTTGCATTTACGATTAGTGGCGCGGAATTCAATTCGGGACTCAGAGATTTTCAAATAACTTGGAATATTTATGAAAAAGGGTGGCAGCGTGAATTTCGACATGTTACGTGAACAGTGATGCGTACGCGAGTGTGTTCCGGAACTGGTGGCGACAACGGGAGGCGCTGTTGTGCGTGGATAATCGCACAAAACACCCGGATTCTTCGCGGAAGCAGCATCATACGTGAGCAAAAGTATTTTGACATTTGTTTTTTTTACGAAGTGAAGAACGCTCTGTCGAAGATCAAGTTATGTGATTAATAGATTTTTAATACGTAAATTTCGACAGAATGCATTCTGGGGTTTTAATCATATGTGTGAATGGCATTTGTTTTTTGTTTGTTGTAAATAATCTGTGTGAATGAGAAAGTATATGTCCATGTTTCGTGTATTGTGGGAAGAGAATTATCTATTTGTTGTTGTTTCTTTTGTTGCTGGGTTATGTCAATGTGTGCCGTCAGAGGCACCAGTGCTATTACAGCACTAGATATTGTGAATTGAAGGAAAATACGAGAAAAGAGGGAATTTGAATAAATTTCATGGCCACCTTTGGGGTCATGATTTGTAAAATCAATATGTGTTCGTAGTCATTCACGTAGCACTAGAACTGATCCACGCACGTGAGCGCAGTACCTTGCTCGCGTCTGTACAGACGCACCGCAGACCACGCCCAGGTGAGTCAAAAGGCCAGGTAAGCTAGCAGACGGGCAATTGTGAGTAGGAGAACGGGAAGATTATTATATGTGACAACCCAACGCGAGGCTAGTGTTTGTTTGTTTATAAGAAGGGCTAGAGCAGGGCAATCTATTACAAGTAGCAGTTTAACATGCCGGGCTTGTAGAAAGTATTACAAGTGGCCGCACAACGGTGGGCTCGGGCTAGGCCGGTGTACGGACACGCCGCCGCCGGCACCCGTTACACTTGGAAACCCAAATCACCACGTTTTAATGGCTAATTTTCGTTTAAATTTGTGCAATTGGACACCCAGCATCTTTTTGTTGTAACAGACAATGCGATTCAGCTGTAAATCGCTACTTTCTTTCCTAAACTCAAAGTAACTGGTGGCTACAGACCGTTAACGGTCCCACAATAAGCACGTATAGACCACATACCCTACGCTGAAGACAGAAATGCAACCGAAATCAACCAGCTGAGATAGCGCAAACTATGAAAATGAGTAGTTCACAGATTCACCGTCAGAGCGCGTTGGTGAAAATACGATTGCATATGGCGTCGGGCGTGAAATTCAAATAACGACAACTTCCGGCCTATCTAGTGACAGACTACTGGTACTATGTCCAGTCGAGTAGGTCGTGCTGTGAACAGTGATCTGCTAACGGAACATGAGTGATTTACCTAACTTGGTTGAACTATACGAGTTTGTTGTTAATTCTGTAACCAAAACACAGTATATCACGTTAAATTTCACGTATAGCTGCAGATGCAGCTATACGTCCAAGAAAATGGATTCTCCTGAGTACAAGAGAAACAAAACCTCCAACAGAACGGATTCACAACAAGGTATGTCATTAAAGAAGTCTTATGCAGGTGCTACATCATCAGATTCCTTTCCATTTAAAGAACAAGCAATTGCGATCGAAGCTCAAGAAGGACTTTCAGTTAAAGATTATATTAGCAAAGTTGCCTCTATTGTTGACGCTAGTAATATTATATTTGTTTCGCGCATATCTAACAACTGAATATGTATCTTTCTATCTAGTCAAGCCATTGCGGACAAACTCACAGATAAAAACAAAACTATTGTTAAAAAGAATCATGTATTCAGTGTTAGACCACTTATTAGCAAACATAAAAGGGTAATTATATCTAATGTGTGCCCAATCATACCACATTTTATAATTGAAAAGGAACTCACTAAAAGGAAAATTACCACATCCTCCAAGATATCGTTCATAAAGCAGGAATATCAGAACCGGGCTTCTCGCATATTATGAGCTTCAGAAGACCAGTGTACATAGAACCTGAAGATGTAAACAAATTACCTGATTCAACTGTTGTTTATTTTGACAATACCTCATACTGTATATACGTCTCTACTGATATCAAGACTTGTTTTATTTGTAATCAAGAACGACATACAGCTGAGATAAACCCAATAAACCCAATGAAAATGATGAAATGGAAACTGAATTTATTCCACAACATAACCAAAGTCCCTCTTCTATACCAAATACTCAACCTGCAGATGACATCAATGAAAAAGTAATACCTCCCTCTACTGATGTGAATATCACCTCAAACATACCTCCACCATCGGACGTATCCATCCAAATTGAAGAAACTATTAACACAAAAGTGAGTGAAGAAAACACTTGGAAGAAGGAGCTTGAGGACAATAATAATGTCCCTATTGTAACGAATATTGCCGGCACCACCACGAACTACCTGTATGCGCGCATTGCGTCATCGGCCGGTGGCCCTCGAACTAGCTAGTCCCAGAGTGTTCTTGGCGATAATCGCAAAGTCCAGGAAATTCTCGACGGCGCCCGCCGAGTATAAATACGCGGCGGCCGGCGACCGCGAGTCAAGTCTGAAGTGGACTTAAGTCTGAAGTGGAAGCTGAGCTGTGAAGTGTGTGAATCGCGGTGAATAGCAGTGCAGTGATTGTGCTCAGTGACGTGAACTGAAATTGTGGTCAGTGAATGGAACTGTGGTCAGTTCTTAGGATTGTGCGACAGTGTAAGAGAAGTGAACAGTGTAAATAAATAATCAAGAGAAGTGTAGTGTAATTAAATAATCAAGGGAAGTGTAGTGTAAATAAATAATCAAGAGAAGTGTGACGTATGAAGAATAATCAAGTGTTTTCAGTGATTGTGTTAAGAAACAAAATAAACGTTTTTGTTAAAATAATACCAGTTTTAATTCACCACCTAGAATCGTAACACTGTTAACACAACCTGAATCTGTTGACTTCCCTTCTCTTCAAACCCCACAATCAAAGAAACCCAACCCCACAAATAACTTGATTAAGAAACGACCTATATCCTCATCATCAACAACCTCAGATCCACCAATTGAATCCCCATCAGAGCCTGAAAAACATTTCAATAATGATCTTTCTGTAAAAGAAAAAGAGAAGAATTATAAAAAGTCACGACTAGAATGTACTAATATGGAAGAAGCTGAAAAACTGGATACACAACTGGCCCCACTGAAGGAAATATTATTGGATCCAAACAACAAATATCATTTTATTGTATTACATTGTATTACATTACACTTTATGCAAATGAAGGATCTTGAGATACCTGAAACAGTACTGAGGTAATTGAAATAGCTCTAGAATTTACCCCTGATGTAACTCAACTCATCCAAATGTTAGAAAGAACATATCCGGAATTAAAGGATAAAAATATGAAGAGAAGATTTACAAATCTAAAAAAGAAATTACAAAAACACATTAAAAGCAATTAATCAGAGTACTCTAGTGACACAACCTAAAACATCTTCCCCCTTAAATTAAATATTAATTAACAATGGTTGAAAGCAAATTGGAATATAAATGGATTTATGCCTCAAAGATAAAATCTATTAATTGTTATTAATAAATATAATCCAGATGTAATATACTTACAGGAAACTAATAATTCAGAAATAGTGATACCACAATTAAAAAATTATTCTAAAATGTCTTTCTTAAAGAACTGCCGACAAATGCTACTGAATATCTAACTCAACTATTCAATGAAATAATAACCAGTGGTGAATTTCCTGACAAATGGAGAGAATCTATAGTTATTCCGATTATTAAACCTAACAAAGATCCAACCAACCCGAATAATTACAGACATATCTCCTTAACGTCCACCCTCTGCAAATTACTGGAAAAAATTGCCAGTAGAAGACTTAACTGGTACCTCGAATTTATACTAATATATAAAGACAGAAGTGCGTTGTCTTCCAGCGAGGTAATCTCTGAATCTACTGAACCAATGCCGATGAAACTTTTGTGCTAGCATCCTTTAAAGGCCTGGGGTACTATAGGCTATGATTTACAAACATAAACGGTAATATCTTTTCAAAATAATTACTTTTCTGGACATTTTTAGCCTAGCCTTACATCATAGATTCAAGAGTGCATCAATGTCAATAGTTTAGCTGCGCGCCACCAGAGGATGACGCCTGAGATCTACTACTGATTTCATCAATGTCCAGAATTATTGCAAAAGAGTTTGAATAAGGTTATGTAATGTCCCTGTGTGAATATTTGAAAGAACGCCGTAACTGAAGTGGTAATTAATGTCAATGTTCATGTATTGCTCTTTGTCCGTGTTACTAAGTGGCAAGAAATCATTGTGAGTTTGAAAGTGTTTAATAATTGAGGCAGGTTGAGAGAATAAAAAGTACAATAATATACGGTACAGAATATACAGTAATGTACAATGTACAATATACACATATTCGTATACAATCTAAACGTCTTCTTTTACAGAAATTTGTGACAACTGAATTGTTTGACTAAAAGACACAATTGTCAAAACATATTACAAATGCCAAGAGATGGGAAGTCTACTAAAATTTTGAATCGGTTACTCAGAGGAAAGATCGACTTGCTGAAATACTCATTTGCCCCACTGAAAATAATACTGCAAGAAGGGGAGAAATGTGAATAATTCTCTAAGTAGTTGGGCAGCTGTTCATTAGGACTCTCAATTTGACTATTTACACAGTGCCTAGGTTTAAAATAGTAAAATGGAAAATGTGTATATGTTTTCAGTCCATTCAGTAAATTTTTTTCTTCAATATGCGAAGGCAGTTTGAACAGTGGTGTGTAATTTAGGAATGATCATTTACATATTAAGACTAATCCATACAGTTGTTTGTCATATTAATTGCAGTTGTACTTTTTTCTTCTACATGCGAAGACGTTTAGTGCAGTGGTTGGTAATTAAGCAATGGTCATTACAATATTAAGACTAATATGTGCAGTTGTTTTGCATGTCACTGGCTCCTACTGAATGAATGAATGAATTAATTCATATTTATTTTTCAATAAATAATTGGAAAAAATTAATGTATCTAAAAATATTTTGTCTAAGCAAATCTGGGAGTCCTTTGTTTCTATTTTTCAGTATTCATGTTCATATTGGTAAAATGGAAAATGTTTGTATGTTTTCAAAATTTTATATGTGAGTACAAGTATTTTATTTTGTAGTTTAGATTTGTTTATTACTTTTAGTTATAAAGTGAATGTTTAGAAGCTGGAACTTCAAATAAGAAAAATGTCATTATTTGTGGAAAAGTGAGCGAGGTAATCTGGAAATTTCCAAATGGGGGACAAGAGAAGACAGCTATCGTGGCGTGACGGGGCAGAGCATGGCAGGGAGTAGGGCGGAGAAGGGATAAAATGGAAGAGAGAGGTAGGTCCCGCCGCAGGGCATGAAAAGATTGAATTCCTCTTCCTGTATAATAATTTACTGTAATAAATTCCCGAGCAACGCCGGGTACTTCAGCTAGTATTATAATAAAATTTCACCATTCCAAAGTGGTTTCAGACGAAATCGTTCTACAACTGATCATCTAGTAAACACCCATAGTGATATTTGTGATGCCTTTATGACAGACCAACATCTTTTGACTGTTAGTTTACACATGGAAAAGGCTTACGACATGGTATGGAGACATCTAATCATCAAAATTCTCTACGAAATGGGAATAGATGGCCAAGTACTAACTATCATAACCCAGTTCACGAAGAATAGATCTTTACAAGTTAAATTCAAGAATTATTATTGAACAAATACACAATAAATAACGGAGTGCCTCAAGGATCTGTGCTTAGTGTACTATTATTCTTAATTTCCATAAATGATATCACGAACTATGTCCATCCACCAGTAAGAGTATACTTGTTTGCAGACGATATCACTATAACAGTAAGTGGAAAAAATATTAAAACATCTCAAGAGTTGCTACAAACCACTCTAAATGAACTTCAAGATTGGTTCAGTACGAGAGGTTTCAAGATCTCTAAAAGCAAATCTGAATATTTAGTCTTTAATAAAAGAGGTAACTTATCTGATCAGTTAAAACTTACAATAGGATCACAACAACTTAAATGTTCTAGCCTAATCAAATTCCAAGGAATATTATTTTATAGTAAACTAACATGGATACCACATATTAAGAATTTAAAAGCTGAATTCCTTCGAAGCATGAATATAATAGAAGCTATTTCATCAGCATCGTGGGGATCCGTCAGAAATGTTATACTTTCAACATACAAAGCTCCTATTCGTTCTACGATAGACTATGGAGAAATTATTTACCTGTCAGCTAAACCAACAAGATTAAATAGTCTTAATCCAGTCCACATAGCCGGATTAAGATTAGCCATTAGCGCATATCGATCGAGTCGAATTTCGAGCATTCTTGTGGAATCCAATGAAGAACCTCTTCATATCAGAAGAAGATAACTCTGTTTTTCATATACCAGCAAAATATCATCCACTCTTAATAACCCTGTTTATAAGAATGTTTTCTCCAGAAAATATTATGATAAGTACCCAAAGAAAAAGTATTCTCTGAAACCAATTTTTTATCTCCTGATCTTGAAGAAATTCACTTCACTTTTCCTATGTTCGAACTACCATAATTAAAAAAGACCTCCATGGATTCCTTCCCTAATAAATATAATCATCAGCCTCAATGATCTTCCCAAAAAAGAAACTAACACGGTAATGTACCAAGCTTACTTCAACGAAATCTACAACAATACATTGGATATACACACATCTTCACCGATGGCTCCCGTAAAGAGATTGGAGCTGGCTGTGCAGCACGAATAAAAGAGACACTAATACAGTCAAGGCTAAGTGATTATTGCTCTATTTTTTACTGTGAAGCTTATGCAATTCTACTCGCCTTTAAATATATTCAAGAACAAACCGAAGACAAATTTGTTATTTTTACAGATTCCAAAAGTGTGCTAGTAAGCTTCAGTAATACTGAAAACCAGGAACCTATAGTAAATGAAATAGCTAACTTAACTGATTACACATCCACAAGGAAATAATTCTCTCTTGGATCCCATCGCACCGATGTATTACCGGTAATGTATTTGATGATGAAGCAGAAAAATACTATTAATTCGCCTATTGAAGAACATCTAGTTTCTCACAATGACATCAAAAAAGAGCTTCTTCAAAGAAACAAGGATCTATGGAATACTGAATGGACCAAATCACCAAACCACCAAATCTTCGATGACCACCTTCCTTACCTTCACAAGAGAAAATATCAAACTATACTCACCCGTTTAAGAATAGGCCATTCTTAAACTTACTCATCAGCATTTACTAACAAAAGAATTGCAAAAAAATGTGACCTATGTCAATCTGCCCTCTCTGAACCACACATATTATTGTTCTGTTCCATTTACAATGATATGCGTAAAAATATGCATTACCTCTGGCTCTGTCAGAAATTCTTAACAACAAACACCACAATAAAAATGTCTTTAAATTTTTAAAGGAAATTGGTAATATCTAGTAAATTATTTAGTATTTACTAAATTTTCAGTTTTAGATACTCGTCCATATTTGAACCAAATGACTATTTGTTTGTAAAATATTTTTAATATGATTTTTAAAAAATTGATTGCAATTGTAATTTAGGCGACCACTCACGTTCCAATTCTGAGCGCGACCACTGAAGGCTTAATAATCTAAAACTTCAAAAATTGAAGAGAGACTACAAAAGTACCTACACAATATTATAAGTGACAACCAGAATCTAAATTAGTATCATATTCCATGATTTTTCTTATTAAAGTAATAACAATTTTTAATCACTTTTCCCAACCTCGGTGGGGAAAAGGAGTCAACGGTGACCCGCGTACGGGTTATTCACAAAAGGTCTTACTGTGTTGACGTGATGACTTCGTAGGGATGGCGGCGAAGCCAGCAGCGCAGCGGGCGGTCCTGAGACGCGAGCCCGGCTCTTCCGCCTTCAGCCAGGCCGAGCCTCGGACGACAGCGCGCGACCACAGGGCTCACTCTGGCGTCGGCCAATCAACGTCACGCTAACGTGGCGATGATCTGTATTCGCTCCCAGGCTTAGGCGAGAACGTGGTCAACGTCTCTGAGCACGTTACAGCAAATTCAAGGGATGATGTTTCACGCACAAGTTAAGTGCCGAAATTAAATACCCTAAAGGCATCTTTTAGACATCAGAGGTCCCACGTTTTGGCACGAGATGCAAGCCACTGTGAGTGCATCTTCGAAGCCCAAAGTCTATTGTGGGAATTCATTTACGGTACGCAAAGTCTTATGTCAGAATTGTGAAGTCACATTCGTGGCACAAGTCACAAGTAAGAACTCAGTAAAATCTGGAATAGAAGTTAATTCCAAAGGGTAAATTGCAAAGTTCGTAGTTCGGGCTGAGTCTTTGTGTGGCCTCAGACGCGACAAAACGAAGGCTTTGATCCCCTCTGGTTGGAGTGACTCACTCTGATTGCTTAGACCCAGCTATCAGGAGCTGTGTCGGAGCGACACTCGAACCAATGGTGCGCAAGATCATGTGGAATATAAAAAAATGCTGTAGCATTTTTGGTGTAAAAGTTTGCTGCACGGGTCCATGCAGAGAAGGGTACGCCGCAGTCGTTGGAATACAGTGCATCTGGGCCTCTATCTTTTAAATTATTCTTCGCCGTGACAAATCGCGGGCGTCCGTGACGAATCGCGTAGTATTTCATTGCATCACGCCTCGCGCGAATGTAAAGAGTACCGCACCCTGTTACTTGCTCTTGTTCCTAGGCGCGGCGGCGCGAGCTTTTATTAGATGACATTTTTTGACCGCTGGTGCTGGGCGGAGCGGGTCCATAAAAAAACAACAAAGCGGTTGCCTTTTGAAACTATTTCGTGGCGCCTGTGCGGCGTGGCACGTGGTCGGCCCTCGGTCGGTTCTCTAGGGGGTTTGTTAATCATACGTCCGCTCTGACGCGACGGCCGGGCCAGGGCGGTGGCGGCGGTCGGCGAGGGAAGAGACGAAGGCCGGCGGGGGAAGGGGGGTGGCCGTGCCAGGTCGGTCCGCTGCCAAGGCCGCGCGGGTAGCGAGCCGAAGAATGTGATTAATTGAAATCGCGGGTGCGGTTTATCATGATTGGTCACTTACAATAAACTAATTTGTTTATACTTTTGGGACAACAATGTAATTACCATAAAATAATGCTTTTAATTCCTTTGTGATTTTCGCTATAGTCTATATTTTTAAGATTTTACTTATTAAAATGATAATTTTTCATACATTAATTTTCAAATAAAACAACTGGGTAAATTATAACTTTGCATCATTGCTTCCCAAATCAATCCAATCCCAATTTCTTCTATCAAGTACAACTAGACAGAAGTTGAAAGAAGAATTTTTACTTTTTGATTTGTGCACTCGTTATACTCTGGTGATTTGAAACTGTTGAGAAAATAATGGAACTAAGTATTGTTTGTTTGATTTTGTAATATTGGTCAGATCACTTTTCGTATACTTGCAACCTTTTATCGACCCATCCAGCCAAGCTTTCTAAATAAAATTAATTATAGAACAATACATTAAAATGAACTATTTAAAAAATCTATTAAACACACTCTGATTATAAAATTAAAAGTTTGATGTAAAATGAAATGTAAATTTTATAAAACATAGTCGCTATCATTTATTTTACAATAGAAGACAGATATTGGAAACATGCAAATGAGACCTTGCTAACCTCGAAAGGAAGAAGGCTGAATATAAAACACCAATGTCCCCATTACACAGTTTGGGGCAGAATGGAAAGGATAGAAAAATGTGCGCCTTGTTATTTCAATAACAACTTTACGCGATCTTTCTAAAATATACCAGTTTCCAAATTGGAACATTTAAACAAAGTATACTCTTAATCAAATGAGGAAGCTTCATATTTGTTAGTGCTTCTCTGCACTTAGAGTCAATTCTTCATTTCTTAAAAACTAACAAGCACTTTTCAATAATACAATACGACCTCAAAAAGGACAGTCGCATGGTTTCACATGGATGCAGGAACTCCCGCGTTCTCTCTGATATACAGGCTTCCCGGCAAAGGACGTTGGCCATTGTTACCACACTAAAGGACTTTAATACCATGCCAGCGATCACAAATGCGCTCTAGCGGGAATCACTTAGAACGTAATGTGAACTAATTGGGTGGTTATAGACCCCATATACTTCAACCTCCATGGCGTGGAAGTATGGACAATCAATCACCGTCACGTCATCTGTAATTATTGTCACAATGTATAAATCGATCGTCACATCCGTAACAACGTCACAACACGTAATCTTCGGTTTATGGTTGAGAGTGAGATGGTCAATTTTTTCAGTGTAGTATGCGAAAATAATGAAAAGGAGGCTGTCGTATTTAGTAGTAGTTCTGGAAAAGTAAGAAAATGTCGAATGTATCGAATATCCATCGAATATCGAATATCCCCCCTACACACAAATTTATGGATAAATGTAAGTTTTGATGTTGTTGCCATTATATATGCACAGAAAGCGATTTTTCTTGTGCATAGACTAATAAAAATAACTTACAAATTTCATTTAAGCATAGTACGAAAATTCACTTTTTCAGACGAGGTATAAAATACAATACAATTATACTTTTATTGGAGGTCATTAATCTAAGTAATCAATTTCTCGAAAAAATATGAACTATAAAATAATATGATTCCCTGGCATTAACCACCTTTCAGTTACTTGTTTTGTATTATTGATTCTATCTCCTTTGTTACTTTGTTTTTGAAAAAAAAAATACACGTGAACTAGTGAAATCGTCTACTACAGAAAAGTAATACTGAGAATATTTCATCTTCTACAGTTTTAATGGTGAAATAAGACTCGACAGAAGGGTCAAGTATCAACCATATGTTGAATTAAAAAGCAGGAATGGTTCTTGAATTTGTTACCAGATTTGATCAATATAAATTAAAACTCTTTACAATGACAGAAGAGGAACATAGATTACAGGTAAATTTCTGTTGAAGGGCGAGGGATATCTGCTTGGTAGATACGAATTAGAAGTCAATTTACACTACAGTACGCCAGTCGGGCTCTGCTAGTAACCTTGGTCTCAGAGTTTGATAATTAACTGCGTGGAAATCTTGTCATCGGCCGGAGAGGAGCACGCGTCCCGCCAGTCGCTGTGCTTCCGAGGCGCTGTGTTAGAACTGCCAGTCGGGCTTCTTGGACGCGGAGGTGGGCGGCGGGGGGCGCGAGCGGCGGTGGGCGCATGCGGGCGACGACAGGGAGCGCGGGACGGGCGCGGCCGCGGCCGCGGGCGTGAGCGACCGCGAGGGCGACCGCGAGGGCGAGGGCGAGCGGCCGGCGGCGGCGGCGGCGGCGGGCGGGAAGCGCGAGCGCGAGCGCGACCGAGAGCGCGACCGCAGCGCCTGCAGCTGGTGGAGACTGCGACGCGCGCCACCCGCCGGGGCGACGAACCCTGCCGGCAGGATAACTACCATGGATTGTTAGCGGCTGAGATGGCTCAGGGCCTCGACAGGTGTCACCGCAGTGCCTTTGACCGGGAAGTCCTAACGTTCGAGTCCCGACGGTGGCAGGATTTTCGAATCTAGCTACGTAACTATGATGAATTTTGCCATTTCGTAAAGGAGAATTCTAGCAGCCATGTGCTATGATCGGTATTTTTGATCGGTTTAATCTATGTTTGGTTTTTCCTATCAACACAAGGTGAACGCCGAACCAGTACCCTAGCAAAAATACCACCTTGTTTGATGCGACCGGAATGAGAATAATCAGTCAACAAACGATTACGTTGTATTCAATCAGTTCTACGTAGGCACGTGAGGTACGACACCGACCTATAATACAATTTTCTATATGCTACATTAAATAGCATACACTTCCCACTTAAAGGCGTGGTAACTAGGTATATTCTAGGCATTGTCGGATCCCTTGGGTTCCCTAGACTTCCCCACGGGACCAAGAAGTTCATTTTCTGCATTTACTGCCAGCAATGTTAAATTGCTCCATCGTAATTTACAAATTGTGTGTAAATCTTAATAGAGCATCTGAGAGCAATTAACGAGATAGTCAGTAAATCTCCCCGAGACATGATCCCCAACGTCTTGAGGGCACTGACTGTTGATCGTGGCATAGCCCCAGAGGTTCCAACCACCACAGGCAGGATTCTGGCGTTGGGCACTCCATGAAGTTGGGCTGCCAGGGGAATGACTGGTTGGTACTTTACCACTTTTTCCTCCCCTGCATTTAGAAGGTTAGACCCATCCTCGTGGCGGACAGTCACATCGACCACATGGACCCCCTCCCGGCTTTTTATTACCAGGTCAGGTTTGAGTCTAACCCCTTCGGCAACGGAGAAAGTGGCTTCCGTAGACACCACAGTGTCTGATTTCCGGAGCATCTTCCACTCTATAAAGTTCTTTATCTCGTCATGACGCTTTATTCTAGCTGGTTTCGTAAAAAATGCACTGACCGAGGATGTGATTCATAGTTTCTACCGCTGTATTGCACTTCCTGTAGTATACATCCTCTCTGGACCTTTCTCTACTAAGAGTAGATTTATTGGCAGCGGTATTTGATCTCAATTGGAGAGCAGTGATAAAAAGACCAGGTTTCAGAAGATTATAGTCTTTCAAAAAGGCATTTCCAATCGGATCGTTTATATGCGCCTTAACCGCTCTCCCTTGGGATCCCAGCTTCTCCCAGGCGGCTATCTTGTCATCGGCGCATTTCCTCTTATAAGATCTTAAATCTTGTTCGGTATAGGGCCAGTTGAGTCTCAATGCTTTGGCGGTTTTAAATGTCCGTTGGTAGAAACTCTGACAGGAGCTCAGCCATCTGCAAATGGGATCTGCAGATTTTTCTAGTCGTAACCCTAGGTTCAACGCTACCCTAGGAACGTGTTGGGCGAGCCGCAGCAATCCCAGTCCTCCATCTCTCTTGGCCAGGTAAAATAAGCCATCTGCAGTACTCATATGCAGGTGTAGGAACTGTTTGACTGCCACTGTGATTTGACAGTCCGCTTCCCTGAGCATCGACATAGATGGCATCGATAAAACTAATTGGTAGAGGTAATGTGGCATTATGTAGGTGTGAAGTAATGCCAATTTCTGAGTGGGATTTAAATGCGCCTTCTGTAGCCTCGTCACTGCTTCCATCAAATTCGATATGGATGCTTTACATGGGAAGCCGTTCCAGATAGAGTAGTTCACTCCCAAGTATGTTATGGTATGATCATCACTGACCAGAGGAATTCTCTCCCCCAACCTTTCCAGACAAGGGTCTTCAATGAACCTAGATCGTTCAAAGGTTGTAATTTGGAATGATGAGCACTTCGCGACTGACAATGTCATTCCGAGGGCCCCAAGATATTCCACCACAATATCAACCAATTCTTGAGCTCGTGGGGCATCTTTTGCTAACAGCACCAGATCATCAGCAAATGCTAATACGGATACACTCCTTTCCAATAGCGGATATCCCGACAAGTTATCCAATTTCTCAAGCAAGCACTCCATAATGAGGTTAAAAACGAGTGGGGACAAGGGGTCCCCCTGTTTAACTCCTCTACGAATTGGCACCTCAATGCCTTTCGAGGGGTGCTGAATAACTGTGGAAACGTCGGTCTAAGAGGCCATTACCAAATTGGTAATGGCGTCGGGGATCCCTTTCCTGGATAGAGCCCACCGAATCGCCGCGTGAGGAACAGTGTCAAATGCTTTAGATATGTCTAGCACAGCGCCGACACCACCCTCTACTTTTTTCATGTCACTGACGTGAAGAATTTGAACGTTGGCGAAACAGCCAGGTTCAGGAATAAACCCTTTCTGGCGTGGATTGAACGTCACCACGGATCGAATGCGTTTGTCCATAATGCCCCAAAAGATTCTGCCCAGCAGGGAACTAATTGTGATGGGGCGATGGTTAGTGACAAACTTATTATCCTTACCCTCTTTTGGTATAAGGATGGTGCGATTTGCTTTCCACCCAGAAGGCACAAAACCAGTGTATAAAATTTGGGTTTACAATAGGGACAATATTTCAATTTTTGCTCCTGAAGATATATTGCTAACTTTTATCTTATCTGGTCCTGGAGCTGTGGCATTTTTCATCCGAGGCAGACGACTTTTAATTTCGGCAACTTGCACCGCGTAGAGAATTGTGTCTGGGTCCATTTCAGGTGTCGAAAATTTATCATCCTCTCTTAATTCGGAAAGCCGAATTGGGGGCGTATTACCCCAAATGGATTTGTACAGGTCATTAACCTCATCCCTGTTAAGGGGCTGTTGGTCGACACTAGTACAGTCAATGCCCGTTCTAATGCACTTTGCCAAAAGTGCTGGATCATTCTTGAAAAGATCCTGCGCCCTAGCATAAGAGTAGCGCTTCCTGGCGGGTTTGCCTCCATGCCTACGGGGCTTTTTAGGCCTGGTGGTGGTGGGTACAGAGGAGCCCCCCAAAATCTCTACCAACCTGGCATAGGTCTCGTTCAATTGGTCCTGGGATTGAATATTTCTTTTGAGTTCATTTCCCACCTCAAAGAGTTCTTTATCTACATTAGTTTGAGAAATACACCATGTTCCTATCCAAGTTGAAATGTTTTCCTTCCAGTTAGGTGTGGCATCTAGTGTGGCCCTGTTAAGACTAGTTTCAGTAGTTGCGTCTCCGGGCGTCATAGCAGCCGGGGACTCAATAAAAGTTTGGTCCCATCCTAACCGACCAGCGGTGTCGGAACGGGCCGTGTCAATAACACATAAAACAGAATCAAAGAGGACGGGCACACCCGAAAGCTCCTGATTCATCTCTGAAACTGTAGCGGCCTCCTCGTAGGGGAATCGCCCCCTATCTGCTTCTGGGGAGGTAATGTCTACTTTTGCAAGTTCCTCTGGGTCACTGTCTGTGGGCCGACTTTTTGGAAGGGAATCAACACGAGGCTGTTTGCTTATCTCTCCTTGTAAAGACGTTTCGGCCCCCTTTGGAAGTGTCAGAACAGGGGATCACCGACTTTCTTCTTGTCTTGAGGTTAGGCCTTCGATACAGGGGAGAAGAAGAAATCAGCATAGGAATTTGGCGCAATGGAGTTTTCGGAGGGCTAATAACCGTGGGAGGCGATGCGATAACAGCAGCACTATTAGAAGGTCTAACTGAATCACCGGACCTCCGACCATCAGATGGGGACAATGATTCTGCAATCACAGTAGCTACATCTCCAATGGCTGCTAAATATCATCGATATGAAGTCTCTCTTCTTTTCTCACCCACCTGTCGAGCGGTCTTACCCAGCAGAGCAGCCAAATTCTCGTTCGACGCCTCTGGTTGCTCTTTCTCCAATGCAGCCATTTTCAAAATATCATCCGAAGAGAAGATTTTCCCATGTCCGTATAGTTAGCACACCCACTTATCAGAAAATTAAAAAAGAGTAATCCATATTTTGTACTAATTTTAAACTAATTTTAACCCAAATTAAAAAATTTTGTACCGATGCAGAACATTAAAAAAAACAGGGTATAAGAGTGGGTGTGCTAACTTAACGTTAAGTTAGCACACCCACGCGATGAAAATCGATGATATCGAAAAACTAAAAATACCACAATTTTTTACTAATTTTAAACTAATTTTAACCCAAATTCAAAAATTTTGAACTGATGCACAACATGAAAATAAAACATGTATACGTTTGCGGGGGTTCACCTACAGTAAAGTTAGCAACACCACCCATGAAAATCAATGATATCGAAAAACTAAAAATACCATCATTTTGTACTAATATTAAACTAATTTTAACCCATTTTCAAAAATTTCGAACTGATGCACAACATCAAAATAAAAAATGTAAACGTTTGCGGGGGTTCACCTACCGTAAAGTTAGCAACACCACCCATTAAAATCAATGATATCGAAAAACTAAAAATATCATCATTTTGTACTAATTTTAAACTAATTTTAACCAAATTCAAAAATTTTGAACTGATGCACAACATCAAAATAAAAAATGTATACGTTTGCGGGGGTTCACCTACCGTAAAGTTAGCAACACCACCCATTAAAATCAATGATATCGAAAAACTAAAAATACCATCATTTTGTACTAATTTTAACCCAAATTCAAAAATTTTGAACTGATGCACAACATCAAAATAAAAAATGTATACGTTTGCGGGAGTTCACCTACCGTAAAGTTAGCAACACCACCCATGAAAATCAATGATATCGAAAAACTAAAAATACCATCATTTTGTACTAATATTAAACTAATTTCAACCCATTTTCAAAAATTTTGAACTGATGCACAACATCGAGATAAAAAAAGTATTCGTTTGCGGGCGTTCACCTACCGTAAAGTTAGCAACACCACCCATTAAAATCAATGATATCGAAAAACTAAAATTACCATCATTTTGTACTAATATTAAACTAATTTTAACCCATTTTCAAAAATTTTGAACTGATGCACAACATGAAAATAAAAAATGTATACGTTTGCGTTCACCTACAGTAAAGTTAGCAACACCACCCATTAAAATCAATGATATCGAAAAACTAAAAATACCATCATGGTGTACTAATTTTAAACTAATTTTAACTCATTTTCAAAAATTTTTAACTGATGCACAACATCAAAATAAAAAATGTATACCTTTGCGGGGGTTCACCTACTGTAAAGTTAGCAACACCACCAATGAAAATCGATGATATCGAAAAACTAAAAATACCATCATTTTTACTGATATGAAACTAATGTTAACCTATTTTCAAAAATTTTGAACTGATGAATAACATCAAAATAAAAAATGTGAACGTTCGCGGGGCTTCACCTACCGTAGAGTTAGCAACACCACCCATTAAAATCAATGATATCGAAAAACTAAAAATACCATCATTTTGTACTAATTTTAAACTAATTTTAACCAAAATTCAAAAATTTTGAACTGATGCACAACATCAAAATAAAAAATTTATACTTTTGCGAGTGTTCACCTACCGTAAAGTTAGCAACACCACCCATTAAAATCAATGATATCGAAAAACTAAAAATACCATCATTTTGTACTAATTTTAAACTATTTTTAACCCAAATTCAAAAATTTTGAACTGATGCACAACATCAAAATAAAAAATTTATACTTTTGCGAGTATTCACCTACCGTAAAGAGATTATTACAAATGAGATTATTTTAAGACTCTAATGATGTCTGACCAATGCAAATGGCGAACGATCTTTCTCTCTTCTAAAGTACGTAAAAAATTATCTGAGATAGAGTCTTAAACAAGACATATTGAACGCATTATCTACACAGAAAATTACATTTTGGGACGCTTAAAGCCTGAAGACATTTAAGAAATTTGCCGAGACTATAGTGAGAAAACGAGATTCCGTAAGACAAACCATATTTTATATCTACACCTACATGATTTTTTGACTTTAATATCCAATTTCTTTTGTAATTAAATGTAAATTACATTCAAATATAGAATTTCGTCTATAATACCTTATATTTTTAACTTATTTACCCTCAAATGGTTGATGTTATAAAAAATGCAAACATATAATCAATTATTTAAACGTATATAATCTTTGCATTGTTATAAATATAGTTCATTTTTTACATTCAAAATATTATAAATAACTTGTGTGAAAAAAAGGGCACTAAACATTTGAGAGCCTAGAGCGCACATAAGTCAAAGTTAGGCATTGCGGATTTAACTTTAATAATTGAGAATATTTATAATCATAATATGAAAATAATTTAAAACTAATTTGCTTTACGTATAAATTCAATCTAAATTTGAACATTCTTTTTATTATAAAATAATAGGTTGATTATTAAATGAAATGACAGTTTTGACTAAATGGATTATTTATTTTTAGACAAAACAAAATTTACATTAATTCCATATGCATATAAATATTCTAGTACACACATTAAACCGAACATAAATACTTGATCTCTCCCTATTAATATCTTAAATCTTATTAAATTTAAACATGATCTAAGATGATTCTGGCAACAAACTCGTCGCCCTGGCATTAAAAGAAAAAGTTATCACGCATTATCAAATTACGTATAGACCAATTATGAATTAGACAAATTTCAAAATTACATTGCACAAATACATCCTAATAGCAGATCACAATGGTCAACAATTAAAAAATTAGCAAAATCTTATTCCCCTATACCAATATTAAACAACGGTACTATATCTGCTTATACTGATTTTCAAAAATAAAATTTAATTGCCAGTCACTTAGTCCAAAAGTCTTTTATCTCCAACCCTATTATAGATCAAATTTTTAATAAGGAAGTTGAATCTTTCATCTCTTCTCCACTTTATTCAGTCCCTTCAAAAATAAAATTTTTTCTCATGTAGAAGTTCAAAAAATAAAACAAAAATTGAATATTCCACAGATCCACAGATATTCAGATTTCACACCTTCCTTTTCCGTCAGATATTCCACACCTTCCTTTTACCACCATAGCGCTGCATGCTGATGACACTGCACTTCTTTCGTATCACAAAAATGTACAAACTGCCCGAAACACTCTTCAAAACTCTTTAAATTTATATATTAAATGGACTCAACAATGGAGAATAATAATAAACTCATCTAAAACACAAACAAAAATTTTCACACTTTGCAGACCTACTAATCCCCCATGTCTCAAATTAAATAATATAAATATACCCTGGATAGAAAATCATATTTCAATTAAATATTTAGGGCTCTATTTCGACCATTGATTAACTTGGAAAACACATATTCAAAATATTGCCAATAAAAATTCTCAAAAAATATCAAAATTATACCCCTTCAATAATAAATTTTCAAAATTACAAATAGATTGTGGTATATCAATATTCAAGGCAATAATAAGACCATCAGTTATATACGCATGCCCAATTTAGTGTAATGCATCTGCGTCAAACATGAAGAAAATACAAACTACTGAAAATAAATTTTTACGGAAAACTCTATAGGCTGAATGGTTCATCTCCAACAGACAAATTCATAAAGAATTACAAATTGAACTAATTAAAACATTTATCACTAATCAATCTTCCAAATTCTTCAACTCTTTAAAAAATTATTCTGTTCATCAACATTTCGATCTGGGAAAAAATTATCACATTAAATGAAATCGCTCCCGCTTCCCCAACGACATTTTTCACCCTCCATAAATAATTATCTACTTTACTACTTAATAATACCTTCTATTAAAACTGTAAATTTATAATAAAAACTAATTAATACTTATTAAAATCAAATTTTACTCGAAATTATTATTAAAATAAAATTATGTTTATCCTTAATTATGATATTAATTTCTGGCATCCCCAAACACATTTTTTATTTTGGCATAATTTCTGGCATCTCCAAACTACATTTTTTATTTTGATGATGTGCATCAGTTCAAAATTTTTGAAAATGGGTTAAAATTGGTTTAAATTAGTACAAAATGATGGTATTTTTAGTTTTTCGATATCATTGATTTTAATGGGTGGTGTTGCTAACTTTACTGTAGGTGAACGCCCGCCAACGTATACATTTTTTATTTTGATGTTGTGCATCAGTTCAAAATTTTTGAAAATGGGTTGAAATTAGTTTAATATTAGTACAAAATGATGGTATTTTTAGTTTTTCGATATCATTGATTTTAATGGGTGGTGTTGCTAACTTTACTGTAGGTGAACGCAAACGTATACATTTTTTATTTTGATGTTGTGCATCAGTTCAAAATTTTTGAAAATGGGTTAAAATTAGTTTAATATTAGTACAAAATGATGATATTTTTAGTTTTTCGATATCATTGATTTTAATGGGTGGTGTTGCTAACTTTACGGTAGGTGAACCCCCGCAAACGAATACTTTTTTTATTTTGATGTTGTGCATCAGTTCAAAATTTTTGAAAATGGGTTAAAATTAGTTTAAAATTAGTAAAAAATTGTGGTATTTTTAGTTTTTCGGTATCATCTATTTTCATCGTGTGGGTGTGCTAACTTAACGTTAAGTTAGCACACCCACTCTTATACCCTGTTTTTTTAATGTTCTGCATCGGTACAAATTTTTTTAATTTGGGTTAAAATTAGTTTAAAATTAGTACAAAATTATGGAATACTCTTTTTTGATTTTCTGGTAAGTGGGTGTGCTAACTATACGGACATGATTTTCCCTGCTCTAGGCACAGCAGTCCTACCACTACGTTGTGCCTTGGCAGCTCGAGCTTTATTAGCTGCGTCTGGATGAGCATGGCGCAAATGTTGTGAGAGCCCTGATTTAGTTGCAAAGTTGGCGGAGCGTAACTCACATATAAAATCTCCTTAAGATGTTTTCGGACCCGGACATTTAGGAAAATGACTCAAAGCGGAGAGCTTACCTTCGTAATTCTTGCTGCATTTGGAGCATGAAAAGATTAGGGGGACATCACTATGGATAGTATCGTGATGCCGAACCATGTTATTCAGATCAATGGCCATATAGCCTCCACCCCCTTTCTGGGCACAATATGCGCAGCGACTCGCCTCGAAGGGAATCCTAATCGTGAACCGTTCCAAGCTAGGGTCGTCATAAACGGTGGCCCGTTGTTCACGGGGCGCGCCACCATGCGCTCCCGCGTCCGAGGCTTCGTCCAAAGTGTCCGCTGCCAGTCGCTCCGAGGAGCACGACGGGGTCGTGGGCTGCAGACCCCCAACCCCCTTCCCCCGTGACGTGGGGTCCCCGAGATGGTTTTTCTGTTAGGGATTTCCTTCCCTTAGCTAGATGCTCCCGTTTTCAGGCGCCGGAGACTCGCCTTTCGCCCATCCCTCTTGGCTGCACCTCGAGTTGCCCCGAGATGCATTACCAGGGGCCACCGCGAGGAGGTGAGAGAGTGGACTTGTCGGCCACGCAACGGCAAACCCATTACAGGTGGCTATTACGGCCATACGGTTGCGATCCCATTACAGGAGGGCTTCTCGGCACTTACTGGTGTAGGTTAACTAGCATTGCCTACACTACCAAGACCCTGGGCGACTTCAGACCCCCAAAGTTACGGGGCTCCTCTCACTACCCATATGTCCCACTCTAGCCAGTACAAACTCAAACCCCGTCTGGCCCTCCAATATCCTTATTATTTAAGTGCATGTAAGTGTTTCTTTAGGGAAGAGAAAGGGACAACAATGGGAAAGGAAATGTTACGGCGATCAGTGTCTCGTTTGTTATCGTACTGCTCCGCCAAACACCTGATATTGATCGAAAAAATGCGAAATACTACCGATTAGAGGAAATGTCACTAGAATTCTCTTTTAGACTGAGATAGAAATCAACCTTGCTTTCTAGATAGTATGGAAATTCATTCATCATCGAGACTCGAGCTTCTGGTCAGAGACACTATTGAGTAAACGGTAATGATGTTATGGGGTCATTGCAGCAGTTTTGGTTGGGTCCTTTGAGTCGTTAAAACGGGATGTGATTTTAAGATATTGTGATGATGTTTATGATGATTTACACTTTGGGCAAGGAACGTTGGTGTTATTGTTACTGAAAAATAAATATATTCTCTGACATATTTGTGATAAATTCAGTTATCCGCTGCCTAAATGCTTTCTATGTTCGTAGAATCAATCTGTAAAATACCTTTTCTCGTTGCGTCATTTACTTTCGTTGAAGGTATTAAAATACCACATGTCTGCTTGTATGAAACCGAATATTATGCAACTAGTGTAAAAATGAGAAAAAGTGTAAATATGATCTCAAACTTCTGCATTTTCAGAAACGGTCAAACGCCTTTTTCTTAGAAATGGCTTCGAAGTTTTCCAATGGGTAGTGCTAATGGTACTGTTTAATATACTGTACAGTTTATTTGGTGTAGTATTTTGTTTTTTCAAAAATTATACAAATGTAATTTTTTTAAAATATCTCTCACACCGGTAATATGCACATTTTAACCAATTTGTACACATTATTGAATTTGTGAGTGGAAGTTCTTCAACATACTTCAAATGACGTTTATCGAAAACTAAATAGATGCCTAAGAAAGATTTCGCTTTTACAGTAACGTCTAACGCCTTTTTCTTAAAAACGGCTCCAAATTTTTCAATCAGAATTGCTATTTAGGACGAGGTTTTAGCCTTCTTTAATATTCTTAAAATAATATTCCGGGTATATTTGGAAACCGAAAAGTTGAGAAAAGTTTTAAAAAATGTACTCTGGGAGGCGATAGATTGCAGCAGCCAAGGAGAGCCAAGATTGTACAGTACCAGTCTATATAAAGGAGGTTAGAAAACGTTACTACGAGAAAGTCTGCCATTCTGTAGCACCTCTAGTGAAATGTATGATACTTTATTTAATTTTGAACATCGAAAAAAGAGACACGCGTTTATTTACCTAAAAATTGATTACTTGTGTAGTTATGCGTATATTAAATTTTGGAATATATGCGTACTTCCCAAATTATTAATTGATGCTTCGAAAGTACTTAACATAAAAAGTCCTGGTTTGTTGCATTTAATACTTTGATAGATCCATTTTATTCGTCTGTAAATTACTTTCTCAAATAATATATATTCTATTAAAAATATAATTTAAAAATGAAACTCTCTGTATGAAATCGCTTAGATAAAAATTCGAAAAAAATATAGGTGTATTTCTTATTCAATTTTCTACAAAACACAACAAGAAAACAAGTGGGCACTGAACACGTACAGATCAAAAAATCTATTGTAAGTATGCGGGCGCGCGTTTCCTGCCCCTCCCCTAGCGAATTGTGTTCGATCAGTCTTCGATACAAGTGCCGAAGAACAATAAACGGAACGACATCTGCCTCATTAGAGTTTCAAAAACTATTCTCGTAACTCGTATGTTCCCTCGGTTTCCAGAAGGGATGTGCGAATCAAATTCTACTACTGCTTTTCCTCGTGTCAGCGAAACGAATTTTACTGCTGAGTCTCTTTGCTTCCTAGAGATGGGGTGCCCTCCTGACCTTGCTCGTGTAATACAACTGACCACTTGTCAAGGGACTTGAGTAAAATTTTCTGAACATCAGTAGCAATACGCATCTGATAAAGAGAAGAGTGCTAGAGTTTGTTCTGTGAATCGTGCGTACACTGTGCAACATGAGTGGCGATCACTGTATAAGATACGACAGATGTTTCAATCAATTTAATCATTCTGATCACGATTTTAAGAAAAAATCTCGAAGTCGCGTAAACCACGATTTACTAGTGAAACTTGATTTAGAGGAGTCATTAAATTGGCGAATTTGTGATTCATGTCGAAAAAAAGGAGCCGGCTTCCAAATACGCTGTTTATTAGTGAAAAGAGCGTCGAGATAAGTGGATCCCGTGGGATTAACGAAAGTGGAATTCCAGTGAATTAACATTAGCGGAAGTTCAGTAAATATAGTGGAAACAGTGGGAATCAAGGAAATGACCATTTAAACTCTTCAGATTGTTATTCAAGTGTCTGCGAAATGGTTGTAGAGAAGATAAACAAGATTTTGATCGCAATAGGACCGTCAAGAAAAGAAAATTGCTTACAAAAACGGTATCCCCATGAGAAATTTCTGACACTGCAAAGTGCTATCATAGATATTTTTTTTCACACTGAAGATCCTTCGTCATCAATTGAAAAAAAAATCAGACAAAGACATTATTAGGAAACTTATCGATTTTTTTCACTCAACAGATCATAAGACGCTGAAAATTCAAATTTGGACAATTATTGAAAGTTGGAGAGACAGTAAAATTAAACGACACTTCGCAGCAACCGAACACATGATGAAAGTTGCTAAAAAGTTGGAATCCCCATGAGAAATTTCCGACACTGCAAAGTGCTATCATAGATATTTTTTTTCACACTGAAGATCCTTCGTCATCAATTGAAAAAAAAATCAGACAAAGACATTATTAGGAAACTTATCGATTTTTTTCACTCAACAGATCATAAGACGCTGAAAATTCAAATTTGGACAATTATTGAAAGTTGGAGAGACAGTAAAATTAAACGACACTTCGCAGCAACCGAACACATGATGAAAGTTGCTAAAAAGTTGGAAGAAAAAAGTGGAATTTTGTCTGAACAAAATTCCAGGTCTGGAGCTGAAAGTAAATTCGGCATGGCATTAGAACTGTGGATTGTGATGAAATTTCAGAAATTCTAAGGTAAACGAGTACGTATATTTGAAGTGAGTTGTGAGGGACCAGAAAATTTCTAAATGTCAGTTAAATCGTGAGTCAAGAGCCCATCATTTTATAACCAAATACAATCATGAAGTTGTACCACCTCAAGAAGTTCTTAGATTACTGCTTCATCGAAAGAAACCGACGGCCAGTAACGCAAGAAACGCATCAGTTGCAGCATTCTACTGCACACTGGTTCCTAAAAAATTAATATTTTTTAAAGTTACTGAGATCCCACTTTGATTTTTTCTGGAGTTGTCAACCATACTCTAGTGCGTTTATTAATAATTTTAAAAATAATTACACATCAAGTTTACAAAAATATTAAATTTTCAAAATTTAATTTAATTTTTAACCGATAGAACTTAGCTACATATGCTTCGTCAACTTCGGTAAGGACCACCCACCGTTGTTTTCTTTTTAATTTGTTGCGCCCTTAATCTAACTTAGCGACGCAACGCGTATCTTTGCCTCTCGTCGAGCGTTGAGCGCGGAATAATCCTCCATTATCTATCCCTCTATTCCAGAGGACGCTGTGTTTTTATGTCTGGTCTCGTCTAGTCAGTTGTCAAAGAGGACCGCCAGGTAGCATCTCCGCGTACACGCCTCTTACTTCACGCGCCCATGCGTCACTACCCAGCGGCCAGAATTGGGAAGGAATTAGGAAAGGGGTAGGGTTTAGGACACTTCACAGGGGTTGGACTAGCCCTTGTGAAGCGGCCAAAATCGTTTTGTTGGATCAAATTTCATTCGAGATTCGACGGGAATCGAACCCGAACCTCAGTGGTGAAAGTCTAGCGACTTTACTATGCGCCACGAGCGACCCCGTTTGCTTTACATCGGCCTGTCCCTCCGATTTAACCAAAGGCAAATAGCAACTAAGCACGGTTTCGGATGAAGATTCGAACCGGCGCAAGTCATATGAACACCCTGGCCAGGAGTGTACAATTCCTTAGCGATCACAGCTAAATCGACATCTGGCATTGCTTATGTTTCTTTAAGGATGTCTACGTCTATTGAAGAAATAAAAATCTCGCAAATTATTGCAGAGACATTGAAACAACACCGCCACAGTTTTCGTTACCAAATAGTAACGCTGGGTACTAAATGGGTTAATACAATTGACAATATTTGGGGTCATATGAAGAGGTATGTAACAAAAAGAAACAAAATTGTACGTTTTACAAGGTTCAGAAAGATGTTTCAGAAACAATTCACCGCATCAGTTCTGATACCAGGAAAAAAGTTGTTGAACGTACAGAAAGAATTACGAAAGAAGCCGCAGAATAGCGCACAAATGTGCATTAGATTGCTACTGTATTAAGAAGGGGATGATGGAAAATTTGAATATTGAAATTTGAATATTGAAAATTGAATATGAAAAATATTGAAATATTGAAAATTTCATAATTTCACTACGGGATACCCGTGATAATGATAACAAAGACAGTTCTGTTGAAAACTTATTGTAAATGTGACATAAGTATCTTTCCAATGAATACTTGAATAGTTTGTACCCCATCACTTAAGAAAAACGCGGATAGTTTACTTCAAAAACATCAACTGTACTCGATTTTCAACCGTGACATGACATTGTTTTTATTCTACGGATTTTTTTTCGTTATGTTACTGTGTATAGAAACGTTGCAATGTGTAAATTACAGAAGTGCTCGTATATTTACAAGAATGAGGTTGCAATGTCGTGTCATGTCGTTGCAGGGTTGCCAGTTAGGGTGGAATTCCATTTGGGCTGGAAAACGGCTTTCTCTCGAGGGAGAAAAATTGACTTCACGGAATACCGCCCAATGGGCAGAAATGCATCAAAAGATGTGCGGTTTTGGGCGGGTTTTCGGATTACGATGAAATTTTCAAAAAACAACAATGTTCGTTCGTTGACAGTGAGTTTCATTTTTTAGTTTTTTTCTTTATACATGATTTTTCATTAATCATTTGTTAATTCCTTCAAATTTACTTTGAGAAGTGAGGAATGTTTGTTTTGAGACTTATAGTACAGGGCGTGTTCTAAAAGTCATAGCATGTTTGTCATTCACACGATTATATAATATATCAGATGCGGACACTTGCAGTTAATTTTAGAACGCGTGATTTAAAATTAGTCATCTTTTGGAAGTACGGTATCACTGCCATCATGTTCTGTTAAGCCGTAGAGAATAAGCATGCATATCTAAGCATTTCTGTAGTAATCTTTTTCAGCGCGGATATTTAAGAGGAGCAAACCGAGTGAAAATGGGAAAGCGGGGAAATTATTTTATCCTTTAATGTATTCCTCCCATCTGCTGTAGTCATAACTAATTTTTCAATATTAAGATAAAACGTATTATTACAAGAAGTATAAGTTTTTACTTAAATTGTTAATTACAATGTTCACGAACAAAAAATAAAACTAATGAAGTATTTCATAGGGTCCTTACTTCAACAAAAAGAACCTTCAAATACATATTTCCTTTAATGCAAATTCAAATTTACCGCTTGGAAAGTCGAATTTTTCTTATTAGGCGGCATTGGGCGAATTTGCAGTCATATAAAGGCAGATGATTGTACTAAGCATCTGGCAACCGTGTGTGGTTAAGTGTCATGAATAGCTGCAGCGTAGGCAGTTGTTGCAGCCTTGCAACAACGTAGGCAGCGTTGCAGTCGCACGCTCGTGTTTGGCAACAGCGCACCATGTGCTCGGGAGCTGCCAATCCCAAAGTTTCATGTCCCGCAATACAGAACTTAACTTCACGCGAAAAATGTTACTTTGCGACACGCATTTTGCCGACAGTGACAGGATACCGTGAAGTACACAAAACACTGTGGCGACATTAATGAACATGGCTGCCACCTCGTATATTAAGAATAATAGCAATGTTGCCCCCCATTACTTGGTAGTTTACAAGAATTCGTCCTAAAATAAAAGGAACGCAACTTTTACGAGTGTCTTTGGCGTACTCATTTCAAAATGGCGGACTCGGCTTGTATATAGTCGCCTGGTCCGTCAACATTTCATACGCACTTCAAAGACTGACATTCTGAACTAGAGAGATATATAATATTTCAGTAACGAACAGGTAAAAAACTAAATAAACTTATTTACAATACTTATTTTTAGAATATTCATAGTTTTTGACTGGTGCTTTTCTCCAGTGCATGTTGCGTGTGCGCGAGGGTACCGTTGAGAGAGCCCGCGAGGCAGGCGAGCGGGGCGGAGGCGTCGAGGCGCTCGGCGCCGGCCGTGGGCGTGGGCGTGGGCATGGGCGTGGACGTGGGCGTGGGCGGGGCGGGCGTGCAGGCGGCGGCGGACTCCCGCTCCACGTACGAGTCCATGCGCCTCTCCAGCACGTTCATGCGCCGCGCCATGCTCTGCACGATCTGCCCCTGCACGCTCAGCCCCTGCGCCATGCCGCGCACCTGCGCACGCGCACGCACCACTCGCCTCGCTCACTTCTCCATTCTGGCTGCACCACTTATTAGGGAAACGACAGTAATTTACTACACTCAGAAGCAAGAACAATCCACTTTTCTGGTATCGGGGACTCACATTATGAGTTTTCTGTCGAAACATTGACATATTTTAGGCAGCGTTACAATACTTTCACTTTACCAACTGGAGTCGAGAGAGAAATTAGAATCAAGTTAAAATGTAAAACACTTGAAATTATAATTTTGAATAATAAATACGACTTGCTCCCATGATAATTTTGCGTCCAAGTTGGAGCACTGCATTCCACGGTTTGGCAATAAATTGACATTTCAGAAGCTTCAAAATGTCCTTTTTCTAATAGGATGTTTAAAATCATTTCATAAAAGTACTTTTCTGTAAAAGTGAGTAATTTACTCTATTTTGAAGCTTTTAGCAAATGTGAAAATCTTATAGTCGTTTTATGCAACGACGTTCTATGTGGTCAAGCAAATTTCTGTATCTCATAATCTAATGCTAATATCTAATCTAATGAAGCTATGAACTCACGAAGTTTATTCGAGACATATGGGACTCGGCAAACTAAACTTCACCAAAATTGGAGATGGTTGTACGGAGAACGTTACTTGGCACGAAAACACTTAATGACCATTTCAATTAATTAATATTAAATTAATAATAAATGAAATCAATAAATAAGCAATTGGTTATTGGCGCGTGTGAGTGATGGCGCTCACCGCCTCGTCCGTGCGCTCCATCTGGTGCTGCATGGAGCTCATGGCCTCCTGCATCTGGGCCACGGCCTGCGAGATGGATGCGAACGCCTCCTCCAGCCCGTCGGCGCCGGCGCCGCTCTGGGCCGCGCGCGCCGCCTCCGGCCCCTCCTCCGTCCCCGGCCCCGCCCCCGAGCCTCCGCCCACGCGCCCGCGCCCGCGCCCACGCCCGCGCTCGCCCATGCCGCCGCCGCCGCAGCTGCGCCCACAACACCACCGACGGCGAAGACAATCTCAGGATACTTCTAGGGCACGTAGTGAGGTCAAAAATAATCACTTTTGGCCAATGAACATGCTCGCCGCCACCCATGCGTTCACGACACCATCATTACTTCCCTTTATGCAGAGTGTCACACAGTAAATGGGACTCGTGATGTTTCCAGATTATAATTTTTTAAAGAGTTTATCAGTGAAGTTTCCATAATGAAATAGAGGTATATTGTTGCTAGTGAGCTTTAATAAAGTATAGTATGTAGAATAGTAATGAATATATTTTGGTTTTGTATAGTGGTAGTGAATGTTTATGTGAGTGTGAACTCAGTTGAAAATATCATTAGCAGGTATAAAAACCAAGAATAGTTCAATTCTCCTGAAAAGGAATGCAAAACATATATCGCGTACTGCCTACATCGCGTACTCGCTGTGTAGGCAGTGGCGCAATTCTGCCCCCGTCGAGATGCGAATCCTAGGACCACCCGGTCAGAGTTGCTGCAGCGAAACAGCTCTTACTCTGAGGTAACTCAATCGCTGTCAGAGTTCGAGAAATCCCACAGAAGTTCAATAGTGGTGTCCTTGGTAATGCTGCATAGTACTCCGCTCTCCAAACACTGCTAAATTGGAGGGAGGAAATCTTCTGTAGTTTGCCATCGGATCTGGCATTCTAGATGGGAAGGAAAATTGCCTCTCATGTCTAGCAGTGAAAGCATCCGAAACCGCAAAATAATAAAACGCTGCTGTGAATGGAATTGCCCAGTAGGAAAAAGGTTATTCTTGGCTCTCTGGGAGACGGTGCAGTCTAAGCACAGTTACCAACGTTCTGGCCGTCGTTCTGTTCAAGACCAACTCGCATCTCCAGCTGGTCTTGTTAACATATTGACACACAGCGTACTTTATTACATTACTCAAACTAAAATATTTTCTTACAACTTTCTGATCTTCCATCACTTTAGGCCACTTTACGGATTTTTTTCAAAACATGAGTAGTTTTCGCTTAATTATGGTCCAGTCGTAACAATTTTCCGAAGTTACTGAAAGAATATTGGATCAAAAGCGAGTTCAATTTTTTTCCGTGACTGTTTTGAACCGATAGATTACAATGAACTGAACAATAGAACATAAGCGATTTTTCAATTAAAATTTTTGAATATTCAATAACTATACATTTGTAATTTTTTGAAACATCCTACATATACCTTTGCGTATACCTTTCACATGTATTTTATAATGTAATGCTTTGTGGAACACACATGCTTCAAAATATTGATCTTTAACGAAATTCCTTGAAAACTCAAGTTGTTTAGTACAGTGATGTACATTGCTGTAGCATCTATGTATTATGATACGTAAGGTAGAAAGCTATAAATGTTACAATAATTATATTTTAAATAAATGAGCAAAAGCTCATTTTATTTCATTTTATTCAAATGCCGCGAAACCCGACAAGTTTTCACACTGAGTCTGGAATCGTAAACGATTGGGTCCTCCGGAGGTAAATTCGTAAACGTAAATTCGTAAAATCGTAAACGATTGGGTCCTCCGGAGGTAAATTTAGTGATATTGCATGATGGTAAAATTATGTGAATATATCAGAAAGAAAATCAAAATTGAGCTCAAAAAGATAGAAAAAGAATTCAGTTTCGACTAATGCCAGAAATTGGGGGAATATAGAAGTGTAAGGACAGAGTATGAAAAATTCATTTCTAAGATATGAAAATAAAGAAAATAATATCTGCAAAAACTAGTCTAGTTAGTGTATAAAACTTAGAAGATTTTTGTGTATAGCGCTACAAATTTATTTCTGAAAAAGAATTCTGAACACTCTTTGTATCTATTTGAATGATAAGTCAATTCATCTTTAATAACCACGTGATACAAATTCCTTCCGTTTCGCTATTAAGAGCATATACCTAGTCCTACGATTGATATGTAGTGAAATACATATTTACATATGTAGCAAACATGATATTGTAGCATGTCAGGAAATGTAAAGGACAATATATGAATTGCATCAAAATATAGAATACTTGATATCAGTTTCACTTTAATATTTAATTTCATTTACTCACTGAACTTGGCTGCACAGTGAGCACTTATATATTTCTGCAAGTCCTTAAGGAACTTTAACTGAAGTTTGTCAGACAGAATATTCTAATAAGGCCGAGTACGATCTCTCTTCATCACCAGCTAACTTCAGCGTATTTAAAAAAATGAATTTTCCCCAGTAACATGTATTTAAAAATATCAATTACTTTCCCACTTACATGTAGTCGCACACTGAAAAATATCAAATATGGTGGGCTTCTTTTCAAATCCTTTTCAGATTACTAACTACGCTATCCCCAGGTTTTTGCTGTACAGCCTTAGGTTTTCGACTGTATTTTCCATTATGGACTCTTACAGACTCTTGCAGAGCAAGTCTCGAAGTCTCCACATGCTTGACATTTCTTGGGGGCAGCCAAAGTTACTCCTGATGAAGGCCATAGAACAGATTACTTTGGAATCATAGAAAACCGCATCTTCGTGAATAGAAACAGAACATTTAGAGTCAAAAGCAGCAACTATCGATTTAATTGCACCTACACATTACATTTTTTTAAATTTTGCTGTTGCATGTGATGTTTATAAGATACCATTCGTTGGGAGCCTTTAAAATACTTTTATTGGTTCAGAAATTATTGACATCGGTAAACTTAGTTAACTGTTTATATTTTGTTTATGGTGGACTTACTAGATGTTTTTCCTGCTGGAATTTTATGGAACAATATTTGCTTGTTGCACGCTTGATAAAGAACTATTTTGCCGTCATTTTTTAATATCCATGTAATTATAACCCTATCTATTCATTTGGAGACAAGACTGCCCATTAATAAGGAAAATAATATTTATATTCACGTTAAATTAAATTATAAACTATTGCATTAGTTAACATTTGTAATGTATAATTTTGATAGTCTAAATATGCCTGTTATATATAATGAACTTCAGCTTCTGCATCACCTGCTGATGTGGCTCGTGTGTCACTGCAGTGCATCTTACCGGAGGGTCCTAGAATTCGAGTCCCTACGGCAGCAGAATATTTCGCACTAGTTAGGTCCGATATGTTGCGTATAAAACACAACTTCCCTAATTTAAAATTAATTTGATAAATTATTCATTCTATTTGATCATTTAACAATGCTTTCAAAGATTTCAAATTGCGGATGTAAAAAATCTACAAAATGTCACTTGAACATTTGGCAATACAATTTTGTTCCTGATATCATAGAAAACGTATTCTATGCTTGTACTACATAAAGAAAAGTCGAGCATTTAGTTTCTTTCAGAAATTAAAAATTTTAAAATAACTTACAGCAGAGTTAACATGTTGCGTAAACGTCTAGAAAATATACATTAAACACTACACTAGAAATATTTGTCTAATGCTTACCTGATGTATACGATTTAATTATGTTTTAACTGTCTCATTAAGACTGATGAAATGTGAAACATTTTTTAAAGAAGTCTTGAACTCTTCCATTTTTGCTAACCTAATATTAGACTCCTGTTAAATATTAGTCACTTGACATTAAACTCGGATCGTTGTATTTAAATAAAAACGGTTGAAAGTGATTACAAAAAGCATGTTTCTTTTCTACACAGCAGTAATTTAAAAGAGAGGTTACGTCTTTCTTACATAATTGTATTTTCCATGAAACAAAAGAAATGGATTTTTTAATGAAAAATGAAATATAGATGTCAACACCGTAGATTCAGAGATCCTTAATCGGATAAGTGGAATCACTTTGGATATAAAAAGTGGAATGAAAATACCACAACTAAAAAGCCTGAAATTTTTCCTGAATTTCTTATCAAAGCTTATATATCAAAGATAAAGTTACCATTTCATTCTTAGGATAGTTAAAATACAAACTACTATAAACAGCAACTATCCTATGAATGAAATGGTAATTTTAATTAATTATATGTATTATGATCTAACACAGTTAGGAAAAAACTACATTTTATCTTGGATCCCACCCCTCAATGATATCAATGAAGAAATGACCACCCCTGTAACGGTTGCAGTTCTTGAAATTTCACATTCGAGGACTGTTGGAACCATTTATCTAAGAAAACGCAAAATATCTGGTTCGAAATATGGAAATCAATGAAGGCTAGTGAAACACACAAGAAAATATCCAAAACTATGACTTTAAAAATATTAAAAGACTTCTCACGGAAAGACCAGATTGTTATTTCAAGATTGAGAACGGAACACTCTAAATTAACTCATATTTATTTATTTATTTATTTATTTTACGTAAAAAAAACAGTTAAAAACTGCGTATGACGTGCTATGGGGAAAAGTGAATTGTGTGCACATTTTCAAAATTCTGTGATCCCTACACTAAGTCATATACTACTTAAATTTTGAATTTTTGAAAGGGAGAAAAAAAACTCCCATGTAATAAAATCTATTTTCAAGGATAAACAAGCAATAAATTTTGAATTTTGAAAGGGAGAAAAAAACAACAAAAAAACTCCCATGTAATAAAATCTATTTTCAAAGATAAATAAGCAATAAATTTTGGCTCTTATTACTTCCTGCCGCGACAACATGGAAACGATAATTTGAATAATTGTATTTCCCACTGAATTCTAGAAGACGTGCACAGAAAATGAAGTTACATTTATGTCCAGTAGCAAAACAAGGGGCCATCTCAGCATTTGCTCAATGAATCAGGGAAACTGGACGAAAAACCTGATCGAGATGGGGGTCATTGACCCGGAAGCTGTAGTACAATAGTTGTTACAGGTTGTTTATACTCATTTATACAGTCCAAATGGTAAATAATGCGTTATGTATCATTGTTAAAATTAATGTTACTTTTCTTGTGATGCTCAGTATAGTCTCTAATTGTATAGAAACAGTTATGCAGCAGAAACGATTTCACTTGGGATTTAAACTTTTCTATTGAACTTAATCGTTTAATGTCATCTGGCAAAGTGTTGTAAAATAATGTACATATATTGTATGTGAATTTTTTGTAATGAGCTGTTGATACTGTCACCTGATGAATATGATTTCTACATCGAGTGTTATAGTAATAGACTTCGGCATTTTCTGAAAATATATTCCCGCCCTTAAGCAAGTCATTTTTTACAAAAACCACTGATTCGTAAATAAAAGACACGGTAATGGTAGAATTCCTAGATTAATGAAGAGAGGCTTACATGAATCACGTGGGTGGGATTTGGTTATTATTCGTACAATTCGTTTTTGTAATCTAAAAGTCTGGGAGCTATAAGATGTATTTCCCCAGAATATTATGCCATATCTCAGACGGGAATGAACATTCGCGAAGTATACACAACGAGCAGTACGAAGGCTGACTGAATTTGCAAGAATTCTGAACGCGTAGCATAATGAACTTAATTTTGTGTTCAATTCATTTAAATGGACGTTCCATTTAAGGTTTGACTGAATTGAGAGACCTAAAAATTTTGTTGCCTTAACATCAGTCAATGGTACACCGTTCATTTTCAATGGAGCACAGAATTGTTTATTTGATATGGAAAACTGCATTAAAACCGTTTGCTTTTCGTTTACTATTAATTTGTTATTTCGGAACCAATTTGAAACATCTGATATTGTACTATTTACGGTTTCTTTATTGCAAAGGATGTTCGCATCATCCGCAAAGAGAACCGTTCTTCCGTTTCGAATCGTCGAGGGCATATCGTTTACGTAAAGTAGGAACATAATAGGGCCTAAAATCGATCCTTGAGGAACTCCACATGCATTGGGCAAAGAGTCGGAAAAGTTCGTACGTAATGTTCCATCATTCCAGTAAGGTATTTCAACTCTCTGCGATCGTTGTTTAAGGTACGAACATAACCAATCTAGAGCAATGCCACGAATTCCATATGAAGGTAATTTGGAAAGTAAAATGTTATGATCAATGACGTCAAAAGCTTTTGAGAGATCTAAAAATAATCCAATAGGTGCCTCGTTTTGATCCAATGATGAGGCGACATCTTTAAGAAAAGAAAATATAGCTGTTTCCGTTGATTTTGATTTTCTAAATCCATGTTGGCAATCTGAAAGCGCGTCGTGTTTAGTGAGAAAGGTTTCCATTCGTACGTAAAAAAGTCTCTCTAATATTTTTGAAAAAACTGATAGAAGAGAAATGGGCCGATAATTTTGAATTTCATTTTTGTTGCCTTTTTTGAAAAGCGGCTTAATTTTAGCTGTTTTGAAAATATCTGGAAACGTTCCAGTGCATAAAGATGCATTAAATATGTGAGTTAACGGGTGTATAATGGCATACGCACAAGTCTTTAACAAAGAATCTGGGAATTCATCTAAACCGGACGAATATTTATTTTTTAGTTTACCGATTATTTTGAGAATTTCATAGGAAGAAGTTTCGGAAACGAACATTGTGTCTAAAATTTTGGGTGAACTATCTGTTTTTGAATTTTGTGCCTGAGGACCCTTAGTGAGATCGGCAGCAATTCTCGAAAAGTATTGGTTAAAGAGATTAGCCACTGTTGCCGGATCGTTCACATTTAAATCGTTATATTTTAAAACAACATTCTCTACGGGTTTTCTAGTTGATTTGGTAGTATTTTTTATTATATTCCACATTGCTTTTGTTTTATTATTTGAGTTTAAAATATCCTGATCATTTTTCATGATTTTAGCCTGCCTTATGACTTTTCGTAACAATGTTTTGTAATTTTTAAAGTAGATAAGGAAATCTTGAGATACGTCATGACGTTTAGAAATAAAGTAGAGAGTACGTTTATTTTTACACGATGTTCTAATTCCTTTTGTGATCCAAGTATTACTTTTTCGTGAAATGTTTAATTTTCTCTTTTTAATAGGAAAGCATGCGTTAAAGAGAAATGAAAGCTTTGAGAAAAATAAATTATATTTTTCATTTGTGTCAATAGCGTTATAAACTGCCTCCCATGATTCTTTCAGCAAGTAGTCCGTAAATAACTTTATGTTAACTGTAGTAAATGCTCTGCACATGCGTGTTTTATTTATTGTGTCAGTATTCATGTTATTAGTAATTGTAAGAATTTGTGCATCGTGGTCACTGTAACCTAGATTATTCGTTATTATTTCATATCTAGTTGTGGTTTTGTTAATTATAATTTGATCTATTGCTGTTTGTGATTTAAGAGTATTCCGTGTAGGTACGTTCACTGTAATATCTAAATTAAAAGAAAGAATTAAATTGAGAAACTGCTCTTTTTCGTGGGATTCGCTCATAAAATCAATATTGAAATCTCCATGGTGGAAATAACAAGGTGTAGCGGTGCGCATGCCACCGACTGTGGACCAATAATATTATATCCCACCAACTGTGCGCCAAATTCAAATTATCCACGCAGGCGCGGACATTTGAAAATTTTTTCAAATAATAATATTAATAATAATAATATTTGTTATTAAAATTACTCGTTTAATTTAGTGAAGACCTTCAATACTAGTTCATTGGTGATATTCATGAAATGCTCGCAGTTTACATATTTCAGGTCTTGTATACAAAAAGTGTGAACAAATACATTGACCTGACCTAACCTACAATATTTGGCCACGTTCATATAATCACTTTTCTATTTCATTTCTTTTAAACTTATGTTTTCTACTATTTGGGGGGATGTGTTCCACACGTTGGTCACTCTTTATTTATGGGCGTTTTGAGACAATTTGTCTCTGAATAAGTACTGAAGAAATAATCTGAAGGTACAAAAGTAAACTTGCTTCTTGCAATGTGCAACATTGTGTCACATTTACTTTTGAAAAAGTTGTATCTTCCAGTAAATCTAATTTGCCGTTTTTATGTAGTCAAGAAAAATATAATGGTGTACTTCCTTTTTTCTTTTTTTTAAAAAATTTGTCATGAGAGGAATCAATGGGCGGCATTGAGTTTGGTCTAACTTTCATATCAAAGATAACTAGAATAATAACAATAATTAATACCAAAATTATAAGACAATCAGCAGAAATATTAACTTATTTTGGTTAAAGAAATGTGATACGATTTCCTAAATGCCAAGTACAGAAGATGAATGACAGCTATTTTTTGTTCGTGATTTTTGAGTTATTATAGAGTTATATGTGGCCAGGTATAGTAAACACTCAATTTCACTTTTATTTGTATTTTTATAATTCCTCTACATAGTTTCAGATTTGCTTAGATGATTGGTAAGAACGCAAAAAGATATGAATGACAACTATTGAATTTTAGTGGATAGGACTACTCTACGAAAATCTGTCATATACTTCATAGATTGAAAACAAGCAAGTTATTTAATAATATTAAATATAATTCAATGTTGATGCTATATAAAAACTTTATAAAATGTTTGAAATGTTTCAAGTATCTGCCAAGAACAGAGGAGAAAAAACATTGTAATAAGGCTTTACAGCTGTTTCTAACCTTTTAATCATGGTGGAAATAACCACCATGCAATTTAATATATAATTCATGAACATATAGTATTTGTAATAAAATATATAATTTTAATTACTATAAAAATTAGGAATCACTTTACAAGGACTCAAAGACGGTATTCTATTGGTGATATTCATGAATTTATTTGTTCACAAATTTTCAGAAATATTTCAACTGTCTAGAGAAAATTTATACAAATGTAATAATTAAATTAAAAATTTAACCCATTGGATATTTTTGAATGCTCAAGTAGACAAAGTTTCACCTCATTTTAACTCTTATTTAAAGTGGTAAGACCAAAAAGGCAAGCAGACCTTAAAGGATTAATAGGAATGGATCAAATACAAATATTTATAACCATTCAAAAAAAATTTATTTTAAAAATTTACCATGTTACATTTACAAAATACAAATCACATTTAAATATGTCAATGGTTGCTCAGAATGTATACAAGGAAACATCAAATATAAAAGAATCAAAAGTGGCTAAAAATTTAATACATCAAATCTGATAAAATATAGAAAATATATTGGTTTTAACTCTTACGTTAAGTACCTTATGAATGCAAATGAAAGTTAACCTTAATGGATCAAGAGGAATATAACAATTTACAAAAAACATTTTTATTTATACTTCAGAATTGCTCCGTAATGAAGACACAAGCTCCTTATATGAAAAGAGAGGTGTCCCCTCACTGCAAGGTAACAAAATTATGTATTCTATTATATCTTCTCTATTACTAAAGGTATTTAAAATTAAATTATTATGAATAATAATCACAAGTAGTTCAAGTGTATAATAAATAATACTATTCTCTTACCCAGACTTTTCACTTGATTTTCTTGCCAACATTAAGCATTTTGTTGGTACAGACCCAGCAACTACACGTTTGTTCCCAGGCATCTGCAGTGAATTGTTTTTAAAGCATACACTCTCAAAGTGCTGTTGGCATACTCTACCTGCAAAGTTTACATTACACTTTTTGAGTTCATTAATTACATAATACTATATTGAACACTTTGTTAATTATTATACATGTACATAATAAATTTCAGTACATTAAAGTACAAAGTTTTCAAAGTTTTTATAAGTTAAATTCATTTCTTTATTACTTGAAAATTGATGTATGGATTTCTTTTGTGTTTTAAGAGACAATACAATCATATTATTGTGTGGCTAAGATTTAGTAAAATAATTTAAACCAATAAAAATGTCCTGCAGTTTTTGTAACTGAAACGAAGTATGACATGTAAAATTTTTGGACATTTTTTACATGTTAGAACAATTTATACATGTTAATAATCTTCATTCTCTAAAACTATCCATTTACAATTAAATATTTCACATTTTCATTTCTTTCATCAACAATAACAATTTATCCCAAACACACAAAATATAAAAGAATATACAGTCCATGTCCAGATTATATTCACATATGTACATTCAATAAAGCTATTATAACCACATGTACATTCAATGAAGCTATTATATATTGAACTAAACTGAAGCCACTGGATTTTAATTATTCAAAATTTACCATGATCTACTTTAAATGTTTCTTCATTCTTCCCACAAACTTCTATCCACACCTTTCGTAACTGGGGCTCTTTTGGGAAGCGGAAATATGTATATTTCCCACCACCTACTGTCCCAGTTTTATTAGGATAATTTTTCACACAGCAGTTTGGCATCTTTAGCTGCACATGAAAATAATTTCCATTTTCTTTGTATAACACAACAAAATTTTGGTAATAAACAAGTGATCAAATATAAGGCATCGTATGAATTGATTGATGTATGCTTTTGTAATTATTAAAGCCAAGTCACATAAAATACATAATTGTAATAACTTGCACAACAAATTCACAACATTCCTTTCCCACGCCAACAAAACCACGATCTTCCACTGCTTTCGCACTGCCTTGCCAAACACGTCCTATCTCCTTCGCAAACGGAAAGCAAACGAACACGTACGCCAGCCGTTTTCGCTTCATCCGTGGGTTTAAACGTGATTGGCTGCTACTGCGCATCCTCCGGAGCGCTACACCTTGGTATTTCCACCATGGAAATCTCCACATACAACAATGGATTTAAAAGAGAGATTACTAATTTTGTTCAGAGTTATCTCTAGATTTTCTATGAAATTGAAATAATCTAAAGCTTGCTTTGTTGAAGGTCTGTAGATGCAAAGTAAAATAATTTTGAGCGTAGTAAGATGTACAACTGTTATTTCAAAAACTTTTTCAACTGCATATAAATTGAATTCTGACAAGAAGGTAAAATCAATATTATTTCTTACATAAATACACGAACCTCCGTAAAGCAGGGCCTTTATTTGATTCCCTTGCTCTACCATAAGATCCTGCAAGGTAAAAACTAGGAATTTGGAGTGTGTTTAGATCATTATGAGATAACCAATGTTCTGTAAAGCAAAGAACATCTATTTGACTGAGATTACACTCTAATGCTGCCTCGATAAATTCAATTTTATTTGAAAGAGATTGCACATTATGATGCATTATTTGAATCTTTTGAATGTACCTACACGGATGCTTTTCTGCTGCATCTGACTGTAATTGCTATTTATTTATCTCATTTTTTCATATTTATTTATTCACCTAATAACTCGGAAAGAACCTAAATGTGACCATTGTAAAGTTCTTATAAATGTAAAACAAATAGTAGTTCATTGTCCCCTATACAAAAGCAGAAGGCAAAAACACCAATTAGAAGGCAGACATGATAACATTCTTAACAGGAAAGATTATCAGAAGAAAATTATTGATTTTGTCAACGAAATCAATATTTACAACAGCATTTAGATAAACTACTGATTATTCTTAGATTGTGTGTATTGTATCTATTGTATTGAAGGTATTTTAATAATTGTATTGTATCCATTGTATTGTATCGTTTGTATTATATTCTCTTACATTTTTTATAATGAATACGGTTCTAAATTTCACATTGTAATTGTAAAATGTGTTTATCCGTTTAGTCACTAATAACCTTGATATCGATGCGCCGATAAATAAATAAATAATAAAATAAAATAAACTACAACTACACAATCCAATATTCAATGATATAAATCTGAAAAATGTTTCTCTAAAATGAAATTATTAATACAATTTTATTTCCACTAACCAGTCACATGGGGCACGGCCTTGTCGCCGGGCGCGAGCAATGCTATTTCCCCTCCTCCGTCTGAGCAACGCTCGTTTTTACCGAAGGCTTTTAACGGGCACTGGTACATTGAAAATACCGCTGCACGAAACAAAATTAAGAACGTTACGTCTCGCTTAATATGAATCCAGGGGGCGACTGGTGTGGGAGACGAATTCTTCTCTGTAGAGAAACCCTTGTGTCTTTGAAGCAAACCCTGTCTTAGACTTCACGTTTATTGGGCATTGTTACTTCCAGTTTCGCCTCCACGCCTCCCTCAGCTTCAGCAACTCTCACGTAAAGATGTGGCCCAGAAAGGCAGCGATGCGCATGCCAGGACGACTTTCGGCTAACCCACGTGCCAGTACAAACACATACATGTTTCCAGCTCCAGACATGAATTTGTCCCAATACGGTGTTTTGAAAAAATTCCATTAACGTTTAAGCAACGGAAATGGAAGTTATGGTATTAAATCCAAGTTAAAAGAATAAATAAGAAAAAGGCTACAAAGAAGAAAATACGGTGTGAGAATTGGCGTTACACATGCTTCCACTTTTCGCACTGTACATCGTGTGGCGTCATGCGGTTGCAATAATACACAGACGAGAATGGGTTAATAATTGCTGGTTATTTACTAAGTTCCACCACCGAAACAACTTTATTTACCCAATTAAATTAGCTTAAAAAGATCTCACTACTCGGAGTAATCTGTCGCTGCGGCTACCACACCACTACGCTCGAATATCACTTACATTCGATGGCGTGAAGCACCGCATCCTACTCACGGACTCGTCCTTGAGTTTCCCTGTCCTAACGGCAAACCCATTGCCGGCCCTATCCGCCACACTCGCGGCCCGCACCCAACCAGGCGACCGGCTCCTGGCCAGATGCACTCTCCTCGAAGACTCGAAGCGAAAGAGATCGAAGCGTCGTCGCGTCCGGTAGCCCGCACCCCTTCCACGCCGCCTCCTGGCTTTTCCCCCAACGTTACATCCGCTCTCTCTATAACAAAGGCTAGCACGTGGACGTCTAACGTTTCGCTCGTTGAAATGTGTTTATATCCACAACACTACAATCGCCTCCTATATAATTTCAGTAGTATACAAACCTTTTGCGGCTCTCACACGAAACCGATCTTTATAAATGAGGTCTCTAAAGAAATATAATTTTACGGATACGTGACAAATTGCACTTTTACTTTAAAAATATGAAGAATATGTTCTAAAAAAAGCATAAATAATCATGTCAAATGCAACTTGCAACATTCAGCCGGATTTTTTTGAATCAATATCGATAAATAACTCTTAAACAAAGCGTTTGAGGACCATAAAAACTATTCGGGCCAGCGGCCTCAATGAAACGCTCCTGACACCTCATTCTACAACATGAGATCTTGTTGAACATTCTATTACATTTTTGCTGGTTCACTTTCCTCGATTGTACCCTGTCTGTTTAGAGCCTGTAAAATCTGCAACTGTAAAACTGTAACTTAAACTAATCACTTGATATTCTACGAGATTGAAGAACACGAGTGTGTACTTATTTGCTCGATAATATCGTTAAATAGGAATGATTTGTATTGACAAAGATGTAATGTTATCAATTACAAGAAGACATACAGAAGAAGTGATGGAGGATAATAGGGTCTTGAAGGAAAAGATATATTACTGGCTTAACATAGAAATGGAAAGATACGAAGGGGTGGGATTTAACATGCGAGAGATCTCGCACGGGTAAGCTAGTTTCATATATTTTCCCTCTCAATTTCGCGAATAGTTCATAAAATGAAATAATACTGCTGGAAGAATAAATAGCTCATCGAATAAGCCTTTTTGATTTAATATAAAATCGGATGGAACGTGATGATGGAATTTAATTTACACATACTTGAAAGTTAGTGTACGTGTACTTTAAATTTAATTTACGTACATGATAAGTAGTTTCATGTACTTTTATATTAAAAGTAATGCAGAAATTTCTGACATTGTGCTTTCTACTTCTCCTTCAAGTGCAAATTACTCTACTCCTAAAACGACGTGGCAAACAGTACAGATGGATGATGTTACATATTTACAAATTTCGTATGTTTCCTATGGATTAATGAAATGATGAATTGTAATTTAGAGGGCAAATGGTGTCAAGTTAACATGTAGTACGGCAGTAATTCTGAATCATTAAAATTGGGTAAAAATTAAATCTACGTGCCACGGGCGTTAAGTTGTAAAGATCATGGGCGACAAAAATAATTTTTATTGCTAGTATTATTAGAACCCTTGGCGCATAAATAACCATTAACTTGTGTACCAAATATTATTGAATTAATTTTGCCAAGAATTTATTTAAGGAATATGAAAGAATGAATAAATATTTTACTTTTATTAATAAACAAAAATTTATTTTATTCAAAAATACAAAACTATCAGCACTTGAGAAATGAAAAATTCACAACTTATTACAATATATTCTTCATTGTATTTTGTCCATATTTTTTACCAATTTCGGAACTGCAAAACCAAGTTTTTTCCACCTTTCTGCCTTTCGTCTTCTTCTGTTGGATTTATTTTCATAATTTCCCTGAAAGTAATAATTTTATTGTTAATAAATAATATTTATTCAGCATTTCCTTTTTACTCAGTTAAACAAAGAACAGTAAAAAGAACTGACATAGGCAATGGATTTGCTTGTACATAGACACTGAGTACCAAAAGGAGCATGCACAATAAAATACATGCACAATAAAATAAAATGAGAAAGAAAATTGATTTACTGTAAAATAAAACAATTAGTAATATTATTACTTAATGTTAGTATTATAATTATATAATGTTACCTATCTTTCTTCTTTGGTAATTCTAGAAATTACTAAATCAGAAAGAACTATTGTGTTCCTAAGAATACAATTCATTCTCTATTTAACAATATCCATTTTGACAATGTTTTTTAATGTAATTTTTCTGTTTCTTGAAATAGACGAATTGTCAGTTTATTAAAAATTCTCAAGGTTATTATATAACTACTTTTTTTCACAAATGTTCTATCAATCGTAATAATTTATTTCATGAAACAGTATTCTTAAATTAATGCGCAATAGTAATACAACTCCAACTTACCTTCGTATGAATTTAAGGGGTGATTGTAATATGGCAGAATACGTATATCTAAAAACGCAAATAATATTATCACATCTTCAATAACGTCTTTACAAAATACTGGAACTTAATCACAGTTCAATTAACAATTACTTTGAACTTACCATGTAACACTGATTTCCTGAACTTCAGTTTTTTTGCCTTAATTTGTTTGGTCTATTGTTATATTTAAACAGGCTCTTGCAATCTGCAGCACATACACATTAATAGGTAGAAATTAACCAAATTCACATTTCATGAAAATAGTATTATATAATATTAATAATGAAAATAATATTAAATAAAAAAATACTAATTAATAATCAGACTTTACCTTCACAAATCCAATATTTCTGAATTGCTTCAGCTTCTCTCGATGTTAATCACCTACCGTTCTGGGAAACTGCAGTGATGAGAGCAGAAAGTGCGGAAAAACACTTATAAGTTTCAAACGTTTTCATATCAGAAAGTTATGACTTTTTTGTAATTTTACACACGTTATAGAAAAGACTACTATTGCTCTACCACGTAAGAACACGACTGCAACGCTTCAGAACACGAATGAATGCGAAACACTTTGAGTACCTGAAATACGCAGGCTGGGAAACCCGTCACCCTTTGTCTTGCCTGCAAGGGACAGGAAGGATTTGGAATTTCCTAAGTTGCACCGAAAATAAATCCAGACAAGAGCCGACAACTGGCAACCGTTGCAAAACTGCAGCATGACTGCGAATATTGTATGTTCAAATACTACAATATTAAACTAAGTGGTTTTGTAGAAAAATTATAAATTATTTACATAGTAAAATAAAATACAATTTTTATTTAAACTTTATAAATTTATTATACGTTAGTTTAAAAAGTGGAAGAAAATATTTTTATGTTTTTAAATAGTATCTATGTGCCATGTGTTCCGTAATTATATATCAAATCTGTGTGAATTTTAATTTAATCATTAAATTTAATGACGAATTATATTAATCTCTCTTTAATGTAAAAGTCCTAAGTTTCATGTACTGATGTAAATCTACATTGATTTTAATTTAAGCATTAAATTTAATGTACAAGTACATTGATCACCCTTTAATGTGCAAGGTACATTAATATTAACTTACAGTCGTACATTAAATCAACATTAAATTTAATGTAATTTCTGACAGTGTAAAATTAGAGAATTGAGCGCTTGTGAATCGTTCAAGTGACGAGTTAGGCCGATCGAGATATCGTTGCAAACCTACTACTTAAGTCATTTCGTAGTTGAATATCGTACTCACGGAGTCGATTACTGCGCTAGTCAGTTTGTAGCTCGGTTCAAAGGAGAAGTGAAATATCTCGCATACACAAATTGTGATCGGTCGCTATATACACACATACATATGCAGGTTGAGTCATGTAACTTTAGGACCTCCTGTAACTTTTGAACGGTTGAAGTTATAGCAAGGCAGTTTTCATGAAAGTGTATGAGGGAATGGGGCTAATTGATGTGGGTATTCGTTTATATATTATAACTTTGTTCTGCGTGATATTTGAGGTAACTTTGTTTTTTCAAATGGAATTATACATATATTTTCAGTCTATCGTGACGAGCGTAAAATGTCGAATTCGGTGATATAAATATTGTCATATGTTAGATAAGCATTTTCTTGAGAAGTTTTGATTTTTTTGTTATAAGTACTATAGTGGCTGTAGCACATGGTTCTAACACAACATGTGCCATATATATTGAAACGTCTATTTTCTAATAAATGTAAATGTGAATCCCGCTGGCTCGGTCGACGGGTTCTATGAAATAATTGTTGCTACTTACTCCGCAACCAATTACTCAATCTGCCATCCATACGGAGTGACGAGGAATTTGAAAATAGTTCTGAAATGTCTACTCAAGGATTGCATGTAATTGCAAATGAGAATCAGCTTTCTTTGAAACCGAATTATAATTTATTATGCATACCAAAGTTATCAACTATCATCAATTATTACAATTTATCGTTAGATCATGACCATTTTTCTCGTTATTGATATAACAGCGTTATATAACGTTTTATCCTTTCTTGCCTCTTCGCGCGCAGTGCGCGAAGTGCGCGCCGCGCACGTCCCTCGATGTCGCCACGTAGAGTAGACCAATCTTCCTTGTCGAAGCTCACGATGATCAGCGACCAAGTCGAAACTTCCTCCAACCACTTCACAAACACTGTCTATACTCTTTATCTTGCCCCTCGGGCGGGGATCTATTTCAAACTGATTACTTTATCCCTCTAATATTATTTTCTATTACCTAACCTGGCAATTCACAATTCACTGGTAAAATTTCTTAGTCAAATCTTGTAACTCCACCGCAAAACTATTCTAAGTTCGCTTTCTGGTTCACTCATAAAATATTACAAGTCCGAGTTTGCAATGGTCCAACACATAAGTTTTACAAGTTACAGTTGTACACCTAATGCGGAAATATTCTAATTTTAAGTTCAATCTTCACTCTCACGAAATATCACAAGTCCCGATTTGATAATTAACGTCAAGAAAAAACGCTCAAGCGATCCGTTCACCACAATGGCACGAGTCGGAATGCCCTAATTGCCAATCTGGTCCACCCTTCAAGCTCGCTGTGTTTTTCCCTCCATTGTTTTCCTTCGCGTTGCTACGGTGCACATGCCTCCAAACGAACTCGTTGTTGTTTCGCGTTGCTACGGTGCATCCTGTGTGTTTATTTACAGCTCTCCCGGTTACTACGTGTCCCCCCCCACACACACACGAGCTCGCGTTGCTACGGTGTCATCTGCGTATCTGCACCATAGAGACCCACGTCTTTTGCAATATCTACAACATTTCGACCTTTATTTGACTAAATCAAATGTCCGTCATTTTGGTATGTCACAATATATACATATATTGTTATGGCGTAGGTATTATCTTGTAGGAAGTAAATAGGTGTCTAAGCGTCCACCCGTGACGCCAGTGAGGGAAGTCACGGATTATAATAGTATCGCCGGGAGAATTTGGAACCAGATCACGGACATTCGGCGAGGACTTTATCCAGAAGCAAGATTCTGCTGCGTCGACGGAGAAGGTTCTACGGGGCGCCATCGAACGAAGAATTGAAGAGCACGCGAAGACCGACGAATGAATAACATAGTTTTATAACTACTGTAATATAGAGAAAACTGGTCATGAGCAAAGATCAATTCATTTTTTTTGATTATCAATGTAACAATTGTTTAACTTGCAACAAAATTATAGTTGATATTATAATAAATTATAATTTGATATTTTGAAAGAAAGCTGATTATCATTGTTCGTTACATGCAATCCAGCATTTTAATAATATTTTCAGATTTCTCGCCACTCCGTGTGGATGGCAGATTGAATAATTGGTTGCAGAGTAGGTAGCAACAATTATGAACTTCGAACCCCAATTAACTGAGCTAGCACAACATAATTGGAATGAGAGATATTTAAATTACGTAGGAATCATTAGGTTTCAAGTGTAACCTTTTCCTGGTACCCAAATCATATTTATTAGTAATAATTGTGTTTCAAAATGTCGCTCCAAGTGGGGCTTGTGTTTAAATAGAAAGACGGGGCTTGTTTCAAATTGGCACCAGTCAACGTATATATATATATATATATATATATATATATATATATATATATATATATATATACACCATGATGGCACATCGTAGATATTATTCTAGGTCTGAAAATGATTTACAGAATATGTGGAATGAATATTTATTTTTGATACGAGTGGGATGAGTAGAGTGTTTACAGAGAAACGAGGATAAGGTTTGAATATGGTGAATATTAGAGAAGAACTTATGGGATAGGTAAGTAATGTGGTGAATGATGAGCTCGAGGTTGAATTCATTATGTAATTGCTGATTTGATATGAACAAGGATTTGTTAGTGATGGTACGAACGAATTGGTTTTGTACTACTTGAATTTTGTTGATGTTTGTTTTTGCAGCATAAATCCTTACTGGACAGGCATAGAGAAGAGTCAGTGTGATTATTGTTTTGTATAGTATTGTTGCTGTGTTGTATGGAATGTTTTTATTCCTATTAATTAGTGATTTTAGTTTATGAAGTTTGTTTTAGTTTGAGTTATTTTGGTGTCTATGTGTTGTTTCCAATTCAGTCTAGTGCCCATGTGCAATCCTAAATATTTAATGAGTTTATTTGGGGGTACCATGGGATGGGATCACTATTTAACGTTAATGTGGTTGGTGGAATGTATGGCTTTAAAAAAAAATAATTTTCTGCAGTTTTGTTTGGGTTTAGTTTTTTTAAAATTTGGATGACCAACTGTCTATTAGATTTAGATATAATTATATGTTGTTTTTAACGCTGATTAGAGAGTGATTTGAAGCGAAAATAAGGGTAGCGTCTGCAAACTACTATTTTTACTGTCGGATGTTTGGGGATGTCTGCTACATAGAGAGTGAACAGTGTGGATGAAAGGGGGATCCTTATGGTAATCCTGCTTTGATTAACCTGGGGTGTGAATGGTGGTTGTTAATTGTTACTGCAAAGGTTCTGTTGAATAAATAGTTTTTGATTATTGATGTGATATATTGTGGAGTGCTGATTTTCTTTAATTTGTAAAGTAGTGCCTGGTGCCATACTCTATCCAATGCCTGTGATATGTCAAGTGATATGAGTATTGAATGATGTTTTTTCTGAAATGCTGTGATGAGATGTTCTATAATTCTGAGAAGTTGGTGTTGTGTGGACATGTGTTCAGTAAAATTCTATCTTGGGATTGTTTTCGTTAATTTCAGGCATTTTTTGAGGCTTTGAAATATTATTTTTTCGAAGATTGTAGACAGAGATGGTAGAAGACTTATTGGGCGATAGCTGTCGGTGTTTGCTGCATTTTTATTTGATTTTGGAACGGGATCAATGATGGCATGCTTCCAATTAGATGAAAAATGATTTGTTCTGAAGCATGAATTGTATATGTTTGTTATATTTGCAATCGCGGGGGCAGGTAAGTGTTTTAGAATTGAGTTATTAATATTATCGTGACCTGGCGCTTTTTTTTATCGGGAGAGAGTTAATGATTTGTTTTATTTCTTTAGGGTTTGTAAAATGGATTCCGAAGTGAGGGCCATAGTTTGGGCTGTTTAAAGATTGAATTATTGTGTTGTGTTCCAGGTGCGGTTTTGTTTGGTTGAGGATGAAAGTCGACTCAAAGTGATTGGCTATTTCCGCAGCCTTGCCGGTTGGGGTAAATAACTTACCTTTTGGTGAATTGATAGGTGTAATAATTGATTTTATTTTAAGTATTTGTTTTGTAATTTTAAATTGTTTTGTGTCGTTAAAGATTGTATATTGTTTTGGAATTTGATATTTATATGATTTTTTATAGATTTCTTAACTATATTAGTTAATATTTTAAGTTCTGTGTTTATTTGTGAGTTTTTAGTTACGTTTCATAGTCTTCTGGTCTTGTTTTTTATATTTATTATATTTATAATTTCTGCTGGAAGAAGTGAATGTCTGATGTTGTTATGGGTTTGTGTATTTTTGGGCTGCGTTTCTGCTATTGCTGTATGAATTATGGTGTTTAGTAATGTTACGGCGTTCTCAATTTCTGTAGAATTATTTATGATTTTTATTTTCGGTATTAAATAGCTTATTATGTTTTGTAATTTAATCCAGTTTAATTTACGTGTGTTTATTTTGAGGATTGGGGATCGCGGCGGAGGGATCTGTTGTGTAGGTATGTTTACCGGAATGCGGTCAGAATCGAGAAATTTATATGGGGTTGAGTAAAAATTGATAATTCCATCTGTCAGTCCGATGTCTACGATGTCTGGGTATTAGTTACGTCTCTTGAATAGTATGTTTGTTCTGGAGGCGATAATACATTGATAGTCGTGTTAGTTAATATGTAACTGTGTTTTTCCGGTTTGGTTGCTTGTACGACATCCCCAATTTGTGTGTTTGGCGTTTAGATCACCTAATATTAATGTATTTTTATTTGGAGTGAATAGATTAATTATATTTACGGGTTGTATTTTTATTGTTGGATGTTTATATGCAGCTATTATATTCCATGGTTGATTGTTCATTATTAGGTTTGTTGCTACTGTTTCAATTTCTGTGGTGTTTGGTATATCAATTCGTGATTCGTGATCAATATTGTTCTTGATTGCTATTAGTACCCCACCTCCTTCATTTTCCCTGTCATGTCTGTAAATTTGGTATTCCAGTATGTAAATTTTGTTTCTATTGTTTAGGTGTGTCGCTGTTATGCATGCTACATCTATGTTATATGTATGTAAGTATTGTGTCAGTTCTGTTTTGGATGTAATGCCGTTTGCATTCTAATTTGTAAATGATATATTTCTATGGGCTTGTGTTAACATTATTGTTATTAAAATATGCTGTTCTGGATTGTATTTATTATTGATGGAATGAGGGAGTTGATGAAGTTAATTACGCAGGACGTTATGAAATTAATTATTGAATTTAAAAGAGGATTAATATTATTACTTTCGCAATTTTGTTTAATTTCGTGCTTTTCAGAGAGTCGGTCGCTAAATAGAAATATTCGAAAGAATCTCTAAATAAATGCCACCTCCGTTCGTGGATGATCTTTATTCCGCGCACCCAGAGGTGACCAAACGCTGCATTCCTTTGACCTCTACCAACGCACTCAGAGCAAGTAATGATTTCAATATTGTTTTAATATTCAATGTCGTATAACGCTTTTAAGAGAAACATTTCACTTAAAAGCATTTTGTAATTTGACTGAAATAAAGGTAAAGAGTCGTGGCGGTGAATCGTGCCATTGCAATGAGTAATATTTTCTCAATCTGTTCTGAGCTTCAAAATTTACTCGGCGCCAAAAATGTTGTGACTGAACTCGACATTCTCGTCCGACTACTCGAATGTGTGTCGCGGACGAGCACCACTACAGCAGCCATCGACAAGCAGCGCCGTCGTGCCACCGCCTGGTCAGTGCAACCGAACCGAGGAGCTCGCCAGACGGACGGGCCGCCCGCGTGCGCGCTGATTGATTGATTTTTTCGTGTTTCCGGGCACGTCAACTGCTTCGGTCATTAGTCCCGTTAGTGTAGTGCATGTTTTTTCTCGGGAGATGGCGGCGATCTTTCCCCGCTGGATGGCGAAATCCAGCGCCGACCTACCGTCGGCTAGTGGGGTTTCCCCCTAACCAGGACTCTCCCACCAACGGGGCACCGCCCCAGTCGGGACAAGCTCTAAGCTCCCGACCGGTCTCCCTGAATATGTGGTAGTGTAGTGCATGTTAGTGTAAGTGTGTGTGTAAGGGGAAGAGGATAGGACAAGGAAGAGGAAGGACAGATCGCGCGCGGTCCGGGGCCCGTTTGTTAGGGTACTGCTCCGGCATTCGCCTGGTGTTGATCGGAGAAACCACGGAAAACTACCGATCAGAGCAGCCGGCCTCTAGAATTCTCCTCCAGACAGCAACTGAATTCGACCTAGCTGAAAAGCTAGTGTCGAAAATCCTGCCGCCGTCAGGACTCGAACCTAGGACCTCCCGGTTAGAGGCGCTGGCGTGCGCGTTGCGTTGTCGTTGTCGGGCCCCGATCGATAAGGCGTTGGGCTATAGAGAAAAATCCACTGGGGCCAGAAAAGTTATTGATTTAAAGAAGATAAGTGCAGAATTTTAGTAATGACAGAATCAAATGAGTGACGTTTCGAGGAGAAATAGAGTAAAAATGCTAGGGCTGCTCTTAAATTGTCCCTCGTCCACCTCCAAAGGCCCACCGTGAAAATTTCTCAGGCGACCTCCATGGGACTTTTTCATTGCCGTTAACCGTAAAATCATGAGTTCCTGGGGTACCCGCCTTCTCTCGCACACTAATTAACCATTATAAAATGGATGTAACATCTTGACCACATACATCTACCAGACTACGCTGATGATACTACAATATATTCCTCTAACTGTAATATTAATCCAACGCAAACCGACCTAAAACACCACCTCCTTCGGTTTTACGATTGGGCAAATAATAGCGCATTCAAATATATCCTAGAAAAATTGAAACCAAAATCTTCACGTTATGCACCTTCATTCACATATCAGTGTTGGAATATTATTAGCTTCCATCAACCAAAGTAAAGTATCTTGTCTTACTCGACAAAAGGCTCACGTTGCACAACATGTTGCAGTTACCATCTACCAGTGAATGTGTCAACCAATCCTCACCTTTCTTCTATAGGTGCCTCGACTAGAACAGGAAATCCACTATTCTAATGCAGATATTCCAGAAAAAATCCTCTGTATTATTACAAAATCACTCTCGTTTATATCAAAATCTCAATTACATAAAAAACTCGGCATTATTCCAATATTAATCTATTTTCCCCTCTCATCCTTTCGCCTCTATCCCCAAATTTAATACATTACTTAAGCCGTACATGTCGAAATTGGCAAACCAATTTCACATCAAACTATTAAAAAGAATACTCCCATGTCAGTTTTTTGACCCAACGTAATTGACATTAACCCAACATCACGTTTGTGCATTAAATAACTTACGAAATTGTGCATAAAATCAAATACCAATGACAATGTCAATTCACATCCAATAATCATCGTACACTGGCAGCTGAGGACTTCTGTCCGCATAAGTCCAAGTTTTAAAAAAAGAACTGTGTTTAACTTTGTTTTCAGAGTAGTAATTGAATTGCTTCAGAATTTTTAGATCTCCCTCATTTAATTAGCCTTAGAGAATAAGCACTGAATGACATAAATAAAGTTTTTTTGGGGGGGGTCAATTTTCCGTGTAGTGCAAAAATTGCAGTAATTTTCTGCAATCCTTCCTTATACACAATGTAATTGCTAGTACGACGATTCGATTTAATCGTATTTTCGTATTTGATGTTGACATAATATTCAAATAACAAAAATATCTCAGAACCGACAGTACTTTGATATGTCATTTCTGCTTTATTGTTGCTGATGTACAAAATGGTGGCTCCGATAGTTCGTGTGGCAGCAGCGGATAGAGAGCGCTCAAATCCGCCGAATGAGGCGGCGGATGAAGCCGTTCCTGGCGACGTCGAAGGCCGTCATGCCGCGCTCGTCCTTGGTGATCTTGCTGGCGCCGGCCGCCACCAGCGCGCGCACCGCCGCCTCGTTGCCGTTCTCGGCGGCGTAGTGCAGCGGCGTGCGCCGGTACGCGTTCCACACGTCCACGTGGCAGCCCGCGTTCAGCAGCAGCGACACGCACCTGCGCACGTGCCGGCCCGGCGCTCTCGCCTCTGCGCACGCAAGGCCGCGACAGTTTTCGGCAGCAAGATTCGTATTATAGAGTCCCGATACCAAAAAAGTGGATAATTCTTGTACCTATTGGTAGTAAATTACTTCCTCTGAAACGTTCTGTAGATAAAATTCTCGTTTCATGGGTTATTGATGCCGAAAAATTGGTTTGCATCAAAACGCCTGTCCATCCGTCCGTACATGAACCCGATCGCAATCGATCAGGCTGATGCCGCGGCACCTTGAATTTGAAACCGTTATTTTAATATTTTGGTGGTACTTTTCATGAATCCTCAAGAACATTTCAAAACTTTTCACAAAAATGGATTAACTTTTTGTTTAAATTTTGTATCGGATAGAGGAATGTACTCTTTTGAAAATGGCACGGGTTCGATTTTTATTGAACTCTCAGGATTGACGAAAATTGCAAAATTGTTTCGGCGTCTAATTACAACTACAATATAGGATATCGAGCTTCGTCTTGTAAAAGAATCTGTTCTTCAAAATTAGATCTTTAAAACAGGTCATGTACAACTTTTCCACAAACGTTTTCACCTAAGTTTGTATGTAATAGAGCCAATTTTAAGAAAATTTAAATTAATATTGAAAAGGCTCTAATTATTTTTAAAACTATTCGTAATGATAGAGCTAAATGCACTGCATAATATGTCATGAGTGCCATTTTGATGTATTCTATTGATTTTTAAAATATTACAAATTTGTAATTTTTTATTTATCTCTGACGTTTATAAACATAACCATCTCTGAAACGCAATAAAACCAGATGTAAAATAAATAAATAACTAGTGGTGCTACAGAATGGCTCTGACTTTCTGGTACTATTAGAACTAATTCCTTTGATCTGGAATGCTTTTCGGTTATAGCCGCCCAAAGTACACTTTTTCACATTTTCTTAATTTTTCTGTACCTCTATTGATAGAACTTATAAATAACTTCAGGAGTATTATGGAAGATTAAAAGTTTGCCCTAAATGAAAAATTTAGCTGAAACATTTAGAGCCTTTTTGGGGAAAATGTCACTTATGCCTTTCTGTAAACGCGAAACATCAGAGAATCATCATTTCAGACAATATTCATTCGAAATCATTTAAAGCACTCATCTACTCAAAAAATGCAATAATGTTTACAAATAGTTGGTCATGTTAATATTAACGGCATGAAAGATTTTTAATACATGAAAACACTTTTAAAATACTTTACAGCGGCGGTGACGCCACTGTCAACTAATGTTAAGTATCGTCTATGAATATTAAATATGGATAAGCATTTTATTGTCGAAAGTAAATTCTCACTGCTTAAATATTTCTTTATCATGCAAGTGCTGACTGTGAATATGACCCTAAATGTTGCTGTACTCCTAATATTGAAATTAAGCTTTTTGATCAATTTATTTATGAAACTTAAACATGCAATTCATACTCTGCTTTAACTATTTTTATATTTTTATCCAATATTCTTCCATATTTGACACCACTTTTCAAGAGTTTCAATACATATGTTCAAACATGTTAGATAAGCGACATTTCATTTCGTGAAAATTCTGTTGTTTAAATTGGTGTTCATAATGGGCTAAGACTGTTAGACCCCCGAAACGTCACTTTTGTGGTCGCCACAATAATATTTACATTACTGTCAAATTTTGCATTTTTTCTGTTCTTTTAGTTTGTTTTTTAATAAAAGTTTTGTAATCGTTGCAAATCGCAATTGAATACAAAATACTGTCTGTTTTATGTCTCGTACTAAAAACGGATTTCTTTTCTACTTTCTAGGAAATCTCAGTTACCGAGATGAAATTTTTCTTATAATTACTTTGCTGCTGATTCTACTCAGATATGGCTTCAAGAAGTTGCAAGTATTCAGCAGATGACTTCTATTTTATTTGTGGGGTATTTATTAAAACGAGAGAGAAAATATTCCTTATCTCATCACCAGTGAAGATGTATGAAGGGTAAAAGTGTAGCGTCATGGGTTTGGCTTTCTGCTCAGAGATGCACTGGCAAGGTATCGGCATGAGGGTAGCTAAGAATTGCCACCCAAACAATGAGCGCCTCGCCGGACCACAGGGCCTTCTAGTTGCGCCAGGGTATCGCGCCCGGTGAGCCAGCGTTCGAGGGCAGCGCGTCGGGCAGATGACAAATGAGATCACGTGATGAGAGCGGCGAGATAGATGTGTGATGCGAAATCGCAGCGCTGCAGTGTTCATGTCGGAGCAGTGCGATGCAGCGCCACTTCGAATCCGCTATAGACACCTACAGGACATTCGGTTAAACTAATTTGTCCCTTCCATACCAACGTTATGTAAATCACCCGCCAAATTTACTTAATTGGCTTAGGAACGTTTGGTTACCGATTAAGTTGAACCGCAATAGGAGTCAACCTCAACTTCATTCCCCTATGCAATGACAACATTACACCTTCAGTATATTTCTTTGCTGGACATTGGCATGCTTGGTAAAGAGATGTGTGTCAACCTCTCTCGACTCTGCAACATGCAGCAAACAGCTGTGTGGATCCCGCGAGAGAGTTGGTCCTACAGCGTACTTATTTCGAAGTTTCTGTACTGCGAGCGAATTCAATTGTGATTTGTTTTGGAAATGTATCTTTTGCTTGGCATTTTCATCGATGCGGCGTCATTTGACGAAAAACTCTTCAATGAATGTGATGAGGAGAATTTTAGAGTCGAAGAAGTAAAATAAATTTTCGCGGAGAGAAGAGAAAATTGCCCAGAGTGATATCCTGGCTGAAGTGGCGTTGATTATAGAGGTAAGCTCCCATGGCTAAAATAATGAGTGTTTGTGCAAATTAGTATTTATTGAAAATTAAGTGTCGTACATATGAACATATTATGACGTCGTTGTTATGTGAAAAACAACACAGACACGGAGTTTCTTTGTACAGGTTTATTTACAATGACTGTATATTGCATTGTTTATTTACATACTCATCCGGAAACTACCGCTGCACTCCACAGCACTACCATTCCTGAGGCAAGCCATCCAAATCCTGACCAGCGTACCCCAGCGTGCTAACTTGTAGCACCGCTCCAGACATCTGCTGTGGCCACTCTCGCAACCTGCGATCACCCCCTCACGGATCAGAAAAAATGCCTCCGCACTGCGATTCGACCCAAACTCAAAACGGTTTACTCCACCGGGGTCTAACGCGAGGAGTCACGTGACAGACCTCCCACGCTCAAGACCCGCGGATCGCGTCACCTCATTACTGAGTTTTGGACCGGTTGCAAAATGAGACCCGCCGACAGCTGCAGACGATTTGTCCTCACACATCATTCTATGCTAGCTGACCCCCAGATGCTCCCCGACACGCTCCCGGCGGCCTGCATCTCGAAGCGACCGCTCCGGTTGCACGGCTAGCCCGACGCATGGACCACTCCTTCCCACGCGCCGGCCCGCGCCTTGTGCGGTCCGACGACTACTGAAATGCTACAATATTTAAATTGACTATAAAAGAGAAATATATTCGTATATTACCAGCAGGGTTATAACTATAACATACTATTTAGTATTGAGCTTAGTGATTGATTACGTTTGAAAAACTCAAAGGCCATTGCCTTCTTTCTACAGGGAGAAGTCTAGCCTGTTGATGAAAGAAATTTGGCAGTATGTGAATGAGTGTTTAGGAAATAATTATGGAATTGGGTCTTCTATGGAGGAAAGGAAATGTATTGTGTACTATAGGCCTAAGTGAATCTCACAAACATATGAGTAATTTCTGTCAGGTTGTATGAAAAATAAAAACAGTGAAGCCAAGCGTGAAATTGTGTGAAGAATAGTGACTATGTACCCTTTCCCTCACAAAAATTGGCCGGAAAAATTCTATCTTCCCGACCGCGCCGACAAACTTGGACATCCCGAGGCCCGGGGGAGGGCAGGGCGAGGGACGCATTGACCAATCGCTAGAAGCACAGTTGTCTGCGATTGGTGCAACATCCCAAGGGGCAGAAAAAACGCTGTCTTAGGGGGAGGGAGCTAGTTCGTTTACGTACGAGAGATTGTGCCTGCGCGTACGCCATGACGAAAAAATATTTCTAAGCGGGGACTTTCGTCCAGAATTATTGTCCATAGACCAGTAAATATTTATCATTTTAGCAACAATTTTTCTTACTTTTAGTTATCGATTTGTAACTCCTGTCAACTGCTATACCTGTGTAAATGACGTAGTATTTTGTGATGTGTGATTCTACTCATGTGATCTTTCAAAACACAAAATTGATTAACAGATGAAGTGGGTGATTATGGCAAACAAAGTGATGGGGGTACCTTCTGAGGGTCTGCAATTCAAAAAATTGACTCAGAATAAAACATTATCGCTGCCATATGATGATGTCCTTTACCTAAGTCAACAAATTTGTTAACACAACACAATAACACGACAATATTACAATAAAAATGACCGTCAACCTGTAATTATTTGTATATTTGTTGTTCAGTGAAAAAACGAATGTAACCTAACCTCTAAAACTTACGTGTTGTACTCATTTCAGCGGCCCACAATTTGTCTAAAACGAATCTATTTATATCCCTTTCGTCCCAAAACTGACTCCTAACATGACCACAAGTGATCAATTTCCCAGCACTAATTTTATCCGAAACGTACAACACCTGAAGTGTGCCAGCTGTGAACAGCGCGATACTAGCAGCGAAAACTTACCGAAGGGTTTTCTTCGCTGAATAAGTTCTGTTTGTGTATGTGAGGGTTCCTTCGTCTCTCTATGTATATACGTGTATATGTTTGTATGTATGTATATTTGTGTAATATGTAAGTTTATTCATTTATATGTTAGTGTATATGTATTTTAATGTTTAGTATAGGAATGTAAATGCCATCTGCATATATAGGAAATGACAAAGTCAATTTGTTTGTTTATATTTATTTTTTATATATTAGTATTTTAGTTGTAATTGTAATTTTGTATTCTGCCACCGGGCATCATTTGCCCAATTGTAGAATAAATTTCTATCTATCTATCTATCTATCTATCTATCTATCTATCTATCTATCTATCTATCTATCTATCTATCTATCTATCTATCTATCTATCTATCTATCTATCTATCTATCTATCTATCTATCTATTCTATCTATCTATCTATCTATCTATCTTTCTATCTATCTATCTATCTATCTATCTATCTATCTATCTATCTATCTATCTATCTATCTATCTATCTATCTATCTATATCTATCTATCTATCTATCTATCTATCTATCTATCTATCTATCTATCTATCTATCTATATCTATCTATTATCGCGGGTCGCAGCGCTGACCCGTGATCAACGCGCTGTCTACATGAACACATCCATCTGTTTCCAAGTGGACGTTCTCGTTGCTTCGCACTTATCGCTGCTCTCATCGTTTGTCGCTGCCCCAACATAAACGCACCCTAAGGCAGCGGCGCGAAGCCACGCGCGGGCAACATTTTCTTGGTTTCCTCGCAGCAAGACTGCAAAAACTTAGAGTGCTGGGTGCACGAGATGCTCCGAAATTCCGCTCTGCGAGAATCATGTGCTCTTTTCAGAGCGTCGCCACATAAAAGTTGATGATACGGTTGGATAACCCCAGTTTCACCTTTTTTTCGGCTCTTCAGATGAGGATAAACCGCATGAGTGGTGTTTTTCGCCCTAAATGAGTGCAAGCATCGCAAGCTAGCTGTGAAAATGTTCATCGTGTATTTGGTTTGTTTGAGAATATTGGAATTGACCTTCAACCTAGTAGTGGTGGCTCTTTATAGACAGTTCATCAAAGAGTCTGAAAACAGTATTCCTCCATAATGGTAACCAGTTTCCGTGTAGTCCCCTCGCCCATTCACCACAGCTTATAGAAGAGTATCGCAATGTGAAGAGATTGATAAATTCATTGAATTATGAAGACTATGATTAGGAAGTTATTGAAGACTTCAAAATGATTACCTTATTTATTGGTCTACAAGGAGAGTTTACTAAGTTTTCACGCTCTCTTTGTCTGTGGGATAGCAGGGAAATTAAATCTCACTACCATAAACGATTTTGGCATAAACGTACTGATTTCACTGTGGCGATTTACAACTTTAAATGGGAGCCCCTTGTAGATCCTCGAAAGGTACTAATGCCACATTTGCACATAAAAATGGGACTGATGAAGCGATTTGTGGCAGCTTTGGACAAGGAATCTGTAGCATTCAAGCATCTACAACATCTGTTCCCAAAGCTTTCCGAAGCAAAAGTTAAAGCGGACGTTTTTGTGGGACCTTAAATTAAGGAAGTTATTGAGTGTCAAGAGTTTTTTAGAGCAAAGGAGAATGAGGATGGATCAGTTTTGAGAAATTAGTCAAAATCTTCCTTAGTCAAAATCATAGAGCTGAGAACTCCGTTGAATTCGTTGAGACTGGTTAAAAATTACAGCAGAATGGGCTACAGGATGTCTCTCAAAATACATATCTTTGGTGCACACCTTGATAGCTTTAAGGAGAATATAGAGAATATAGGTGCCTATTCCAAAGAGCAAGGAGAGGGTCTTCATCAGGACATGCAGCATTTTGGACATATTTGGGGACTTATTCGTGAAAGTGATATGACGTACTGTCGCAAATCTCGCAAAACTACTCCTGTCTAGCTTCCTTGTCTTCGATTTGTGAATTTTTGATTGAAATATAATTTTGATTTGAAATATGTTTCTTTTTTCATTAAATAAAGATACACTCGAAAATGTGTACATTTCCTTAATTACAGTACGTAAATTTCAACTTTTCGTTCTGACCATAAGAGCGATGTTTTTGCAGGGAAGTAAATTTTTTCATGTTTTTATGATAGAAACAATTAGCAAATTATAATGATTACTCAGAAACAAGAATTGTGTTTGATGGTGATATCAGATGACTTGTTTTTAAAAAATTCTTGTCGCGAAACTGATCTGAAAGGTGTCCATTTGGAAGGCACGTGCTGCGCTGACCGGCCGGTGGTGTCCTGCCAGGCGGCCATGTGCAGCGCCGTGAAGCCGCAGCAGGTGCGCGCGTTGTAGTTGGCCCCGTTCCGCAGCAGCAGCGCCACCACGTCCGCGTGGCACTTGGCGGCGGCGCGGTGCAGCGCCGTCCAGTCCGATTTGAACGTGTAGTTGACGTCCGCGCCCGAGTCTAGCAGCATGCGCACCTGCGGCGTTGCGAAGGATTCTGTTGATTGGTTAGTGATTCCGGGCACGTCTACTGCTAAGATCGTTAGTCCCGTAAGTTTGTGCATGTTTGGGGACATCGTCATCCAATCGAGAGCTTCGTTACAGTTTGAATTATTGGTATGCGAGCTCCCGTTTGGTTGACAGTGTCCCCTCTCCGATCTGATCGTGATCTTGAAGTGCCATTATGTTTAAATCGGAGTATAGTACAAGATAGGTGGACGGATTGCACATTGCGTGAAATGCATGCTAACTTTCTTTGCTTTACATAGAAGGTTATCATTGCACTTTAATACAGAGTAGTTAGGCTACGAAGGGTCCTTAATGACAGTTTCGAAAACTAGTGAATATGTATACGTGAGAGAAGTATCTCTTCGTGGCGACACTGTTCAGTCACGCCTCTTCTTACAACTTTAATATTATTGGTTTGCCCCCGTAAAATTGTCATTAGTGGTCACGAATCACATAGTAAACATGCATACCTCACATTTAAGTCTCTCTAAAAATGTACCATCACAGACAATAATTAGGCAAAGGCCAAATTCTGAGTCCCACCTTTCTGCACATTCTGGCAGCACTGTACCAATGATAACGCCATCTGGTTCTTTCGTGGGCAACTATAACAGAACAATATTCCCGACCAACTGCCGACGAATGAGACGCTGAGGCGCAGAGTTTTCCTTGCATTTCTCCCGATCATTATCTCTAGCATGAACGCTTCTGATGATAGGCGTGTCCATCATAAGAGTTGAGAGTATTGGCGCAGAAGGTACCGGCGGCAGCGGCGGCGCCGGCAGTTGCTTAGTTTAAGCCTACAATAAATATTTCAATATAAATAATATCATGTGTTACAATATAACATGTTCAGCATCTGCAATAGAATTAGTGGATTTGAAGAAGTTTAATTACATTTTTCACATAATTCAGATTTACATGCGGAAAATCAATTGAATTTCATCCCCCCTTTCAATGCAATACAACATAGGTATGTGAACATATATTACGAAATTGAGACGGAGACATGAAGGATATGAAGGCAGCTCCAGATTCGGAAAAAATATTCAGAAGCGGAATATGTTGGCGAAGTAGTAGTGATCAAATATTATTGTTTACAAATTTTAGCAACAATTAAACTAGGTATTTAGCAATAATTTTGCATATCTTGTCAAAATTTTTAATTTTCTATATTCACCTCAGAGAAAATTTGAGGACCTTTCAGGACCGCATAGCATACGTTTCGAAAATGTTAATAAATTTGTTAATTACTAGTGAGAACCCGTCAAAATGTGACGGTGAGATCTGAGGTAAATGTAAAATACTGTGCCCAGACTAATGTTCACAATACTTTGCATTGTTTGGATCTTCAGGGTACAACGAAGATATTCTGTGATGAGTTCCCAAAATTTTGAACACGTATGGCTCATGACCAGGTGGCAATGCAATATCGGCACCAAATTACACAAAAAAAAGAGCACTATTATACTGATGGATATTATTTCTAAAGTTTTTTGATGTGTCATAATCTCCTATAAACAACTGTTTGATTTCTTTTGTCATATTGCTCGAAGGTAAACTTATTTTCCCATTTTAGCAACACAGAGTAAACTCGTTTACAGAATTTCTTTCACATGAGAAGTACAAAGTAGACCAAAATTGACATTTCATAGACAATGACCCAACAGAAAACGAAATGACTTCACTATTACGACACATACGCTGACTTTCTCTTTCCCTGCTCCCAGTCAGTACTACGTTTGCGTCTTTTGGAGCGGGTGGGCAACGATTCGGAATTTGACATAACCTGTGAACAACTTCACTATTTCAATACAACCGAACAAAACCCACTGTCCGAATGTTCTCTACAAAATACACTACAAACGGAAATACGGACTGCAAACTGTGATCACCACAATGCAATTATTACACTGAAACAAAACCTTGACGAATCGTGAACAAATCTCAACAATCAAAACAAAACATCAAGCAGCGCCACTATGAAGCGGCGGGGACTCACATCTATCGAATCATGTACATCAATTTTAAAACAGCCACCCTTTGGGAGAAAACAATTGACTATTGATCAGCGTACTATTAAAGAATGATTTAATTAATTGATTTACACCGTAAATGTTGGTGAATCAACACAAACAATATCTGATAACACATCTAGGGATCACATTCTTTCATTTAAAGGAAAAAATACTACAATCGGCTCTGTAGAAGCTCTAAACGAAGCCATGGCAGAATACCTTATTTTTTTAAATATATAGATTGCAAAATTGTTAATTTGCAGCTTTAGCTTCTGGAACATCAGAGAAGTATTCCCACTTGTGACTTGCAAAAATTGAAAATTGTGTACAATTTTGCAAATTCTTTATTAGCAAAAATTTCTCCAAATACTTTAATGAAAATTTGCACAAAAAAGTGATGTCATTGTTCTATGATATTTTTGAAGTCGTAATAAAATTGAACTGTAAGGGAGTCAAAAAGTGAAAAAATGTGAAAAACTACTGGCACTAGAACAGCGCTACTTTTTTGCACTATATCTAAATTTGTAAATTTAAAACATTCTGAGACTTCAACAAAAATTCTTTTAAGCGTTTCTTGTTCTATTTGTTGAAATTATTGAAGAAAAAATTGGAGCTGTGTTTGAGAAAACGCTTTTTATAAATTGCCTACCCATCAAACCCAAATTACGCAAACACTCGTTTTCTCAAACAATTTTACTTGGTCGTTTTTAAAGAACCGAATTTTTAGACAGATTGTCCTCAAAGTAAGAATCTCTACCTTCAATTTCATGGTTGTGGTGTGTGTAGCGTCACGTTGGCGGCCGTGGGTGGGAGGAGGAGCGGAAGTATCGCATACCTACGGGCATGAATAGCTGGGCGCCCCGGCGTTGGGATACCTTTAGACAAAGGGGACGCCAGCTTGACCGGGAAGGTCACGTGGTAGACGCGAGCCTCCCTCCTACACCTACGACGGTCACGTGACGGCCACACTCTGGCATAAAATCGAGCCGACGAGCTCACACGGGTTTTATTCTGGAAACCTCGCTCGATACACAAAACTTTACGCCCAGGCTGGAGCGTGTCGTGCCTATTGCACGGGTGACGAGGTCACGATAGTGGCGCGGGAGTAGCGTCAGAGGAGGCGGGGCCTCCCTAGCTATGTGGGGTATCCACTGGGAAATACAAGGGTGTAGTTTCGGAGCAGAAGTTGGTTATTGTACATACGTGTAAATAAACTTGTACATACTTGTAAATGCCTGTGTGTTTTTCTCCATGACGCCACATGTGTAAAAATTGTTCAATTTTCGAAATTAGGGAGAGCTCGCCGGAAATGAGACTGGCGACCCCTTTTTTTAACTTTCTCTGATACAAAAAGAAAGGGTGAAGAAAAGATTTAGAACCATTTTTGAGAAAAAATGGTTCCAATAGGCACTATCGTTGACCACAGACAAACAAATGGACAGATGGACGCCCGTTTTGTCTTCAATGGACTTTTAGGTATCAAGAACCCACAGAACATTGATTCAAACTGCACAGTAGTGGGAGTAATTTGCTACATATACAAACACTGTTTATACTCCTTTTCGTTATCAGGCCCCGAGAATAATCGTTTTTCTGTCGAAAATAAGCCGTATTTCAGCAGAAGATTACAATACTTTCTCTTCTTACGAGGTATGTGCGAGAAAGTAAAATTGTGTTACAGGCGCCGATAGGCAGCAGCTGGGAAGAGGGTAATGGCGTCTCTTAAACTGTAATTCTGTTTTTCAAAAGCAATATTTCACTGGCAAAGTTTATAAGACGCTAAATAAAACTTTAATCTGGAATTTTATTTTGGGAGTAGATTGCGTTGTGTAAATTCGGGGGTAACGGTGAAAATCGGATCTATGCATCTTCATAAGTGATTTCAACCTATTCTTACAAGCATTTTAAAGAAAAAAATTGCAGTCGTTGTGGAGAATACTTTGAAAATGCCGCCCAGGGGCTTCAACTAAGTTACCTCCAAATATTTAAAGAATTATTTTCATTTTTAAATTAAATCGCAGGACCTCGAGTCCGGCCAGAGAGATATGGGGAATTTACTGTGAAAATATTCTACAAATAGTTTGACACTAGTGTTTACAGATAGACAAACGGGCGCTTTTATTAAAAAAAACACCTTTCGTAACGGAAAACTGAAAAACGTGAAAAAACTCAGAGTCCGTTGAAACCTCGTAATCGATTTACTTTGTATTACATTCTTATCTAAATATTGCGTATGTTACTCAGTACGTTTACAAGAAAGAAAAAATAAATAAATATATAAATAAATACACTTTCGCAATACAAACATTTGAAATCCTATGTTGTATGATTAATGAACGAGATTGTAGTATTCTGAGCAAATGAATGAAGACGATGGAAGACGTCTCTTTTCTGATTGATTAGTGATTTCAGGCTATCTCATTAGTTTCGTAAATGTAATCGCCCCCACTGGATGAAGATATCGGCGTCAACCTACCATCGGCTTGCAAGGTTTTCCCTACAAGAAATCTCTCACAAGCGGGGCACCGCCCCAGCCAGGACAAGCTCTGAGCTGCCGAGTGGTTTCCCGGCAGGTGTGTTAGTGTAGGGAATGCAATTGTATATGTGTGTAAGTAAGGGGTGACGATAGGACAACGAGAGGGAAGGAAAAATCTCGCGAAGTCCATGATCCGTTCGTTAGAATACTACTCGGTCATTCGCCTGGAACAGATCGGAGAAACCATGGAAAACTACTGATCAGAGCAGTTGACCGCAAGAATTCTCCCCCAGACAGCGACTGAATTCGACCTAGTTGACAAGCTAGTGTCGAAAATCCTCCTACCGCCAGGACTCGAACCTTGGACGTCCCGGTCAGAGGCACAGCAATGACATCAGTTGATGGCCTGAGCTACCTCTCCCTGCGGAAGACGTCTCGTAGAGGAAACCTCGAAAGTTTTCTTTTCGTAGTGTCAAATTCACATAACTATATTTTGTTAATTAAACCCAAAAAAATCAAAGAAGGCATTTCAAATTCAATAAAACTCTACAATTTCATAGCATTTAATACTAACTGGATATGATTTTCTGCAAACCATTATAAGATGTCAAGTTATTTATCCTCGCATCGTTTTTCGTAGTTTATTTTATTATTCATTATTTTTAGTTTGAACGATTGTGTTAATATTCCCTTTTCAAAGACACCGGACACATTTGAAAGAACACAATAAACTAACGAAGTTGTGGATATTATGACTATTATATGTAGTGGCTTCGTTATTGAAATGACGACTGATTCTTTCATATGCTAAGAGATTTTCTGGATTTCCATTAAGATGTCCTTTGCATTCACGTATATCGGAAACATTTGTAAGATTTCAAGTTTCCATGATTTTAATTCGATGAGTAATCACCACAAACAACCGATCTGGATTCTATAGTTTCAGAAAGCATTGGAGTGTAGGGTAGAATGAAAAAAGAATGCTACTGAATGCTAGAAAGTTCGTGAATTTGGGTAAACTGAATTCTAAAAACGTATGTCTAAATTGTAAACTTGCACCTCCATTGAAATTTATTGAACTATGTACGTACGTTCTCTTTTATTCAATTAGAAATTTAGATAAATCGACATATGTCAATACTCTACTATGAATGTATTATTATAACTTTTTCGCATACTCCATGCTGATGCCACATCTACTGATTATAATGAAATTGTGAATGTTATAACAAAACTGTTTTTAAATGTTTAGAACAATTGAATACTGGGGAGCTGGTAGCCATAATATATATATATGTATATATATGTATATATATGTATATATATGTGTATATATATATATATATATATATATATATATATATACATTTTTAAACTTTTCTTAGTTTTCGAGCAATATTGCGTGCAATTTGTGCAATATTAAAAAATAACAAAAATATTTTGTCAAAAATAGCTTCAAATTTTTCCTTAAACTTTTCGTAAGTATAGTGCTAAATGCACTCTATGAGATGGCATATACGCCATATGTTTTTTCAAAAATTACAAAAGTAATTTTTTCACTTGACATCCACGTCATTAATATTTACATTAGCGGCAATTGGTTATTGGTTGTTATATTTATGAGTGCTTTAAATAATGTTATATAAAAGTTCTAGAAAACTCACAAGGTTTCTGTGAAAACGAGTTCAAAATTACGCATTTTCAGAACGCTTAAACGCCATTTTTTAAAAAATTGCTCCAAATTTGTTCTTCAAACTTTTCCAATGGATAGTGTTTAATATGCCATCAAGTTCATTGTGGTATATTCTTTTGATCTTTCAAAACTTTCACAAATGTAACTTTTTTTAAATATCTCTCATGCCGCTAATAAGCATTTTTTCAGGAATTTGTATACACTAATACATTTGTGACTGACTGTGCTTCAAATGACTTGAAATGATTTTTTCCGAACACTCAAAACTTTTCTTTGAAAAAGAGCTTTAAATTTCGCATTTACAGTAACGATTAAATGCCATTTTCTTAAAAACGCCTTCTAATTTTCCAATGAATATTGCTGTATAGAACGAGGTTTTGCTCCTCTTTAATGTTATTAAACTAATATTTTGATTCTAGTAATATTTTCGAATATTCAAAAATTGAGAAAATGTGGAAAAATGTAGTTTGGGCGGCGAATGATGGCAGTAGGCAAGAAGATGGGGCAAGACCGTCAAGCCAGTCCACACCAAGGAAATTAGTTAACTGCGATAAAGTCTTTGCTATTTTGTAGGACCACTAGTTTTATTTTATATTTAATTATTTCTCACAATTTCAAACACAATTACATATCAATGTAATGTGCAGAATTTTGGAATTTTTCATTTCGTTTAAGGACAGTTTAGAAAATAATATAAAAAATTTCAAAATTTGCAAATATTAAATGATTTCCAATTGTTGTAATTCGTAAGTGAGAAGGCTCCCTGATGTTCCAAAACCGAAAACTGGAAATTAACAATTTTGCCATAAATGACAATTTTATAAACAAATGCGAATCGTGCGCTGCACGTCCCGCGAAGATCCTCAATTTGTCTCCGAGGCGAATATTGATTGATTGATTAGGTTTAAAGGGCGCTTGAACTACTAAGGTCGTTGGCGCCCGTTTCAAAGTATTTCTAAAATAAATACAAAATTAAAGATCTAGTAAAAGTGTTGCAGATGCAACTTACCCGCTAATTTAAACATATACACATCCTAAAAAGTGAAAGTTTCAATTGCCAATAAAATATACAAGATAAAAATAGTTCAAAAACGTAAATCTTGGGCGTGGAAAACAGAAACATTATTTCCCTTGTCCGTTTTATAAAATTATAAATTCCGTTTTCTCTCAAAAACAAAAAAGTTTTGAGAGCGCGAAAATGTCATCTCCGAGCACCTCTCCACCAGTAAAGAGTTGTCCAGACCATGTTTTCGTCGGCTGCCAACATATTTCATACAATGCAGGAGGACATGTTTCACAGAAAGAACCCTTTTGCATAAATCACTGGAAAGAGGAAATTCACATTGCATGAGGAAACTATGAGATACGTGGCAGTGTACGACATGCAGACGGGTTAAAATGACTTCCTCACGCCTAGAAGGTCGGGATGAAGCACGTCAGGAATTATCAGAATACTTTATTACACTTTGTTTATTAGTGGTATTGAGCCACTGTTTGCCACGCTCTTAAGATGGATCGTTTTAATAAAGCTTTAACATTGGTCGATGGTACAGAAGGAATGTCAACAGAGTCTTCCCCGTCGTCGTTTTTGCCGCCTGGTCAGCCAGCTTGTTCTCTCTGATTTCCACATGGCCTGGAACCCAACTCAGTACCACATCATACTAGCGAGATAGAAGGCGATGAATGACATTTTCAATTGATTCCGTGAGATAGTCTGAGGAAGAACGGGAGACAGCTTGAAGTAAGCTGAGAGAATCAGAACAGAGTACTACTCGGCGCAAAGTCGCTGACTCGATGTATTTTAGGGCTTCAAGAATTGCAGACATTTCAGCAGTGAAGGTACTGCACTAAGAATGTAGCCGATATGATTTGGTCACTCTGATACGAAATACAATAAAAACCACATGCCACTATGTCGTTGCATGATGAACCATCCGTGTATAAGAATACATGATCTGGATGGGCTACCCTCATTTCCTGAAAATGCATCTGGTGAACAAGAGGACTAGTCATTTGTTTCGGAAGATTGGATAGTCTGAAGTCAATATTCGAGCGGAGGAGTTTTTAAGGGGGAATCGGATGACTTAGGTATTTTACAGGGTTGGGAAGACCAACAGTAAGGTCCCGCAAAATATTTCGCCATCTAATACCTGGAGGTTGCGGCAGCGATGTTCGAAGAATATATGATGTTTCATATTCAGGATAGATAATTACTTGGCGACAAGGATGCTTAGAGAGTCCTGATACTTTAGCACCGTAAGATGCTAATAAAATATCCCGTCTTTTTTTAAGAAGGGCTCACCAGCCTCGGCTAGAAGGGACTCAATTCGGCTGGTGCGATAACCGCCTGTTGAGAGACGGATACCAGCATGGTGTATACTATTGATGGGTCGCAGAGTGGAGGGAGCTGCCGAGCCATACACCTCACTACCATAATCCAAAACTGAGCGGATGAGTGATCAATATAACCGCAATAGCGTAGAGCGGTCGGCACCCCATGATGTGTCATTCAGCATTCGGAGAAGATAGGGGGAGACATCTGGTTTGTAGTCCACGGATTTGAGCACGCCACGTGAGGGACTTTTCAAATGTGAGGACTAAAAACCTGGAAAATTCAGCGAATGGAAGCTGATTTCCTCCCGAGTAAAGGACTGAATTGCTATGCAAATGGTATATTCTGCGAAAATGCAAACCGATACATTTAGTAGCAGAAAAATTAAAGCCTGTTGACGTGCTCCATTCATGGAGCTTGTTGAGCACCAGTTGGCGTTGCCTCTGGATCACACTGATTCTGCTGAATGAACAGAAGATGGCAAAATCATCCTTTACAGGATCACGCACAGTCGACGGTATACCATTGATGGCGGTGGCAGAGTGCCACTCAGGACTGATCCTTGGGGGATACCATTTTCAAGAGGGTGAGTACGAGAAATCCTATCACCCACACGAACACGGAAGGATCTATTCGAAAGGAAGTTTTGGAGGAATAGAGCAAACTGCCCCTAAATCCCTAAGAGCGTAGGGATTGCAGAATGACGTGCCTCCACGTGGTGTCGCAGGCCTTTTCTGTATCGAATAATATGGCCCAAGATGTTGTCTCCAGACGAAGTAGAGATACTTGTCAACGCGCAACGAGGTGGTCCAGCGTTGACTGGTTTCTTCTAAACCCGCTTTGGACTGCCGTTGACAGACTTTTATACTCCAAAGTCCAGACCAAACGATGATTCACCACGCGTTCCACCGCTTTGCATACACCGCTTGTAAGAGATGTAGGTCGATAAACTTGATGGCAGTGATCGATCTTTCCTTTCTTTGGGAACTAGGACGATGATGGCTTCTCGCGAAAAAGTAGAGATGGTGTGTTCCTCCCAGATACGGTTATAGAGCCGGAGAAGAAACTGCATGGCCGTTTCGGGAAGATGTTGCAGCCTTAAGTTGTGGATTTCATCTGGACCTGGTCTGGTTCTCTTCGCAAGCATCAGAGCAGAACGCATTTCATACACAAAAAAGGGGTATTATATCATCTGCTCTGCTCGAAAATCCAAAGCGCGGTTTTCCAATTTTCCATAGGAAGTTTGGAACATAGTTTGCCGAACTCGACATATTTTCATAGTGAGTGACTAGTTCCTTTGAAATATCGTCTCAAGCTGTGATCGTCTGACCATTTTAAAGACTGGCACTGGGTTTGAGGAAGGATATCCTTTAATTTGATGTACCTTACTCCATACCAGACGTGGTGTTGTATGGCAATTCAGAGAGGAGACGTATGCTCACCATGACGCATTTTTTTCTAAAGTGGTTCTCCTCGCCTTCGCTCTGCACCTCTTGTAGTCAAGAAGGTTATCCGCGGTTAGATAGTGTTTTAGACACGCAAACGCTTTCTTACGAGCACCGATAGGCCTTGAGCAATTCAATTTCCATCAGTAGGCGAAGGGGGACGCGGTTTACCGGTCGACTTGGGAATTGCAATATCCGCAGCTTGTAGTACAGCACTGTTAAAATGTGCTGCAATTTCCTCCACACACAAACTCGTCTTCCAATAGACTGACGTTCGCTTGTAATGTCAGCCAGTCAACACGCCGTACACACCTTTGAGGGGGCGCGTCAACCCATGAAAAGTTCATCAATGTGGACGATAGTGGGGTAATGGTCGCAGGTCGCAGTACAGGTGGTCTAGGATGGACCATTGCGGGATGGATGCAAGAGAAGAGCTGCAGAGAGCTAGATCAATACACGTGCTCGAGTTTGTGGTGACGGCAAAATGAGTTGGTTCACTGGAATTCAGAATAACCAAGTAGCAGGATCTATTATTGATTTTAATACGTTGCCTCTCGAACAAGTGCGGGAAGAGCCCCAGAGAGGACTGTGGGCATTTATATCCGTGACAATCATAAACGGAGAGAGCTGTTGGTTTATCAATCCCAAACGTTTATCAGCTGATTCACTCAGTTCTGAAGGGATGTAAATGTTGCATATAGTAAGTGTGAGGGATGAGAGGTGCACCTGCATACACACTGCTTGAAAGTCGGTGTGTAGAAGTAACTGTGTAGACAGCAGCGAATCTGTACTAGCGTTGCAACTCCGCAATGAGCATGGAGACCATCATCCACATCGAACCTATAAGGGGAAAAACTACGAAGAGACAAGGGGACGGGGTGGGTTGAGGTGAGTCTCTTGGAGGCATTATCTGAGGATTGTAACGGGACAACAACACTTTAAGATCGTTCGTCGCGAGGAGAAACCATTATTATTCCATGACATGAGGGCCATGGGGGAACCAATTGTTTGTTTTTTTCCTCCGACGTTGGGAACCGAAACGTTAGTTTCCTCCGGAACCGAGACTTCCTGGACATTGCCAGGGTGTTAGATGCTTGCTTAGTGCGTGTTTATGAGGAGGTAACTAGTCGAGGTCTTGATAATAAGCTTTTTGTTACCGGTTCTGAGGTAGTTGTCCGATCGACATCAACTTCCATTCAAGGAGGCTTGTTTAACGTTTTGGTAGACTGTGACGGCTGAGCTTTTCTGTCAATCTTCTTGTACCTTGTCGGGATTATCACTCTCTCACCTTGCAGGGGTGAAGTATCTACAGGGAGGTCCACTGGAGACACCTGACGTGAGAAACTCACCACTTGGGGGGGGGCAGCTCGTTCTGTTTGGCAGCCCGCTGCTACCCATGGAATCTTAGCTTTCACGGCGCCGGAGAAGGATCAAAGAACTGGCGTGTGGCCTCATGAAATGACATTTTCTCAGCGGTTCTAATCTTCGGGATCTCTTTTTTCTCAGAAAGATAGGTCATTGCTTAAAATTGTCCGCGTGGTCACTTTCGCAATTCACATAATGCGGTGCAGTGGCGCTGGGTTCAGAATTGTGCATCGTTTTCCCGCACTTCCCGCACACCGGGTTATCTGGCATGAACCGCTGTTGTATATTGCCGAACCTCTGGCACTTGAAACACCGCAAATGGTAGGTACGTATTGCCGTGTGAAGGTTATAAAAACCGCACGAGATCCTTCGAGGGAGGTTTGGAAAATTGAAAGTCAGAATAAGAGTGGAGGTAGGCATTTCTCGTCCATGCTCCCTCTTTATCCTGTAGATATCGGTCACACCTTGCTCTTAAAAAAAGAGACTTGTTCTTCCACACTCTCTTCAGAAAAATCCTCGTGGATGACCACTCCCTTACAAAGGTTAAGTGTTGGCTGAGTGGTCACTTCCACCTAGAAGACGGCAATCTGCTTGGGTTTAATGATAATGTCTATCTGCTCATCCGATTGTACTTCAGAGAGAATGGTATAATTCCTATGACGCGCCACACCTTGTAGTTTTCCATAGGTCTCTTCAATAGCGCGCGCCAAACGGACAGCACTAACTATTTGAAATGATTTCCCTTCCTCAGCGCATGCCACGAGGAGGAATCTAGGCTCCTTTGGTCTATCTACTTCATTTCGAAAAGAAACTATTTAAATCAATAGTTCGTTCCGGATATCTCGTCCTTGCGGAAGAGGGCGGGGGAGAATGTTTAGTATCCATGAGATGGATATCACCAGTGGGAGTGCCAGGGTTGCCACGGAGATATAGTGGGATAATGACACAGCGCTGCACCACCGTGGATCTCCCCGCTCACCCTGGAGTTCAGTACAAGACCTAGTCCAAGCCGATTGATCGGGAGTGGGTTAGCTCCCGACTGCTCGTCTAGAAAAGTCCGAGGCCAAAGCAGGCGTATTGAAGCCTACAAGGAATGTTCTCCAAATGCGTAAACAACATATCAGCAAGTACAAAGCAGAACGTAGCACAAGGTGAGTAGTGTGGAAGCAAACAGTCTTCTCAACCGTCAGGACACACATTCCCTCCAACACGGGTCGCCATGCACGGCAAACACATGGATGGGCGTTCAGCATACAGGGGGGGCAGTGAAATAGAAGAGAAAGAAGAAAAGAAACAGGATGTTATAAAAGAACGAAAATGAACAATGGGGAGAAGAAAAATGACTAGTGAAAGAAAGGAATACTTGAGAGCCCTCCCTTCATCCCCCGTCAGGACGTGGACCGGCCCACCTCGAAGAGGTGAATATTGAAAACTAATAATTTTGGCGGGAGATGCACAATAAATACCTAGTTTAATTGTTGCTAAAATGTAAAATTTCGTAAACACTGATATTTGATCACTATTACTTCGCCAACACTTCGCGCTCCCAAATGGTTTTCCGATCCCAGAGCGACCTTCGAAACGTCCATCATGTTGGTCCCTTCTTAAACAAATGTCTAAAGCCTACTGTGAAAGCAATAGGTTTAAGATTCAAAGTCCACCATGATTTATGTATACCTCAATATCATTAAAATCAGTTGAGCGATCTGGCAGTACACCATAAAACGTCTTTTTTATATTTTTTATTTTATTGGTATATTGCCCGTAAGACCTACATGAATAGTATTTTACTTCCGAAACTTCCGTTGCATTAAAGAACAGAGAAACGTTATATCAGAATAACATAGACACAGTATATCCGAAACAAATCATCGATATCAGGAGAACCATCAACCAGAACGTTCGTTCTGGGAGGGGCACGTTAGCCTGCCGAGACTACAAGGACATTTCGCGGGTGACATACTCGTGGAGAAAGGTGAACTTTCATTACTTTATTTATTAACCTGTTCTTGAGTACGACTTGACTTTGGAAACTCTCTTACGTACACTTATTGTGAAAACTAATGTCCTGCAGCGTGCCCACGTTGAGTTAGAATAGTATATTCTTCAATGAGCGTATAAATTACTCGTAGAAATTACGACACTCGCTCCTACGTCGCTCGTGTCGTAAACATCAACTCGTGAATAATGGCCATTATGCGCGAGTAGAAGACTATACTTTCTCTACGACGAAATTTTTATGTTTTATTTGAAACTTATGAATACATTAACGAAATACATGGCCGTCAAAACCATGGCCGTTTGCGACTGCTCTAACATCGTATATCGCAGAAGGCCATGCATAAACAATTAAACGAACATAATAACATTTTTAATGAAGCTTTAATGGAGTCTAAGAATTACCTACATCAAACAATTGTAACATAATAGTACAAATACATTCATAATAACATACTATATGAATTTATTTTGTAACAAAATTGATGGTGAAATTACTGCTGTTAGAAATATTTATCACTGATTGTGTTGACTCTTCAGCAAAATTGTCATCAGTAGTAGTATGCGATGTTGTTGGTAAGGAATTTTGCATGCTTTCATTATGCTCTACATATTTCAATATTTTGTTTGCAGTATTCATTTTATTTGCTATAGAATCATCTATATAGCCTTCAGCTACCGACGTACTTTTCCAGCCGCCGTGTCGTTTGAGAGACGTGATATCTCCATCTGCATCAACTAATAAGGTGGCACAAGATCTACGAAAACTATGACCAGTATTTAAATTTACAAACTTTAAGTATGTAGCTATTTGTTTCCCCATAAGTCCAAATTTATTAATACAAATTTTCTGCATCGTGCACTTCCCGTGTTGATAGTTAAAAAAAGTGAAGGTGTTTGCACATTAGCCGGGCGAAGGTCAGTATATTTCTTACATATTTTATAAAAGTTACCAGTAACAGTAAATTTTCTCACAGTTTTTGTTTTCGAATTGGGTATTGTTACCAAATAGGCTGTTTGAAGATCTTGAATGTCTTCCATTTTCATGGAGTGCATCTCATTACTTCGACAAGCACCCATTATTCCCATTATTAGGGCTACCTGAATAAATGCAAAGGATTCATTAGTTAATACACTAAAAAATTTAATCATGTCTGCAAAATATTTAAATTGATTACCTTTGTTGCAAGGTAAACATCGTCTCGAGCTTCTGTGATGAATTTATTTACCTCATCTGCAGTAAACGTTTTAGATTTTTTAACGTTATAACCTTCATATTTTCTTTTCAAAAAAGCACGCAATTTGGGATAAACGTCTATTTTAACTTCATCGTGTATGTATACTGTGCTTCTTAGCATGGAGTATATTTTCCATAAACTAGAGGGCTTGTACTGTTCAGATAGTTTAGTGAAGTAAGCTAAAAAACGTTCTCGCAAAAAGAATTTACCTTATTAGTCTTTCGCCACTCCATGAATGATGAATATGATTGCTCATAATACTTCCTTGATTTTTGAGGTAGCAACTGTAGAGTTGTGGAATTTGCAATTTCTTCAATTTCAGGAGGCGTACAAATTTCATTGTCACTATCGCTGTTTTCTAGATTCATTTTATGTTGATTTATCGATTTCAAATGTAACAAACAGCACTAGTGCAACAAGAAACAATGCAATATCACTTTACTAATGCAGATGAAAAGAAGCGCGAATCGCAAAGAGAAAGCAATTCTGCCCGTGGATTCCGAAAATTCGAGGATTGTGATTGGTCGACAGGCCGTGGATAATAACTTGGAATCCACGGCCATTGAGGAATGGATGTCATTCTTCGCTTAAGAACACACCAGGAATGCGTACATTATTTAATGGTCATAGAGAAAGTATCTTATTTTGGAGAAAATCCTTTGAATAGTTTAGATGCTAGTATTGTTCACATTCAGCAGAGGAAGAGTTCATGAAGAAAAAACATATGTATCAGGCTCCCCAAAAACATAAGACCAGAAAAACGTCGACATCTAATTTTTCTTAACGGTACATAAATTTCTCTGTACTACACATTCACTCAGGATGGACGAAAATGAAATAGACTTCGTCATGACCTTTTAGATTGTTCTCGTTTGTGCGCAAGTGTTTGGGTAAATTTTTATGTGTGTGTGCGAGTGTATGTGAGTGGATGTTTGTGTGATTGTGTGCGTTTATGTGCGCACGCGCGTTAGTATTACGCACGCGCGTGCGTTTATTAGTATGCGTTATTATTACTATGCGAATGCAAGTGAAAATGTCATTAAGTGAGTTTGGGTGTATAAGACAGAGTTTGTGTGTGAATTTTTGCGTGGGAGTGGTTGTGTGTGGAGTGTTTGGGCGGGTCTGTCGCACATGCCTCGTGCGTGCTGCCCTCCTGGGCCGCCTTGAGCAGGTTCTTGCCCAGGATGGAGAAACACTCCTCGCAGAAGAGCTGCGCCCCGTGGCCGGCGGGGCAGGCGGGCGGCCCACACGGCGGGAGGCACTTGCCACGGCTCCCCGCGCACGTAGGGCAGTCACCACGCACCTGCGCACAGCGCTCGATCATAGGCCGCCTTCACATAAACACGTCACACAGTCTCCGACCAGCGCCACTGTGCGTGGGAAAGATACGATTCATGATTCACCCGCTGTGGGCGCTAGCGGCTGAATGGCAGTCACTATGTAACCGGCTTCATTCATGGTTCAGCCAACTGGTAAAAAATAAGGACAAGTTTTGGGGTAGTTTTGATATTTAGTTACTATATATTTTTGGGGCTGCTGAATGCAAATATAAGGTTTGCCAAGACTAATTGTGCACGGAAATACGTTTTTAAGCAAAAAAGTTAAAACCACTACTTGTTTTTTAATAACTCAATATAGATTTTGAGTTATTAAACCAATCTAATAAATAATGGTCCTATATGAAATAAAAGATGATAAAATTACTTACATTTATTGTAAGCTTTTTGCTCCAATTAACGATTTCACCGTTAGAGCTCCGCGAAATTTGGTGTTACACGTGAATCATACAAAAAACGGGAATTATCCTAATTTATCTCAATATAACTTAAAAACTACAAATTTTTCGTAAATATTAACCTGATATGAAATGAAAGAGGATAAAATTGCCTTTGCTTATATTACCATATTTCGCGATGAGCTACTCAGCTAATGAGTTACTCAGAGAGAAAAAGCTTCATGACATTAAATGTGAGTAATTTTATCTTCCTTTATTTTATATCGGACCACACGCCAAAGCCCCGTGTTAAGGCGGGAAAATTTCGATGAAACATTTGAAAAAACATTGATTTTTGTTTGGAGTGATATTTATTCTCTTCGTACCTTTTACTTACATTTCACTTCTATTTTTATTTCACTCTTCTACTTTGGAAATAATGACGTATGGATTTTTGGATTTCATGAAGAATTCAACGCGTGACGTAAGCATTCTCCGTGCGAATCTGAACGCGGTACTTTTAAAGCTTAGAACTGACATTTCCTGGTTTATTTTTCTATAGTCCTGGCGAAGACTTGAAAATTACCTAGCAGGATATCTGAACCTTATTGCCAAAAACCTGAAGGCAGGTTACAAAATATTTTGTAGTAGAATAGGTTCCATTGCTCCTTGCAATGGAAGATTCATTCAATTTATCTAAATTTTCTTGCAGTTAAAATGTAATATATAGACTAAAACGGATTTTTTGATATCGCTATTCATATAAACATAATTACATAATTTGCTGAACTTACCCTTTAAAAGTCAAAGAAAAAATCCTATCGGTATTAGCAATTTTATTTATAAGCAACCCAATAAACATTTCTAAAAATCTTCCGGAGGTTTTTTTTATTGCGACCATACGAAACAAAAATATAATTTGGTAGTGAACGGCTTCGCGTGCAACATTTTTTCATTTGATTAAAATATAATTAAATCATTAATATTTACTGAATGGTTAAACATAGTTCAAATTTTGCATGAAATGTCACAATTGCATTTTTGATGTTTGCAGAAAATTTTAAATCAACTGATTAAGAATTCGTACCATTTTCGGTGATTCATTGCGTTAACGCGTGTTTCCTAAAATTTTACACCAACATGCTAAGCTGAAACGTATACATGCTGAATATCTCAATATGCTACACGTACGAGTAAATGTTGAATGTTACTCCATTAACATTTCTTTCACGTTTGTAACATGTTGAAAGTTTTTTTTGTTGTCAAGAGCGATAGATCCAGATGAAGTTCGTATGTGAATGGTACATTGAAATGTTTTTTTAATCTATGCGGATTTAGGCTTGATTAGGATTGCGTAACCTATTTGATTGCGTCACAGAGAAGCTGATCATAAACTGTACCTCCAGGTATGTTTCGCATTTTTCTCCCGAAAATAATTCTCATTTCACATAATTTTCTATTTTGGGTGCAGAATCATAACCTCCAAGAGGTTCAATTAAATGTAGAAAACGAAAACTCGCAATTGAAAGTACAGAACTTGCCTTGCCAATCTGCCATCTTGTCTGAAGTTTATCGAACAGCACACGATCCAACGACTGACTTAACATGTTTTCGCTTTCTGATAGAGGACATCCAACACGTTAGGAATGTTTGCTCCAACGTGTTAAGAAAGACAATGAGACATAACAAATATACATCTCACATGAACGCGTATGTGTATATTGCATTTCTCATAAACGTAAGTGTATCACGTTGGTGTTAAATGTAAAGAAGTAGAGACGCCAATTCATACAAAACACTCCTGTAGGAAGTGAAAGACTTCACCCTATAGAAGGCGCATGCGGCACTCTGAAGCATCATGTTTCTTTCCGCTAATTGATTGTTTAGTATTACTCGACGTCAAATACTGAGATAAACAGTCACGTATGTGTAGTGTGTAAATTTGTGGTGTTCCTACTGGAACGTCATATAGACAACGACTTGTGGGATCTTGCACACGTCCGCTCGAGGGGTTCCCCCTCCAGGTATCTCTCTCAGGCAGCCCTGCCACAGCCGGGGTAAGATCTAAGCTTCCGACATGTGTAGTAGTGTAGTTAATGTAAATAATAGTATGTTGAGGGGCAGGTAATAGTTGGAAAAGGAGGAATGAAATATTCAGCGCAGCTCGTGGCTCTTTTCTCAGGATTCTGCTCTAGCATTTGCCTGGTGTTGGTCAGAGAAACCACGGAGTAATACTGATCAGTACATCAGTCGATAGAAGTCTCCTCCAGGCAATGGCTGAATTCTTGCTGATTATGTAAATAAATAAATAAATATAAATAAATAAATGTCTTTATTGGTGGCGAGGCTCAGGCTATTTAGCCTGCTCTTCCGCCTGACCACTTTCAGAATTTATATTACAATAGTACATAATAAAGGAAGTCATTCAATGAAGAATACGCACGCAAGATTTTCACATGGATGACAGGAGTGAAAGCGAGAGAGGACGAACTTGATAGGAAATCGGGAAAGAATCGGGATGAATGGAACGGTAGAGAGAAAGGAAAGAAAAAAGAAAGAAAAGGAGAAAGAGAACCAGTGAAATGTTAATAGGTTATGTTAATTGGTTCATTGAGGTTTTGAAGAAGCTAAAATTGCGTACGTATTTTTGAATTACCCCTAGAAAAACTAGAAAGGGAGGGAATCTCGTCAGCATACAAGCGAAGACACATCAAGTCAAGAGTTCAAGCCCTGAGAGAAACTGAAAGCATTAAGAGATAATGGTAACTGATTTTGCGTATATTTCATAATATTAACAATTTTTATTATTATATGATTAAGTGTCGTAAAACTATTTGGTTCTTAAATAAAGTTAAAGAAAATAAAAATGTGGATATAATCAATTCATTTTTAGGAAATATTAACAGTTAAAATATTCCACAAACTAAAAAATTGGAAAATTTTAAGAATTTAGGAAATTTTTACCGTTTAGAGTATTCCCAAGACCCGAAAACCCGACCCAACATCTCTCACCCGTAAGCCAACGATTTATTCTACCTTTATGTAGTAAGTGTTGCAAATCCACCACCATCACCGTCACGGACTCAAACCCATATATATTTAATATGTCACATTTTGTGCGATGTGAATGCGGTTCGCCTGAACGAGGGTCTGGAAGTGGTGTTGTAGGATGTCGTATGCCGTCATAATGTTTCAGAGGCAATGACCCCGAGGCGTGAGATTTGCACTGGCTGAAGTGTCTGGAAGACAATATCAGAATTGCCTCTGCAGCGGTTCTGAACATGTACTAGGGTCCGAATTCCGACAGTGGCGGACTTTCAATACTAGGTCGAATTCAACCGCTCTCAGAACGAAAATGCTCTGATCGGTAGTTTTCCGTGCTGTCATCAGTACTAGCGAATGTCGGAGCAGATCCCTAACAAACGGGCACGGACCACGCGCGATCATTCCTTACTCAAACTTGTCTTATGCTCGCCCTTACTTACACACCCGTTCACTTATCTGTGCTACATTACTACACATGTCGGGAGAACAGTCAGAAGCTTAATTCCGCCTGGAGCAGTGCCCCGCTAGTGGGAGATATTTTGAAGAGGGAAACCCCGCAAGCCGACGTGTAGATCGACGCCGGAACTCACCATGCAGGGGGGGCATCCCCACCTCTCGGATTATATTCCTACATGAACGAGGGCAAAGACTGTAACATTTGACCAGCCCAGAAACATAAACCAATGAAACATTCGCAATGCCGCAGAGGCAATGACGAGTGAGAAGTGCGCACCGGATTGTAGGTGGTCTTGTAGCATTCTTCCTCGCAGATGGGCCGCACGCACGGAGAGCACACGCAGCCCGTGAGCCCCCGCGACCCGCCTCCGCCCCCGCCCTCGCCGCCCTCGAAGGCGCAGCTGACGCCGCCGCCGCCGCCACCGTCGCAGCCCTCGCAGCCGCCGCCGCCGCCGCCGTCACCGCGCACGGCGCAGCCCCGCCACGCGCACATGGCTGCTCATCGCCACTCGCCGGCGCCTGCGCACACCACTCTAGGATGTGATATCGACAATAACACATCGATGTTCCGAAACATCCATGCCCAAGATTTAAACAAAGTTAATAATACAACGTCCATCAACAATCGATGTTTTTAAATATAAGTATATGAAAAATAATATATAATATAATGTAAATATAATATAAATATAATCAAAATAATATATGAGTACAAACTTTTATGCTCGCGCGGGGAGATTTTAATTTGACATTGGCCGTGTTTATTATTTAATAAATAACATTTAAATGACAAATCAAACTAAAAATAATAATGTATGTATTTGGCGTTATTGGGTCGGTAGTCCGATTTCGCCGGCCAGCTACCGGTGTCCCCCATGCCTGGATCTAGTTAAATTCCCGTGCTTGGGGGTAAGAACTACATAAGACGAAAATGACGTATTCTCTTCACAATAACTGGCAAGATCCGCCTGCTTGAGCTTTTCTTCGTCACACAGCTACAGAAACTGGGAATATTTTAAAGGAAAGCTAGAACACCACAGCACGGGAAGCTAGTACGCTGCCTGTGAGCCATCCCAGAAGCTTAACATTAATAATAATAATAATAATAATAACAAAAACAATAATAATAATAATAATAATAATAATAATAATAATAATAATAATAATAATAAACTGGGGAAACAATGCCTCAGTTCTTCTCAAACGATTTGTTTTTTCCTAGTTCGGCGTAGAGGAATCCTACAAAAAAGGGGAGATCCTACGCTTTACTGAACGAATACATGCGTTGGTCGCCTTTTCGCGTGCGAAACACAAAGGAAAGGCGAAGGAAATACAGGGTATTGACGCCATCTGTCTGGGGGGGGGGGAGGAAGAGTCAGCTCGATGAAAGAAGTGTAAGTAAGGTTCGCTTGGTCGAGCACATAAACTGACATGGAATCATCAGTTATTGTCTTGTATTTTAAATTATTTAAAATTGTGATTATGGAACTTTTTCAATCGCAAATCTAAAAGCACGTTCACATCGAAGTCACTTTATGAAACAGATTTTCCTCGCCTTCCTGATCCTCACCACCCTTCTCTACCATCGACAAATACATGCACAAACCAACGCAAACAGGCTAGGAAGCGCGTCAAAACCAAAACACGTAAAGCTGCGCATCCTAGCTCACTTGAAAACAAAGACATTCCTACTGAGCCTAAAAAACAGGTACTTATTTTAGCTGACAGTCATGGCCGCCATCTTTCCTCCATTCTCAGTAGGAAGTTACCCTCCAATTTCTCAGTCTCATCTATTTTTAAACCTAACGGGAGGTTTGCAGATGTGACTGCAGAATTGGACACCCACACGAAAACAATGACCAATCAGGACACAGTCATTATCATAGGAGGGCAGAATGACATTAACTTGGGCGGTAACTTACACCTGAACAACATGTTAACAAATTACAATGTGCCGCCCAAAATACTAACATTGTAGTCTCGACTCTGCCCTTCTGGTACAACAGACCAACACTATGCAGCGAGATTAAGCACGCAAACCAACAATTGAAACTGCAGCTGAGAGAAACAAATGTCACACTTTTTGAAATGAATTTCCTCTCAGCAAAACACTTCACCCGGCATGGTCTTCACATGAACCTTGCTGGAAAACATGCAGTCGGTAACAAACTTGCACAATACATCATCAACTCCAGCCCTACGCAGTCTCCTGCCAAAAATCCGTCCCTTTCGCCTTCCTTACGTTCTCCACCCCCCACCCTTATTTCGAACCCTGTTGCCTCTTCCTCTGAACCTACTCCCGTTTCTCCCATTCCCACTACCAATTCGTCTTCATCTGATGCCCCATCTTCCTCACAACCTGTCACTGCCCGGACACACTACAACCTTCGACCACGCACTCGAGGTAAAAATGGAGTAAATATATAGCAACTACAGTCAGATGCAGCAGAAAAACATTCGTGTAGGTACTTGCAAAAAATAAACATTCTTCACCATAATGTTCAGTCCCTTTCAAATAAAACTGAGTTTATCGAGGCAGCTCTACAGAGCGATCTAAATCAAACGGACGTTCTTTGCTTTACAGAACATTGGTTATCTCCTAATGAACTTAGCATTTTCCAAATTCCAAACTTTTACCTCGCAGGCTTTTATTGTAGAGAGAGAGAATCGCATAAAGGTCCTACGTATGGTGGTTCTTGTATTTACGTTAGAAATAATATTGATTCTATCCCCTTGGCAGAATTAAATGTGTATTCCATTGAAAATATTTTCGAAATTTCTGTTGTACATCTTACTTCACTAAAAGTGATAATACTTTGCATTTACAGACCTCCAACAAAGAGAACTGCAGATTATATTTTGTTCTTAGAAAACCTGGAGATAACACTTAACAAAGTCAGCAATCGCTCTTTTGAATCCATTGTTGTATGCGGAGATTTTAACATTGATTTTCTGGTCGAATCTTGCGAGAAAGAAAAGTTTCTCAATTTAATTAATTCCTTCAATTTAGACATTACAATTAATGTACCTACACGGATCACACAAAATTCGATGAAGGCAATTGATCAAATTATAATTAACAAAACTACTACTCGATATGAAGTTGAAACAAAAGATTTAGGATACAGTGACCACGATGCACAAATTCTTACCATTATAAGAAATGCGATCACTGACACAATAAATAATACACGTATGACTAGATTGTTTACTAAAAGTAAAATTAAATTATTCATAGACTACTTGATGCAGGAGTCATGGGAAGCGGTTTATAATACTGTTGATACAAACGAGAAATATAATTCTTTTTTTCAACTCTTTCAATTCATTTTAACACTTGCTTTCCTCTTCAAAAACGAAAATTAAATATTTCACGGAAAAGCAATTCTTGGATAACACAAGGGATTAGGACATCTTGTAAAAACAAGCGAATTCTTTCTTTCATTTCTAAACGTCATGACGTATCTCAAGATTTCCTTATCTACTTTAAAAAATACAAAACATTGTTACGAAAAGTCATAAGGCAGGCAAAAATCATGAAAAACGATCAGGATATTTTGAACTCAAATAATAAAACAAAATCAATGTGGAATATAATAAAAAATACTACCAAATCAACTAGAAAACCCGTAGAGAATGTTGTTTTAAAATATAACGATATAAATGTCAACGATCCGGCAACAGTGGCTAGTCTCTTTAACCAATACTTTTCGAGAATTGCTGCCGATCTCACTAAGGGTCTTCAGGCACAAAATTCAAAAACAGACAGTGCACCCAAAATTTTAGACACAATGTTCGTTTCCGAAACTTCTTCCTATGAAATTCTCAAAATAATCGGTAAACTAAAAAATAAATATTCGTCCGGTTTAGATGAATTCCCAGATTCTTTGTTAAAGACTTGTGCGTATGCCATTATACACCCGTTAACTCACATATTTAATGCATCTTTATGCACTGGAACGTTTCCAGATATTTTCAAAACAGCTAAAATTAAGCCGCTCTTCAAAAAAGGCAACAAAAATGAAATTCAAAATTATCGGCCCATCTCTCTTCTATCAGTTTTTTCAAAAATATTAGAGAGACTTTTTTACGTACGAATGGAAACCTTTCTCACTAAACACGACGCGCTTTCAGATTGCCAACATGGATTTAGAAAATCAAAATCAACGGAAACAGCTATATTTTCTTTTCTTAAAGATGTCGCCTCATCATTAGATCAAAACGAGGCACCTATTGGATTATTTTTAGATCTCTCAAAAGCTTTTGACATCATTGATCATGACATTTTACTTTCAAAATTACCTTCATATGGAATCCGTGGTATTGCTCTAGATTGGTTATGTTCGTACCTTAAACAACGATCTCAGAAAGTTGAAATACCTTACTGGAATGATGGAACATTACGTACGCACCTTTCCGACTCTTTGCCCATTGCATGTGGAGTTCCTCAAGGATCGATTTTAGGCCCTATTCTGTTCCTACTTTACGTAAACGATATGCCCTCGACGATTCGAAACGGAAGAACGGTTCTCTTTGCGGATGATACGAACATCCTTTGCAATAAAGAAACCGTAAATAGTACAATATCAGATGTTTCAAATTGGTTCCGAAATAACAAATTAATAGTAAACGAAAAGAAAACGGTTTTAATGCAGTTTTCCATTTCAAATAAACAATTCTGTGCTCCATTGAAAATGAACAGTGTACCATTGACTCATGTTAATGCAACAAAATTTTTAGGTCTCTCAATTCAGTCAAACCTTAAATGGAACGTCCATTTAAATGAATTGAACACAAAATTAAGTTCATTATGCTACGCGTTCAGAATTCTTGCAAATTCAGTCAGCCTTCATACTGCTCGTTGTGTATACTTCGCGAATGTTCATTCCCGCCTGAGATATGGCATAATATTCTGGGGAAATACATCTTATAGCTCCCAGACTTTTAGATTACAAAAACGAATTGTACGAATAATAACCAAATCCCACCCACGTGATTCATGTAAGCCTCTCTTCATTAATCTAGGAATTCTACCATTACCGTGTCTTTTTATTTACGAATCAGTGGTTTTTGTAAAAAATGACTTGCTTAAGGGCGGGAATATATTTTCAGAAAATGCCGAAGTCTATTACTATAACACTCGACGTAGAAATCATATTCATCAGGTGACAGTATCAACAGCTCATTACAAAAAATTCACATACAATACATGTACATTATTTTACAACACTTTGCCAGATGACATTAAACGATTAAATTCAATAGAAAAGTTTAAATCACAAGTGAAATCGTTTCTGCTGCATAACTGTTTCTATACAATTAGAGACTATACTGAGCATCACAAGAAAAGTAACATTAATTTTAACAATGATACATAATGCATTATTTACCATTTGGACTGTATAAATGAGTATAAACAACCTGTAACAACTATTGTACTACAGCTTCCGGGTCAATGACCCCCATCTCGATCAGGTTTTTCGTCCAGTTTCCCTGATCCATTGAGCAAATGCTGAGATGGCCCCTTGTTTTGCTTCTGGACATAAATGTAACTTCATTTTCTGTGCACGTCTTCTAGAATTCAGTGGGAAATACAATTATTCAAATTATCGTTTCCATGTTGTCGCGGCAGGAAGTAATAAGAGCCAAAATTTATTGCTTATTTATCCTTGAAAATAGATTTTATTACATGGGAGTTTTTTTGTTGTTTTTTTCTCCCTTTCAAAATTCAAAATTTATTGCTTATTTATCCTTGAAAATCGATTTTATTACATGGGAGTTTTTTTGTTTTTTTTCTCCCTTTCAAAATTCAAAATTTATTGCTTATTTATCCTTGAAAATCGATTTTATTACATGGGAGTTTTTTTGTTTTTTTTTTTTCCCTTTCAAAATTCAAAACTTAAGTAGTATATGATTTAGTGTAGGGATCACAGAATTTTGAAAATGTGCACACAATTCACTTTTCCCCATAGCCCGTCATACGCAGTTTTTAACTGTTTTTTTGACTAAATAAATAAATAAATAAATAAATAAATAAATAAACACTTCGATGTAAAAGAACGTCGGATTTAATCAATCGATATTTAAAACTTCCATGTTTCTTTAGAAACATGTACGTTTTGAAAACATCACCATTGATGTCGCACCCTTGAATGGGGTTGTGGAGCTCCGCTCTCGCGGAGACGGCCGCTCGGAAACGTCTCGTACATTCTGCATGATATGCCCGACGACCGTTTCGATACGAGCGAGACTTGCAAGAAGGGAGACACTACGCAGGCGCAGAAGAGCCTTCATCGCTTACTATCGCTGTTCAGAAAACATTGGGAAGCTCAATGCGAGCAAGGGATTGTAAACGCCTAGAAATTTGTTCTGTCTGGGTTAGTAAATTGTTACATCGGTTTTCTTGTTGCTCGTTTACATTTATACAAAATAACGTAAATTTTATGTGCCGAAACTGGCTGTCGAGAAGCTAGGAAGTCGACGTTTTTGAGGTTATATTCAGAGCAACCGTCTCCCTCCTCCATGACTCACCAAATGCAGAGATACGGCGCGCGAACTCTACCGACTGAGATTAGCTAAAATCTAGTGTAGGTAGCTCAGTTTCTAGAGCTCGAATTCTAACGGGACGCAGTTTCGAGCTAGCTATATAGATAGCTAGTTCAAATTCAGCCTATCTTGGAGGAGAATTATAGGGACCAGTTCCTCTCATCTGAAGTTTTCCATGCTTTCTCAGCACCCTAACAAACGGACTATGGATCATGCGCGATCTTTCCTTTTCCTACCCTATCCCCTACATACGTGCACTTACACTTAAACGCATTACACTACCACTTAAGGCGGGAGACCAATCGGGAGCTAAGAGCTTGTCTCAGATGGGTCAGAGCCCCGCTGGGGGAGATTCCTGGAGAAGGAATTCTAACGCAAGACGACGTATAGGTCGCCGACGTTTCTCCCCTGCTAGTGGTCTCACTAAGTGGTCTAATGACCAGAGCAGCTGCCGTGCCCCAACACCAATCAATCAGTCGGAAACATCTCACAGGATCTCAAGAGTAAGGACACTGCGTTTGCGCAGCGAAAAGCTCAACTGTTTGTTCTAAATGGAAATAGATCTAACAGACTGTGCTAAATTATCATAATGTCACATCCTCTTGATTCACATTTTTTGATAAGAGTTGCTCATAAAATATCTAAATTTTTAAGTATATTACTATATAATTAAAATAACTATATTAACTAACTATACTAAACTAATTATATTATTAAAATATAACTATTATAATATACGCAGATAAAATCATACATTCGTATAAAGAAATTAATGCCGAGAACTTGATGTTGCATCATGGGATTGTAGAATTAGTAGCACACTCCGCCGTCACAATTTGAATAAATTTCATACAAAGAGATCGAGGGATCGGTTAGCATTCGGTTTGAGTCGCTCGCTAAACGTGGTGGAATTGTTGGCTTCGCTATCACGTCTAATTCTGGTTCAAGTTCGCCCCATGTAGAGAGGTCCGGAAAGGATGAATAGCGAATACGCTAAGTTAATTTACGCCAAATAAATGTTTCAAGCAATTGGCATGATGTGAAGATGAATGGTTCTTTTAAATGTATGCCTGCCTGGAATAAATTAAGTGAACTAGAACTTGCATATTGAATACTAACAATAAATCTCGGAGGAGCGGGGTTGTCATCAGGAGCAAATGTTGGCAAAATGGTGAAACAGTAGTGCGCCTGAATCACTCTGAAAATGGAATTTCATGAAATGCAAATATTTGATTCTACCGGGATATGAGTCATCTAAGCAGGAATGTCTGAAATGTTTGTCATTCTTTTCCGTTCATCTTCAAGATTTGTAAAGTAGAAAATCTGCAATAACAAAAAATGCTGAACGTACCTTTTAACGTTGTAATATTAGCCCACGAAAACATTTCGTCGACATTTTCAAATATGCCAAAGTCGTAAAAGTTTGTAGGAACCCCATAATTTTATTCAGTAACATCGATAACACAAGGCAGTTCTGTAAATATTCTTCATATGGAAATGTTTGAGTCACAAGATTAATTTAATTTCCTTGTCCTGGATATGCTTCATGAATAATGTGAATAGAACATAGAGAATCACAAAATGAAGAAAGAATCTATTTCATGAAACAGACTAGGAAGATCTCACTTCTTGAAAAAGGCGGCAGACACACTGACACAGAAGACATTTCGTTTCAAATATAAAACAACTGGTTTGTTTAATTCTCCATCACTCTGGTGTATTGCTAGCACTCTTGTTTACATTATATTTAAGTCACGGCCTGTATCGGAAGTATTAGTTAAAGATGGCATTGGATTAGAAGTAGTAAAAATGGAAAGAGATAATTATATTTAGTAGTACGTAAAAAGTAGAAGAATGTAATATTGTAAATATCCAAATGATGACTGACTTAGAAATAAGTTTTGAAGAGTTCAGTCAGAAGATCAAAAACTTGATTGAAATGGAGAATAGAAGCTCCTCTATGAACCCAAATAAGCTGTGCTGTGCAAGGCCTGCTGCAAAACAAATATATAAATGTGGTACTAAGAAAGTGTTTATTTATATTTGCAATTGCTCATGGTGACTTGTGGTTGAAGAGTAATTTGGTGTAGTGTGGCAGTGAATGTGTAGTTCAGTGCAAACCCAATCCCTTTAAATCATATTCTCGCGATGGAGATTAATACCATAGAGGCGAGCGCCAGAAAAAGCCCACAGACGCAGCATGTCCGAAAGCAACTTGTGTTTGCCTAACGCGGACCACTTGGTGTCAAAATGCGTTGATTGTCAAATGATGAGGGTTATAAAACCGTGTACTCTTGAAAAAGACATTTGACAGTAAAAGTTTGTCGCCAGATTTACATTTTATTTGTTGAAATGAAGATAATGACATGTGTTGCATCATCTTGTGGGTAAATAATACTGAAAGTTTCCTAAAAATGCATAAATATTCTAGTGTTATTTTAAATTACATTGCTATGTACTACTCGCGCAACTTTTCTTGAACGATGACCTTGCTTCCCCCTCCCATGAGCAATAAACAGTTGAAGGCAAAAGCTCGCAGCGAGCACTGATGTAAATATTCCAAGCATTAAAACCTGGTTGGCGCGAAACAGAAGTTAATCAGAGTTAGTTGCTTTCATAGTCGAGAACTTCTGTTCAGTTTTATTACCATTATCTAAAGAAATGGCTGAGGCAGGTCCAAGTCCTTCAAAGGAGGTACCTAAAACGCATATCTAGTTTCCCTGCTGTTGCCTACCCAGATCGATGGCCTCGCCGCTCACGTAGCAGATTTGACTTTTATTTTCCAGAGGTTGTCATTACTGTAAATACCCTAGTGGCTGACTTTGTATCTAATACCCCCACTCCGCCCGCATTTCTTCAATCTATCGTTCAAGAAAAGTTGCGCGAGTAGTAGGTGACTTGCTCTACTTAAGCCTACAGGTGGCCTCTATCTAATGGTGACATTCGTGGGGGGGGAGCTCTATTATCCACATTCTCCAAAAAATTATTTTCGTTGGAAAAAGATTAGTACCGCGGGTACAGAATAGGAAGAGTCTGAACAAAAGTCGATGTAGAGATTTTGTGTTGACGAAAAAAAAGCTTTTTACTTACTCGCACACCTAATAATAATAATAATAATAATAATAATAATAATAATAATAGTAATAATAATAATAATAATAATAATAATAATAATAATAATAATAATAATAATAATAATAATAATAATAATAGGACTCTTAATGGAAACACGTTTTGGAGTCCGCGGATAACGAAAAAGTTTTATATTAAATCGTCCATCCATCCATCTATCCGTCCGTCCGTCCGCCCGCCCGTCTGTGTGGAGTTTCCTAAAAATTCACCATCAATCTGACAGGTTTTAGTCGTGAGAATTTAGATTTCTTTGAATTTTGGAGGTATTTAAACCAATTCCCTGGTACATTTTCAAAATTGTCTTAATAATGGCTTCAAAATTCTTCTTTGTATTTCTTTACATCATCATAATTATATTTCCCTCCATATTTAATTAATAAAATTCACCATCAATCTGGCAGGTTTTAGTCGTGAGAATTTAGATTTCTTTGAATTCTAGAGGTATTTAAACCAATTCTCTGGTACATTTTCAAAATTTTCTTAATAATGGCTTCAAATTTCTTTTTTGTATTTCTTTACATCATTATAATTCTATTTCCTTCCATATTTAATGGAGAGGAATAGAATTATAATGATGACGCAGGTCCAATTTTCTCTGTTGCCCTTGAATTTGACCCGTTATTAAAAACACATTTTTCTCGAAAACTGCTACATTGTTTCTTTAAACTCTTTGTAGGGATAAAGCTAAATACACTGAATAGTATGACATGAATGTCATTTTGCTAGATTTTTAAAATTTCTCTATTTTTTAAAAAATAACAAAAATTGATTTTCAATAGTCTTTGACGTTGTTACTATTTACATTACGTCGCTATGTCTTTAACATTTACGTTACAGACGTTTTCTATCCACTAATGCATTTGTGAGTACAGATGCTTAAAATTATTTCTGATAAAGAGTCTGGAAAACTCAATTTTTTTTAGCGAAAATGAGCTCATAATGCGAATTTTCAGAAACGCTGAAACGTCCTTAACCTCTGTACGCTCTATTCTGTCTGCCATGGTCGTCCTTTCTACATCTCCTGCCCTTCGTATCAGTCTATTCCTCTCTGCATCTTCCTCTTGCTTATAATGCAACGTCCCCCCTGCCAGCGCACGCGCTAGTGTGCAACCATTGCTACCCTAACTACATTTCCTGCCCCGCCCATTTGTCACTTCTTTGCTTGCTTTGCTATCAATTGCTATCAATCACTTGATCCTCTTATCCATTCCATGGCCGTCCATCCAATTCCCCCTTCCCCGCCCATGCAGCCTCTTCACTGTCTCTCTTATGGTCATCACGCATCGCGTCTCTCCTGCACGCCTCAGCCGTACTCACACACCTCCCACCACTCCCATCCAAGGCCTTCAGCCCTATCGGATCCTCTCGGTTATTACGATTCGGCCATATCATCCGCACACCCTGTCGGGCTACCATGTCTGTCCTGTTCACACTTCCTACGCCGCCCATCCAGCCCTTTCTACTCCACCTGATCCTCCCGCTCATCACGACCTTCCCGCTTCTTCCATCTTTCCTCCATGCCCATAGACTAAAGAGGTAAGTAGTCTTTACTCTGTGCCACGCCCAGCTCTTCCCTTCCGCCTCCGTCCGCTGCGCCGCGCAAATTAGGGGGCCATCACTCGAGAGGTTCTAAAGTTTGTGACATATTGAGGGCTTTTTTTGACACCGAAAAATCGATTGATGGAAAAACGTATGTCTGCCCGTCTGTCTGCTGTCAACGCTAGCGCCTAAACCGTTCAGTCGAGTTTCTCCAAAACTGACATTACCCGATCGACTGAAATGAACTCAGTGACCACAGAGATTGAAACTTATATTTTCATTTAGGGGAGTACTTTTCTTGGTGCTTTAATCACATACCATGTATAATTTTTCACAAATATGAGTTTTTATGAGTTTTTATGAGTAAAGATCATTTGGTGTGAAATATAGACAGTTGAAAAAATTAAGTAATTACTTTCTCAAAAACGAATTTTTTTAATTTTCTCTTCGTATGTATCAATAGATTGCAAAAAACTTGTGCTAGTCTCATTTCTGACAAACTTTCTGTATTTTCAAAAATTGCAAAAAGTTAACATTCGAAAACTACCAAATTGAAGAGTCATTTTTGACTAAACAAAATCTGTTCAATAAAAGCAAACTCAAACAGAGCTCCAAATTTTTTCTTTAAATTTTCCTCAAGATAAGACAAGGAACGCTTAAAAGAATGGCGCGTGAAGAAATTCTTGATTTTTCTAAAATTGCGAAAGTTAGAAATACTTCGAGAAAGTACTAGAATATATAACTAGCCCCACTAGTTACCCTAGCTTAACCCGACATTGATCGGCCATTTATTTATCTCAATCATGAATTATATAGCTGACATACATGCTCAGGTTTGCGATTCTATACTTCACTCTGGCATCAATAACTGCTCTTTCTTTGAATGTAGAGAAAGAAAAGAAGACGAAAAAATGTGTAATTGTTTAATCAAGTGGCTAAAAAACTTTTATTAGCACCGCAATAGCCGCAGTAGAAGTGATCTTGGGCGCGGCATCCGACGAAGCGACGGATGATTCGGAAACTGGGACGTGCTCACTCCGCTCGTCGATCTTCCTTACCTGCAATTCCAAAACCCAGCATTAGACTTTGCTAACTCCTCTCTAAACTTCTCGAAAGAAGATCACACAATTGCACAGGAAATAGCGCCATCGCAAGAACAGATAAAAATATCATTAATCTAGTTATTACCAGTTACTTCTTCATCTCTGAGAAACCACTCCTTAGGCTAGCGGCCCACGAGTCACGCAACGGACGTTGCGTCAAAAAGTACCTGCGTTGTTTCACGGGCCATGCGATACTTCATGACGTGCGTTGTTCGCATTGAATTGTGGATAATTGGGATAACAGTTGCTGAAGGCACCGCCGTGCCCGCGGCGCCGACACGTCGCGCCGCGCACCCGACACATTGAAGGAATCTGATTCGTAACAAAAATAGTAAGACTTACCACACGGGACTCATTATTACGTGGTAATAGAAACAAGTGAGCGTGGGGAGGGAGTAGACGAATGGGACAAGCATATAATGTCATATTTCCTGTAGCAATAGATAAGATAAATTAATACGGGAGGCAGAAAGGTGTGTATGTTTTGGAAGGGAATGTATTATTTTGTAAACAGAACGAGCAAATGTTGCACTTATGAGGTTGATGATAGATCAGTATATGAAAAGGGAGCTCCCATTAATAATTTGATGAGTTGATTGAAGACAGAAAGAAAAAACAATAGTGTTTATTATAAATATACTTTCACTTAATGAAAAATAAAACTGAGAATAGGAAACAACCTTGAGAATGAGAAATACAGTTAGTCCATTAAAAGCATTAGCAGAGTACAGGAATAATATCATAATTGTCAGTATGTCAAGCCATAATTAATAAGACATTCCAAATATTTAATGAAACGATTTAGGCTATCATTTTTTAAAGTGTATATTATCTTTTTTTGTAATGAATATTTTAAATGGTTCATGTTTTCATACTTCACTTTCATTGTTCGTACTCCATAACCATGAGCCCATTGACGAGCAAGGGCATCTGCCCTTGAATTCTCACATCCTCAAACATAAATTATTTGTTTTGTGAACCGACCACTGCAACGTCACAATATATATATATATATATATATATATATATATATATATATATATATATATATATATATATATAGTGACATACCAATATGGGGACATGTTTTATTACAGAATATTTGTCGTAAATGGGCGAAATGGTTAGGGCAAATAATAAGCAATATGGCGCCTTAGTAACGACGTCGTGGTTGTTGTCAGGATAAAGAAACATTCATCTGACCGTGGAGGTGACGGCGTGAGTAGGGGGAAATATAAGAGATTTGTGGATTGGTTGAAGAAGCGTCGACTGGTTATTAAAACGGAAGTTTGTGGCATTTTGTCGAAATAAAAGAAAGGCGAGGCATTGTGGGTTTTAAATGGACGAAAAAATTCATTCTGTCGCATGTCGTGACGGTGAGCAGTTCGCTCGCGAATAGATTAATTTGTGCATGTTAGGACTTGTAAAAATTTCGGGGGTCTACAGTACGTGTTCAGACTTTGAAACATTTTCGTATGGTAGAGCAAGAATCGGACTTGAGGGACATATTCGGACTCTGAATATTTTCGTGGCAGAACCAGAAGTGAACTTGTGATACTTTCTGAGATTTGTGGAATGTATCGAGTTCTGAATATTTTGCTGTGCATCAAAATAAGACTTGGAAATTTTTCGCAAGTGAACTCTCATCATTCTTGAACTTATAAATGTGTGTGGTTCACGAACGATACCGGACTTTGCATATTTTCTTGCTATAAACAGAAGATAGAACTGAGAAATGTTTGCCGTGTAATCATAAAAGCACTGGATATTTATACGGAGAGAACGGGCATCAGACATAATATAGTGGAGCTAGAACAAATATTTGAGTGGCGCGAAACGGCGAAACGGCAGTGTTCGTATTTAAAGAAGAGAAGAGGATTCGTGGTAATTGGACTTCGGGACTTCGGAATCTCAAGAAAGAAGGGAAGGCGTTTCTTAGAGGTGGCATCGATCAAGAGCACGAGAAGACCAGAATCGCTGTGTAAGGTTCGAATCAGGTCATGACTAAAGAAAGTTTCTCATTATAAACTTTTACATTTTAATTTGCTACATTTTTATAAGAAATAAACATTAAGTTTTTCTTTGAAAGAAAGATAAATGATTTTCATAAGCCAATTCAAGCTAACAAGTACCTAGATAAAATATCTGTTTTCAGATTCCTCGCCATTCTGTATAGATGGCAGATCGGGTAAGCGGCTATTAATAGATAATAGCGATTATTTCTGACGTGATCCATCGACCCAGCTACCGGGATAATATTTAGTTTTTATCAGAGTAATAATAGTTAAAATATTATCGTAACCTTTTTCCTGGCGCCCATGTTATTAGAAATTCGGCAACAGGTTACGACGAATCGCCCAATAATTGTAGCAGTTGGGGGTATGTTTCAATATGTGTGTATATATATATATATATATATATATATATATATATATATATATATATATATATATATATATATATATATATACACATCCCTTGCAACGCACTGTGCCAACCCCCAAACACTTCCTATTGAAGCAGTAATGCACATTGGCTAGCCTTTCTCGTCCATTGTTTGCTAAGTAATGGGCGCAAATTTCAACGCACGTTGCGCAGCACGCTCGTGTGCTACGGTGTGCTGCACCTTCCATGTGTCCCATCCGCGCTGTGACGGACGCACTTCAACAACCGACGTAGACGTGCTCGTGAGCCACTAACCCAGGGGTGCTTGGTCGCTCTCCCCACCACCACGCCCCCTCAAGTGCTACCACAACAGTGCTTACCAAATTCTCTTTGTCACGCAATGCGGGCATATATGTGTTTTTGTTATGTTTACAAGATACCCGTAGCCCCATCAAGCCCTGTTCGATATTAGAGGAATAGGCGAAAACATGGCCGCGACTAAGCAACGGCAATTGCAGTCTGAGGCACAACCTGGCGGCACCGGTTCCTCAATATTATCGACGACAGGTAGAAGAGCACGTCACTCTGTCCTGGGGCATAGTGAATCTGCCTGGCACATCACGCAGAACCGATGGGACAAGTATAAAGGTGATGTACGGTGCGTGTCCTCGAGGATTGCCTATGCCCAGGCAGGACTTAGTAACTCCTCGTCGGCATGGCACCGCGCTACTGTCTTAACCTTCGTCGACTTGTCTCTGCAGTGTCTCTGATGGGGAGGTCCTAGGTTTGAATCCCGATTTTTGACAGTTGCTAGAGAGAGAGAAAGCGAATTCGGCCGCCGTCTGGAGTGAGAATTCTAGTGACGGCTGCTCTGGATCGGTAGTTTTCCGTTGTTTCTCCGTTCACATTAGGCGATTGTCGAAGCAGTAGCTCACAAATGGGACACAGGCCGTAGCGATCTTCCTTCCTCTTTCCTTGTCCTATCCTTACACACTAACACAGGTATTGCGAGAATGGGAGCTCCTGCCGGCCTGAGGGGTAATTCAGCTGGGGAGGGGATAGATGAAGGCTAAGCTCCAGGGAGCACGACCGTGGCAGAGTGAGGCGGGCGCTCGTAGCGCAGCAGGCGGCGCACGAAGTCGGAGACGGCGATGGCGCGCGGCGGCGTGCGCCGCTGCTCTGCCCGCGCGCGCGCGACGCCCCGCCCCGCGCAGCGCGCACCGCCGCCACGTTGCCGCCTTCCGACGCGTAGTGCAGCGGCGCGCCCGCGGCTGTTCCTGCCACAGCCCGCCCAGCGGGGCACTACCGTCAAAGATGACTTTGTATTTCTCACATTTTAGGGCGAATTAATCTGGCTTTGCCCGCTAGCACCACGTTTTTTGTTACCAAAGCGTAGGGGTACAAGTGAGACGTGGTGAGCATGCCTTATTCCCATCGCCGCACCTGCGATAATTGACCTGTCGACCTATACCGCGCCTTCTTTCGACACAGTTTCAGAAACTGTAGTAGTATTAGAATGCTACAACCCTATTTTTGTTCCGGGTGGGAATTGAACCCGGGATCGAACCACGGAAAGCTAGTAATACCACTCACGAGTAGGGTTTTCTATGTAAATACATATTTACAAAAGAAACTAATATCGTTACTAATTTACATTATCTGTATGTTTCACAATGTGGAGTTGAAAATGCTACTTTTATTTTCCATATTTTGGATTTTATACATATTTGAATAAAACATATATTTTCCATATTTCATATACTAAATCAGTCCATGTATATTAAGCTTAACAATGGAATTTCATTAAATATGAAAATGTGAACCAAGAGTAAGATAAAAATTCAGTCATTCCTGAAACATTACTTTTTTTCTTTTTTAAAATTAGAGAGAACTTGATGAATGTGAAAGCACGTTAAGAAACTGTGCATATTTCTAATTATTTATGTGAAGAATATATCAACTCTCCGGCCCTCAGTCTCTGTCTGAGGGTCCTGAGTGTCCTGGAGGTGAAGGGGTACAGAGTGTAATGAACTGTTGGATTTATTATGAGCAGATCTTGAGACCTCCATGGTCTGTGGGAAATGCATCTCGTTTCAGTATTCCCCTCTCCTTCCTATGAGGCTGCCACCAACAACTTATACTACGTCACTTAGACTTCGACATCAGTCCAACTTACACAGCTCCTCATTGTTAGTTACAATCTAGTCAGAATTCTAGAGTTCTTTCAGTTCTATTAATCTTCATTAAGCCAGTGTAAAATGTCAAATGTAGCAAAGTCATCCAGCGTAAAATTAAAAAAATTCGTCGAATTAAAGTTAAAGGTTTATCAACCGAAAATAAAATATTATTTTTACTCAGTAATTTTCTATCATATTAAGTCCATAACGAACTCATTTTGACTAAAATAACTGCATATATTTACATATTTCTCAGGTTTTTTTATCCATATAACCAGCCTCTTCGCCTGGCGAGTCACCAAGTGACCCATGAGCAGGGAAACCTGTGTGCGTTGTTCATGTTTTCTTCGGGAGGTGGCGGTGTTCTTCCCCGGCTGGACAGTAAGGTGAGGACACGACAAAGAAAAGGAAGTGTAAGATTCTTGCATGGTTCGTCGCAGTGAGGATACTGCTCCAGCATTTGCCTGGTGCTTAGCGTAGAAACCAGGAAATCGATCGATCAGATTAGCTGGTCGCTAGAATTTTCCTCAATGCAGCGACAGAACTCGACCCCATTTATCTAGTGATAGAAAGTTCTGCTACCATCGGGACTGAACCTAAGACCTCCCGGTCACACTGCAGTTGATGCTCTGAGCCACCTCTCCCGGTCGGGCTCAGGTGAGTTTCCTCTCGATATTGAAGACAAGTGTGTAGAAACAAATTTTAATTGTAGAAAAATACTACTGGTACTCGGCGGCCAAAATTAATTCAATTTGGCGCCGTACTTTGAAATCTATCATTTATAACAATTCCTTGGCGCTAATTAACAGCAAAGAGCATGCATTTTAAACGTCCCACGTCGGAACAAAACGGCGCGTTTGCTTCCAGAGAGAAGACAAAGACATCTTTCGTAAACTCTTTGGAAGGACAAACAGTTGAAGAGTTGAACTGTCATAGACGCTCGCGAGATCGCGCCAGATACTGAGACATGTGAGTTGTCAACATTCCGAGAATTAAACGTCTTCCAAATGAAGGCGCGATAGAATCGCATTATTTAAAAAGAAGGTGGCCGAAACAGTTTCGCGGCGACTCGCCTCGCTCGAGTAAAAACCGTTAAGATGCACGTATATATGCTACCGACTATCAATTTAATTATGTAGGGTTGGTATTGCGACTCAGCTGAGAGTTATTGGCGCGTAAACTCGCTCCATTGTGACTTTGAAGAAATATGACTATATTCATATGACGCCACGAGAGGCAATTGTTGGAGAATTTTTCAGCCGTGCGTTTGCACAAAAGATCGCAGTAAAAATCGTAGTAATTCACATCTTGGCGGCATTGAAGAAATTAGATTTTGACTGGTGGTAGCAGGTGTTTTGGCGCGTAAGAGTTAAAGTGAACTGAAATTGTATGTCGCACGAATTATAACAGAAATAATCTTCTGTTTGTCTAAGGAAACATTGACAACAAGGTGTTAAATTTAAAAACTGTATTTCTCAAGATTCAGCCAGAAGCCAGCCCGTCCATCATTCGAAGATCTCCTTTATAAAATTTGTACTTAGGCTTAGTTTTTAAATTTAAATTTAAGTACTTCTATGTAATTACCTTTTTAATTACTTAGAAAATAAGATGGCTAAAAGCCTCAATATGTGATTCTATGGCCTAAGAAAAGTGTAATAGATTATTTATTACATGGTACAGTTGTTAAATGCAATCATTTGGTAAGAAGTGAAAATTAATAATTAATGACATAAATTCTCAGCTTTTAAAAACAGATTTATGCTCATTGTAAGGAAACCAGCCATAGAAATGGCACCTATAACAAAATCCCAAATTTAGAACATTTTTGGGATTGATTGGTACCTTTGTCTGCCTTTAAAAGGTTGAAAAAGCCATTTTTTAGGCAAAAATTCTCTGTGTACATAAGTTTCCACTAGCGACCGCTAAAGTGCACTGATCAGGTAGGCAATAGGCTAACTAATGTGTATAGGCAACCTGCTTGATGTACATGATTTGCATTTTGCCTAATTACAAGGCGCCGTAGGTATTCTTTGCAAAGGCAATGAGCATATAGCTGCTTCGTTATCGATTGGTACTGCGTCACGCTCCAGTGACGTCTGGTGGCAACCCCACTCACTTTACAGATGCTATGGCGCGGGCACTCCGCCTGACATCTTTACATTCGCCTCAGACACGAACTTAGCTGCAATTCTCTTGACTCGGACGGGTGTGCCTCGCATTTTTGCCGATATGCGTTTGTCTGGCATACTTTGTTTTTCGATGTTTGATGGCTTGATAAGCCATTCGCCTCAGTTACGTAATCATCACAACTTGCCTGAGACGGTGTGCCTCGGCCTTTGCCAAAATGGTTTTGTGTATTTATTTCATTATAGAAATATACCCTTTGGAGTGGCTGTACGCTACACTTCTTGATGGAATTGGATTGATACATCTATGTTATGTTAATATGTATGTGTTTGGCTGTAATTTAATATCGCCTTTGTATAGGTCATATTTTTCTTTATGTATGGTTACGGTGCGTAGCACAAATTGTTTATTGTATATTTATGGTGCAGGAACTCGCGTCGAGCTCAAAACAGCGGCGATTTCCTCACAGAGCTGCGTAGGGCATAATGGTGGCGCAGTCTCATTAATACGTAGTCTGCACATTTGCTAATTGTTTTGATTGTAGCAGTATTTGGCTCCACGTCTTGAGTAAGACGACATTCTCGCATTGACCTCTGGAGCCCATACGTGACGGAGGACGGGCCTTGCTCTGGCAGTTGGCCGTGGCTCATTGTGTTCCCTCTGCTCTGGCCCCGTGAGCGGCCAGACAAGGCGTTTTGCCGCAGTTGGCAATTGAAAGTGCACAAACGGCTTCAGGAAAAGGTGGCACTGTATCTTATGTTCAATGATAAGGCGATTTACCGCATCAATGCAATTCCAATAACTAATGCAAAGGTTGGGTGCAATAAAAGGGCGACCTGCGAATGTTTTTACGTTGTTGGTTATGTCATTTTAAAGTGTTATCCATCTCTTGCAGCGTAATTTGTTTATATTTTTTTTATAGAAAGGCTTCTAATGAGGAGTCTTTGTCATGTTGTAATTGTACGTCAGCTTTCATTTCTTTCGCCCTCAAAGTGGCTCTTATGAATCTTGGCTTTTGACGTCCTAACTCTATAAATTGAAATGTATAAAGGCAAAATGGCCTTCTAATTCTTCGACAAATTTACATTTTTTATTGTTAGCTCTAGTACTTGTGTCATTCCTCTACAGCACTGTTAAGCACGGAGAATATTCTCTGTTGTTGAAACTACCTTTTAAAATTATTGTTCAAGCGAAGTTGGATTGTGTCTCTAACCGTAGACCCCTCTGTTGAAACTCACTTGGGAATTTTGAACCTTGTGCCTTTTCTTGAAAATAGCACCTTTGTACGAAGTCTAATTCCTAGGGAACTTTGTGTCAATTCCGCTCGAACTCCATTAGGACCTTGTATGGTCATTATTACTTTATTATTGTTTAATCAGCTGGCGACCATGATAAATGTTTGATTTGTAGCACAAGGTAACATTGACTTCTTCAATTCTTTCACTTTGAGATAAACTAATAGTTCTCAAATAATTGCCTGTTAGAATTTTCGCTTGTGTCAAGCTAGTGGTGTGTGGACACACTTTGTGGGTATTCTGTGGCTCTCCCAACAATTTACTGAAGCTATTTTGTAGCCTCAACAAATACTATTTTCAATCATGTACTTTAGTAGTGCTGTAATTGTAGTAGTACAATTTGGTATCAAGGTAACCCAAAACGTGTATATCACAGACATTTTTACAAAGAAGATTAATACAAGCACTTTTGACGTAAAAATAAATAAACACTACATATATTTTCTGCATTATTCCAGTTCTACTCGATGTGGTGGTCTGATTAGCTTCATTTTCGAAATGGTAGGAACATTTGGTGAAATAGAAACAGTTCAGATAATTAAAAATGAAGAATGTATGCAAAAATCAAATTAAACAACTTCGGTCCACTCGTGTCCTGGATTGATGGCCTTCTGTGTAACAATAGTGTTTCCACGACATGCTTCCGATTATGGTGGACTTGAAAGGTAAGAAGCACTTTGTCTACAACTTTAATGTAGAACAGCATCTGTAAAGCACTTCAAAGGAAATGAATAATTTATATGAATTATTGATAAGTGATGTATTTATACCCTTGCCTAGAAAATCGAAAGTGAAAATACTTCAAGCAGAGAAGATGAAATAAGAGGAAAATCGCACAAAATACGCCTCTGTGCAAATGTAAATATCTATTTCATTGAATAACAGATGATACTATATAATAATATATTACATTATATACGATATCTATATATATAAAAGAAAGTCATTTAGTTACACTATTTATAACTCAAGAACGGCTGTAACGATTTGGCTGAAAATTGGTGAGCAGGAAGCTTTGAGCCAGGAGACGGACATAGGATACTGTTTATCCTGTTCGACAGCGTTCCTGTGTGAGAACGCACGTTTTCGCGTGATTTCGCATGTTAGCGGTCATTGTTGCCTGTTGTAACCCATTGTTGTAACGCCGCACTGATAACAGAAGGCGATAATGAAAGCCGCCTTTTCGTTCGCCGTTATATCTATATATAGTCGTGTTAGTTACAATTTATAACTCAAGAACAGCTGTACCGATTTGGTGAGCAGGAAGCTTGGAGCCAGGAGACGGACATATAGGATACTGTTTATCCCGTTCGACAGGTTCTGGTGAGAACGCACGTTTTTGCACGTACGCAGTGCAACAAGGATAGCAGTTTCTCACAGTGAGTGCGACGCGAGAAGATGGGACCGGCTGTTAAGGCGGAACAGAGTTCGCCGGGTCACCTAGTTACTTATATAATATATTGTAAAATCAAATATTATAATATATAATTAAATATTCTAACACGCCAATCCCCCACACAAACCTTTCTGGGGGCGAGCGTGGTCCAATGAATGCTCGATAAGCGAGCTTGTGATCTCAGGAGGCAGGATCTTTAGGGTGCGAGAAAGGTCTGAACCCTTGACACACAAATCAAAGAAAATATGGGTAATAATGAGCATGTATTCAAATAATCAATGAAATCAATACACAAAATACACTCGAATTAAACAAATAATCAATGAAAATAATACACAAAACACCTGAATGAAACAGCAGATCACTTCGGGCCGCTAAATGACCTGACCTTTGTACAAAAGTTTACAAATGGTACCGTTAGTTCGGCTGTCGAAACACAAATCAGAACCAACAGAACCAACAAAGTGTTATCACTTTCCCTTTTGAGCCCTACTATTCTTTCTTTGCCTTTCCTCTCTGCCGTGCACGGGCTTTTAAAAATGAATTTTACTGATTAGTTCTGCGGTGCCTACAAGTGCTGGCCTCGGGCTACGCACACGTTACCAGAAACATGAAATAACTAAATTTGACTAAGTAACGTGGAAGTTTACTAGAATACGTACAATTTAAATAATAAAAAAGAATATTTACATATTCCTCAAATATTGGAACAACTTATTCTTTCCCCAATACCACATAATGAAGCCAGTTAGTTACATAACATTGCCGTAAAATTGTACAAGGTTTTGGCCTTTTGCAAAATCAAGCAAGGTATACTTTTAGCAGAATTGAAACCTCCACGAATTTGTTTAAATGGCCACAATCTTTCTATACTGAATTTAGGGAGTTTGTCACATGAACTACCACGCAAATTTGCCGTTATCCACTTTCTGGCTCGCACCAATCTTCGCACAAAAAGTCGCCACGAAAAGTTCGGTTACCTTTACGGTGGTCTCCAGTTCGCTCGTGGTCGACCTCGGCACTGTCACCGCCCGGTGTCGTAGCAACTCCACCTTCACTCGTACGCTTTGCCCGTCCGTCACGCGTTCGGCCAAACCAGGCCCTTGTCTCGTACGCTTCATCCACTTCCGGCTCCCCTCTTCTTCTCTCTTCTTTTCGTCCTCGTGTATGCCCGCGCTCCAAGTCTCTGGCGCGTCGCAAAATCGGATCTTTGCATTACTACGCTGGGCGTCGCTGCTGCACTTCGGATGGCTGCAGCGTTAATACAGTCAGTCTCCACTGAATTTCACAAAACTGTCCTCTGCGCGAAATGAGCAAACGTTCACTGTTCTTAATTCGCTCCGGCCGCTTTCTTTCTAAGCTTGTTGCTGATTACTAATATGTTCGTATTGCAATCACACTCCTATACCAACTAATCCTCTACGCTCACACCACTCAATTATTCACTTTCACTACCAAATTCCTAGAGAACTTCTGCGTTCACCTACGCTACCAGACTCATAGAACTAGTGCTTTCGCCCGTGTCGCCGGATTAACAGAGAACCTTTTCGTCGTGTCTCGCGATATTTACGAGATGTGGCCTGGGGCAACCTCGGAGGAGTGACCACTTTTTCTCCCTTCATCTTGACCGCAGGAAAAACTCTGTTCGCGAGTTCGCCCTCCGCTCTTCGGTCAGCCGCGGACAGATGGCGTAGTGTGCGTCTGCCGCGCGCTTTGCTCCTTCCCGTATGACGGTGTCTTTGTGTGGGCGGTTGTGGCAATTTCCATTCATTTCGTACCCTGGAAATGTGGGAATTCGTACATGGGAGTTTTGGCCAGGTTTCAGCACTTCCTGGCCCAGTGTGCTGTGGGAGGATTTTCGACACTGACAGCCAGAACACACGGAACACACATACTGTGGAAACAGATCTTAGAGCTTGTTCCTGTTGGGAAGTGCCCTGTTGGAAGATATTTGGATGAGAAAAACCCCATCAAGTTGACGTTTCGGTCGACGCCGGATCATAACATTCATAAGGAAAAGCACACCGCTACTTCTCAAAGTAAAACATGCATTATTCCGCCGGGACTAATTAGAGCAGTTGACGCTCTCGGAAACATAAAACAATCAAGCAATATACAACTATCTCCATACCATGTATTTTATTCCGTATATAGTTGGTATGTATACGAGAAAATAAAAAAACAAGTCTTTGGCGGCAGTGCGCGATGGTGGCCGACGCTTCTGCTTCAAAGGGACGTTTCGAATAGCGACTTTTTTTTTACTATAGTGTACACCATTCTACGACAATAGGTGCTGATTGTTTTTCGTCTTCAGCTGGTAGTCTACATTGAAATAAGGTATCATTCATTTCGTTTGTACGAGTTGTGGCGACATATTCTACCATAAAATAAATTTATTTCAAAATGTTTACGTCGATAATCCTATGACTGCAGCATTAGATCTATATTGTAGGCCATTTACACAGAAGTGTTCTTTTCCCTTCGTAAGGTGCCCACTCCTTGTCCCGTACCGCCTCCACCGGCACTGAATTTCCTGTCCAGATTACATCGTCATCCACCTGCCCCTCCCGCCAAGTCCTCTTGCATCTTCGACGAAACGAAGATATCGAGGCTCCAGGTGCTAAACTCTCAAAGCGTGTGTAGGGTAGGAGAAAGGTGCGAGAAAGTTAGCCCATTGCTATTAGTACACAGAAATGCAGAGAGGACGGTTGAGTTGAGTTTAACCTAGCTTTACCAATGGGGGAGAGGGCGGATTAGAGGACAACCGAAGATTGCTTTTTAAAGGTTTCATGTTTTAGGAATGTTCAAAATTATTGTTTATGATCTGTTTTTTGTTCTAATATAATTCAATTTTTCCCGAGTTTTTTTAGAATTTAGGTTATTGTAGCTTCGTTTGCTGTGTAAAAAATCCTGGACTAATCACTCGAAAAGTGAAAATTCAGTGTAAATTTCAGAAATATTTATAGTGTTTGAAGTCTTGGTATCATTTAGTATTCAAAATAATAATTAGTTATGAAGGTACAGTGGGCTTCGTTGGCATAAAGGCTTCTTTGACATAAAAATGTTATAGGTTTTTTCATTATTAATTATTATTAATCAACGATATTGTTGTGAAACGGTTTCAACAGTATGAACTTAAAAATTAAACAAGTTTTTATTTCATGGAATCAACTTGTATGATTGGATTTATTAAATTAATATATCAAATTAATTTATTAAATTAATAAAGCAAAATTGCTTATCACTTAAAAGAATTAACATTTAAGCTGGTGGAGACATCCCCTTGCTAATGTAATTCTAACTACTGGTATTTATAATTTTTTGTTCGAGTTAAGCTAATCTTCAATAGCTTTAAGTTGTGGCCTGCATCAGCAGCACCAAAAATGCTGCTCTCGAGTGTTTAGAAAATGGGGCCCTAAAAAAAGTGACTGATCTACAAACGTAAAAACTGTATCTTCTTTCTTCATCGGCAGATAATGTCAGCTGCGTCAAATGTAGTGACTCACTGAGAGTTAGTTTATAGTTGTAACATTGTATAAAGCATGAACATGTACGGATTTACACAATCGAATATTTGCATTTTTAAGTGAAAATCGAAAATGTTTCATGATATTTGTATTTCTCATGCCTTTATATGTATCTACCAATACCATTGACACATTGCACATGGCCAGAAGCTACCCAATCTTTCATCAATTTATGCGTATATTCGCAATTCGTAATATCCATTTCTTCAGGGTAGCGACTTTTCGATGTCATCACCGCCTGAGTTTGGCTCACAGCCAGCACTGCCGCTGACTGTATAGTGCCTCTGACCAGGAGATCAAAGGGTTTGATTCAGGACGGTGGCGAGTTCTCGAAACCACCTACACAGCTAGGTCGAACGTAGCCGCTGTCTGCAGGAGTATTCGAGCAGCCAACTGCTCTGCTAAGCAGTTTTCCGTGAATTCTCCGATCAATGCAAGGCGAATGCCTAAGCAGTACCCTAGTTATATTCCACACGTTCCTCACACTTCTGTGATTCAATCAACCGAAGTACCGCATCCTGAGCAGCTAGAAAGCACTTATAAATTCAAATAAACATTAAGAAACAGCACTCAGAAAGTTGCGGCTAAGATGTAGCATGTCAATCCACTCAAACACGTGGACACTTGAGCACGCGTGTTCAAGAGTAAACGTGGAGTCACGCAGGAAGTTCTCTCAAAAGTGAGATCCTCCATCAGGCGACTGCCTGGCGCCTGCTGGCGGCACCTGGCTGTTAGTCACCCGCGAAGCGGCAGGTACATAAGCGAAGGCACACTACGAGACGGGGGCGCAATTAGTTGTAAGTTGTAAGTTGTAACCAGATCTTTCTGTACTCATTTTGGAATAAACTGTTTACGGAGTTAACGGAGTTGGAACGGATAACGGCTGTTAACGGAGTTGGTGTTTGACTGTCTCTCTACCCCGAGCCAATTGCAGCAAAGCAGTGCGAACTTGGACCACACACGGTTCTCTCATCCCAGAGAGAGAACAACCAACACAACTCCCTAACAGGCCACTTTCTTTCCTTTTCCTTTGTCTTATCCTTCCATTTGCACGCATTCTTATACTTACGAGCACTATATTACCACGCATGGCCAATAGGGAGCTTAGTGTTTGTCGCGGCTGAGGAGGTGATCCACTGGGAGAGACACCAGGAGGGGAAATTCCCCGCTAGCTGATGTGTAGGTTGGCGCCGGATATCACCATCCAGCTGCATAGGAACACCACCACCTCCCGAGATAAAAAACATCCTCCACACTAATTGGACTAATGACCTTTCGCAGTTGACGGGCTCGTAAATATCAATCAATCGACGCTAGCCTACCTGCAGTCGACCTCTGCTCGTGACTGCAGCAGAAGCTGCACGCACTTGCCGCTGTGGTCGTGGTAGGCAGCGATATGAAGAGGAGTCCACCCATGGCAGTTCCTGAGGCAGCCGAAAGAGAGTTGAGAGCAGCCTGGGCATTCCGTGCGCAGTACGCCGGCGCAAGGTGCGTTTTAGGTGCGTGTATCGGTGTCTGCTGAAAAGCGTCTGTCGGTCGGCTGGCTTATCAGATCAAGCAGCGAACTCAGTCTCCTTATTACCATATGATATTTCTGTGTGTGTCACTGTTATACTCCAAACGACGGCTGATTTCAAGAAGAAAAGAAGGATTGGTCCGGCTGGGAAATTAAAAAGAGAAAAGTTTTCATCCTATTTTCATCCTTGGTGACAGGCGAAACCCTTTGTATGTAATGCCTTTTTAATAAGGCATACAGGTAGTAGTTTGTATTAAAGCAAGCTACCAATAAAATGATAAATTAAAAGATATTATTGTTTCATACATCCTTACGAAGTCTAATATGAAGTGCTAGATACGTTTATGAATTAAGGTTGTTCAAATAATTGTCAACGCGACCACGAACATGGTCTTCTGATTTTTGTGTATTTGCTCTGATTACTCTTTTAAAATAATTATTACTTTTTTAAAATAATTTAATTATTAAAATAAATTGGTTACTAAATAGCAAGGGCATTTACTATGCGGAAAACATTTCCAACGTAATTACCTCTCCACATAGGTGACTGCATGGTGACAATTAGTTTCTGCATACTATTTTTCCTTTTTAACATGTCAACTTGTTGGCATTAGAATATCTCTCGCTAGGACGGCATTCATTCCACGAAGCATGAACCCTCCTGCTTATCACTATTCGTCTTGCCGACACCAACAATAACCGCACTCGGAAGATTGGTTACATTTATTGATTGATTGATATCATTTATTGATTTTAGCAATTAATGGTATAAATTGTTCACGCTACCTTCCAAGTGTTCCATAACCGAATTTGCAGTATATTAGTAATTTTTTAGGTAAATATGATTTATTTGTTTTCCGAAGGGAGCCTCAATAAGAATGTGTGCTAGAGGACCTTGCAGAACCGAATCTGTCCCCTTCTAAAAGCATAAAAGGAATGTACTAGTACAGAGAAAAGGATGCACATCATGTCCACACATACTGGATATCGAGAGACGTGCCCCATGTGGAGGTAGTCTAGTTCCGCGGATGATAGTGCACGGGGGGAGCGTACATATGACGTATCTCTGCCTCACTACGCATTTTATTTTTGAGTATTCAGAAGTGGAATTTTCAAATTATTGGTATTGCTGTTAGAAACAGATATTGGCGGTTATCTATCCAGAAAATTACAGCGCCATTTCTTTGTGCCGGTCTCCCTACCGGTAACAAGCTAATGCCGTTGTCATAAAGAACCTTTGGGCCATATTAGAGCTAGCTAGGTGTTGACGTTTTGAAAGTACCGTATATAGAGTAATGTAACTGAAAGTATCGTGTAGAGACAAGTAGAATTTGCTGTATTGCATGTAGAGTATTGAATCGAGAGTAAAGGAACATAATCATACACACCTGTCTCAGAAAAAAATGTTGCAAACTTTTAGAAGAGGCAATCAGATACGCACAAATGTTTGGAAGGTTCATAAAATCTTCTTGAAAACACCGTAACCTGACCTGAAGTACACTAGTGCAAGGAGTTTGCTTAACAAGGGCAAGTATTACGTATGCAATTTAGTTATAAGACATTTTTACTACATGTTCATTGCGAAAAGCAATCATTCTTTACTCCCCTACCAGAAAAGGTGGTTCTCAACTAATGCCATTGCAGGGTCTCTGAATTGGAGGTCCTTCGGTGCGAGTTCTGTCGGTGGGAAGATTCACCAACACATTTGTCGAGAGACCAGACGGGAGCTTAGAGCTTGTCTCGACTGAGGCGGTGTCCCGCTGGTTGGCGATACCTGGTTGTGGGAAATCCTCGCCAGAACGGTAAGGTCAGTTCGCGCCATTCAGCGGGGGAAGATCACCACCACCTCCCTCACTGAAAACATGCCCTACACTTACTGAACTAATGCCCTTAGCAGTTGACGCTTCCGGAATTACTAATCAATCCCTTACTCCTCTACATGCTCTTGATTGATTGATTGATTTTTTCCTGTTTTCGGGCGCGTCAACTACTGTGGTCATTAGTCCCGTTAGTGTAGTGCATTTTTTTCGGGAGATGGCGGTGATCTTCCCCCACTGGATGGCGAGATCCGGCGCCGACCTACCGTCGGCTAGTGGGGTTTCCCCCTAACCAAGACTCTCCCACCAACGGGGCACCGCCCCAGCCGGGACAAGCTCTAAGCCCCCGACCGGTCTCCCGGAATATGTGGTAGTGTAGTGCATGTTAGTGTCAGCGTGTGTGTAAGGGGAGAGGATAGGACAAGGAAGAGGAAGGACAGATCGCGCGCGGGCCGTGGCCCGTTTGGTAAGGTACTGCTCCGGCATTCGCCTGTTGTTGATCGGAGAAACCACGGAAAACTACCGATCAGAGCAGCCAGCCGCTAGAATTCTCCTCCAGACAGCGACTGAATTCGACCTAGCTGAAAAGCTAGTGTCGAAAATCCTGCGGCCGCCAGGACTCGAAACTAGGACCTCCCGGTCAGAGACGCTGCAGCGACATCAGTTGATGCACTGAGCTACCGCTCCCGGTACATGCTCTTGAAGTTTGCAACATTTCTTGTTAGGCATTCTGCGAAGAGCAATGGGATAGAGAGCAATGCGATAGAGAGAAGTGGTGTAATGAACAATGGCATAGCGCATTGTAGAGCGCAATGAGATTGAGAGCATTGGCACGGGGCGCGAGGACTGGCCTGGCGTTGACGTCGGCGCCGCGTTGCACCAGCAGGCACACCAGCCCCACGTGCGCTTCGGCGGCCGCCTTGTGCAGCGGCGCCCACTGGCCCTCGGCCGCGTAGTTGGGGTCCGCGCCGGCGTCCAGCAGGCGGCGCGCGCGGCGCTTCTGGCGGCGGGCGACGGCGCGCAGCAGGCGCCGGCCCAGCGCGGCCCCGCGCCGCCCCGCCCGCGGGCACGCGCCTGCGCCCCCCGGCGCGCTCGCGGGGGCCACGCGGAAGGTGGGCGGCGTGCGCGACCGCGACGCCGACAACGCGCTCTACGCGCGCGGACACGAAACTAAACGGGCGTCGTGCTTGCCGGAACAAAGCGATTCTGGCGTCGCGGGAGCGATCAACGAAAGTGAAGAAGTGCGAACAGGGAATGGTATTTCATAGTCCAAATTAGAATGGTGAGTTGGTATTGAAGTAAAAAAGAATGTTGATATAAAATGCGTTGAAATTATGCGATAGACAGTGTCAAGGATCTGCTAAGTTCAGCCAAAGGCGCAGCGTCGTCGCCAATTTCCACATGAGCAGCGAAGCGTCTCGAATGTCTTCTGCAAGTGTTTGGCGAAAGACCTTTGCAATAAAACGAGTTACACTCTGCTTTGGGCACACTCGAGAATGTTTTATATAAACTGCAAAGGACGAACGCCCATACCTCGTCGCAAAGCGCCGTGTTGCATTAAAATGTGTTAAAGGATGTTCACAGCAGGCGCTGCACGCGTCACCGAGTGCACCTGGAAGATGGACGGCACCCCGCGCGTGCAGTGGGCAAAGCCAGCGCTGAGAAAGCATTGCTTGCAGTCAGCAGATGCTGCATTCAAGCAATTGGCGATAAATAACACTGGTCTACAAAAACTTCTGGTCTGCCACTGAGAGAAATTCACCTGTATCATACTGAAATCGATGCTCTGATTCCATATCTGAAGTCAGATTTATTCTAGCACGTCACATTTTTTTTAATTATAGCATTGTGAAAGGAAGTCTAATTCTTATTCAGTATACTATACCGATAGAGTAAGTTTAAAAATAAATTAACCTTTTTTTGTGAAACTTTTTGTTATTTTATATTTTCAAGACAAAAAATGATATACATTTATGGACAATATATAACAAGCACTTAAACTTTTTTAAAAATTCTTGAGATATTTGATTTTTCGTTTATATTTTCTTGTGGTTGATCTGTGAAGAAAAAGCAGAAATATATGCTAGTACCTTAATGCCCTCAGTGTCTGGATTTCATTGTTGATATATCCTGGTGGAATCTCTCACCATGCTCACCACTGACAGTGCGGAGATTTGGCGGAAAAAATTCAATATGGCAATGCAGAAAATGTAATTTTAAAGACATGTGACAACCTAGATTCTACTATGATCTAAAAAGGTTATGTACTAGTTCTGCATAATTAACAGCTCGATAATTTCCAAAACTTCCTTGTCACAAATACAAATGGTCCAAGTTTCTACGTTCTAAAGGATTAAGTTTAGTACTATAATATGTTTGGGAGAATTCCCAAACTTCTCTTCTAAAATTCCCTTTTCCATCTTGATTCATTATCTCTACAAGGCTTTTCATGAGTTGATGTTTAATGTGGAGGGATATAAGACAATTCTTCTGCAGGCAACTAGGGTCTTTTACTTCACATTGCTTTCCCCAATAGTGAAATGATTTCCGAAAGACAGAAAAAAAATCGAAAGCAATAAGCTTGATATTTCATTTAAAGTCAATTTTATCTTAGCATCTAATTGGATTAAATCGTTTACTATAAGTCGTAAATTAGTTAATTTACTATTTACATACAATAGTAATGTTTGAGTTTTTACTAGGGACATAGAACGGTTTACAAAATGTCACTTCTGTTATTTCTTGCAATCACATAAAAGCACGTGCTACAGTGAAACTTCAACAACGGGAAGGAAGAGTTCTCGCCAAGTAACTGTTAAAACAACTGACTACAAAATCATCAAAAAGACAATTACTTTAATATTTGATCTTATTATCATTCGACGATGAAAATAAACGAAAAAAATGCTATTATCTTAAAATTATGACGTGATAGAAAAAAAAGAATTTCAGATCTCAAATCAGCACACACGAATTATTGTTGGTACACTTGATTTTCTCGAGTAGCAAAATCACTGTAGACCAGCGTAACCCAAACACGCATTACCTTTCCTGTACAGTTGATGTTTATTTCGTAACTGCGCACTCTATTCATTAAATCAGGTAAAGAAATATTTCTCTATTTTCATCAACCATGATCATTTCAACTATGATGACGTTAGTGTGAGTTTCAGATTCTTTTTTCTCATTGTTGTGATTCCTGAAGACAGTGCTCTACACAAGCCCTACCCACCGGGGTATCAGCCCCTTGAGGTGAATGAAGTATTTAAATAGGGTAGTGAAGATTAGGGGTCAGCCGAGGGCCAAGACTTGAATATGAATCACCGACTGATATGCATAATCGAGATCCCATTGATTAAAAAAATATGAATGACGCTGAATTGTTTTCTACATCTAATAATAAATCAAAAAATCGTCCATCTTGTTTCGCATTCATCGTTCGTTGTTAGAATGTTAAGTAAATGTTGGAATTGATAACTATATATTTCAAACGTTAATACGTCACGCAACAGAATATTCTCCGCAATTACCACTACGGACATTTTAGCATCAGTTCATAAAACGAGTTCAACACTTTGTAACCGTTGCACAACAATAAAGATGAGAACAGTAGCTCTTAAGAAGCAGAACAATTCTTAACTAGAGGTGCTACAAAATGGCACAGACTTTCTCGTAGTAAATTTTTTTAATTTTCTTGGTGTGGACTAGTACTGTACATTCTTGCCCCTCCTTCTTGCCTGCTGCCATCTACTCCGCTCAAAGAACATTTTTTTTTACTTTTTCCCAACTTTTTGGTTTCCAAATTGTAGAACCGAAATATTATTTTAAAAATATTAAGGAAGGTTAAAACCTTGTCCTAAATAGCAATTTTCATCGAAAAATTTGGAGCCGTTTTTAAGAAAATGGCGTAAGCGTTACTGTAAATGCGAATTTTGAAGCTCTTTTTCACAGAAATCTATTGAGTTTTCGAAAAACTTCATTTAAAGTAATTTGAAGAACTTTCACTCGCAAATACAATAATGTATACCAATTTATCTAAATGTGCATATTAACGACGCCAGAGATATTGATAAAAAAATACATTAGTGCAACATTTGAAAAAACAATTAAAACACCAAAATGAACTTTACGTCATATTAAACAGTGCCATTACCACTATCCGTTGGAAAAGTTTGAAAAACAATTAGAGCGATTTTTTAGAAAATGGCGTTTGAGCGTTTCTGAAAATGCGGGATTTTGAGCTCATTTTACCAAAAAATTGTTGAGTTTTCGAGAAACTTTGACATTATTTAAAGCACATATACTCATAAATACAATAAAGTGAAGAAATTGTCTCTAATGTAGATTTTATCGACGCGAGAGAGATAAAAAAAATAGTTTTGTAATTTTTTTAAAAAAAGAATAGAGCAATATGGCGTTTATATCATTGTATAGGATTCTTTTGGCACTAACCCTACCAAAAATTTAAAGAAAAAACTTGGAGCCGTTTTTTAGAGTTATTTTTAAAAATATTTAAAATTGCAAATATTGCACGCACTATTGCACGAAAACTATTACAGTTTTCAAAAAATCTTCGTGACAATGAAAGAACTAATTACGAACAACGAATTTCATTTCAAGAAAAAAATCTCTATCTTCAATTTTTTAGTTGTAGGAACACTTTTGCAATTTTCGAAAATTCAGAGTTAACTGTGAAAATCGAACCTATTCCATCTTTTTTTTATTTTATCCCCAGTATTTTACTGTATTTTTACAAGAAATTTAAAGAAAAATTTGGAGTCGGTTTTGAGAAAATTTTGAAAATATCGAGAAACTTTATTGCAAATCTTTTGAAGCACTTCTTCTCACAAGTACTATCAATACATATAAATAAACCGGAAGTATCTGTATGAGATTTTCAAATTTGCAGCTTTTAAACGTTTTGTGAACTCTATTATTCCATTTCTCAAACGTATGTCACCTCAAATCAGTTATTGTTTTCTGCGATTCTGTATGAATCAATTTGAATAAACGAATTAATCTATCAACAAGAAATTTAAATACATTATAAACGCTACCCATGAGACCAACATAGATGTTCCTAACGGTTCCAAAATTTTTATTACTTTCTCGCCTTACGAAGTTAATCGTAAAAAGAGAAAGTTATGTTATCTTACGCCAGAAAAGGGCGAATTTTCGGCAGAAAAACTCTTCTTGTCGAGTCTTCGTGGCGAACAAGAGGATATCTCCTGTTGCCATATTAAGAGAAAATCCTCTAACTCATGGTGTAGCCAGAATCCATGTTTTGTGGGTCCTTGACACCGAAAAATTGGTTGACAAAACGTCTTTCTATCTGTCCGTCTGCCTAACGTCTACGCTAACGCAGAAACCGTTCATCCGATTTTCTTCAAAATTTATATTCTCAAATTGGATCTGTAAGAACTCAAATTTTTTTTTGAGATTCAAATCCATATTTGGATTTTTGAGGGTACTTTACATGAAACCTCCAACACATTTTAATAATTTTCTCAAAACGCTCCAATTTTTTTTATTCAAATTTATCCTTGGATAGCGTACAGAACGCATAAGAGGTACAGGTGTTATGTTCGTTGAAGTCCCTGATTTTACGAAAATGGCAAATCTTCAGTTTTTTGGGAGCGTCTTCCTAGACGTACAAATTTGAAGATTCAGATTTTATTATTAATTAAATCTGTTCTTTAAAGACAGTTCTTCAAATGTTCAATTTTTCGGAAATAACTTCGGCGAAATATAGGTAATTTAATTTTTTTAACAATTCTTTTCTCAAAAACCAATCTAAAATTGTTCCTGATATAAAGGAAGGGATAATTACAAGAATATGGCGAGTCTCATTTTCATTGAAATTTCTGAATTTACTAAACTTGCAAATTTAGTTATATGCGAGAAAATATGTGCTGTTGTAGCACAACCAGTTTAATTAATTAAAACGCGCCGTTCTCAATTGAACTAAACCTTTCAGAAACAGAATTTTAGTTACGATCTTTATTTTTGTCCAACGATCTAACGATGTCAGAGTCGATTCGTTACGTTAAATTCAACTTTATGAAACGCTTCGTAAATCAAGTTTTATATTAAACGTCGGAGCGTGTGCAAGCCACTTCACTGAAACGTTTCATAGAACGCGTTGTGAAGTATCTGCGCTTGTGCAGGCAGCGCTGCAGAGGCCGTGACGCACCCGCGAGGAGGAGGAGGTGCGCCGGGCGAGCGCGGGGAGCGCCAGCGGCGCGGCGCCCTTGCCCTCGAAGCGGTGCATGCGCTGGTCGATCTTCTGGATGAGGTTGCCCTGCGCACGCGTGGGAATCTGGATCACTGGTCCCTCCCAGTCCTTCCTCTCTGGGGTCTGGGCCTACTGGACCCACCTTCAACTCAGCACTTACGTTGCAGTCGATTTCTCCCTACTCCATGTTTGAACTCTGGGGTCTATAGAACTCCATTTGTTTCCCCCTCTCCTACCAACTCGAGTAATCATATATAATTATTCCGTAGTAGTAGTAGTTTATGAAATAAGTTTATAATGTTAAGCTTTATTCCATGAGTACATGTTTCGAAAATGAGCGACGTTAGAACAGAGTTTTCAAATTTGTACGAATGCAATAAAGCAAAGCAACCTTATAAACGAGTTGCATACGCTACTTTTTTGTATAACAGCATTATAAATTTATAAGATAATCAAACTTAATTTTGCGAAACAACTTTCTTGTGACGTCTCGGGAGTTTGTCATTATGCCAGAAAATGGTGGTCGGCTGCTCCGTTTACCACTACCATCCCACGATTGGTTGAATGTGTGAACGCAATCGTTCGTGTCGTAAAATGCCTTCTATGAACGATTTCTCGCAACAGAAAAGGTCGTTTATAATGCATATAAGAAAGTATGTGTGACAAGAATAATGTACTTTCAATTCGCAAACAAAACTTTTAAATTGTTTTAAATGTTAATTCTAAAATGAGGCGAGCACAAGTATAGATATCGGAAAAACTCAACCTGTTATGTGGATATTAGAATGTTTAAAATTATTTTTTAAGCATAAAATACTTACTATAATGTTGCGTTCTAGGTAGTATTTAATTCTAATAAATAAGTAATCGAATTTGAGCTTCCTACCCAGACCTCCGGTGACACTGAAACATGATGGAAAGATCTGTGGACTTCAGAGAGAGCTCTAAGTGGTGTTTGGTAGACTCCAGAATAAGACCCAGGGCCCACACGTCAAGTTGGATCCTCTTAATTCGAAAAGTGTCGAGTGATTGCATGTGCGTATGTGAGTGTGTTCGTAACTTTGTTTGTGTGAAGAGTGTGATCTTGTGCACGTGTGGATGAGAATGTATAGAAAAGATATTCTAAGAAGGGACCAGTTTGACAAATGGAAAACAAATGAACGACATGTCGGACAATGGCATTGCAAGAGGCAGTACTGAAGCCATTTCGTACAAGAGAGCCATTAGCAAATAACGCACAGTCGAATTGAGTGCACATATAAAATGTGCAATTACTGATTGATTGATTGATTTTTTCGTGTTTCCGGGTGCGTCAACTACTTAAGTCATTAGTCCCGTTAGTGTAGTGCATGTTATTTTTCTCGGGAGATGGCGGTGATCTTCCCCCGCTGGATTGCGAGATCCGTCGCCGACCTACCGTCTGCTAGTGGGGTTTCCCCCTAACCAGGACTCTCCCACCAACGGGGCTCCGCCCCAGTCGGGACAAGCTCTAAGCTCCCGACCGGTCTCCCGGAATATGTGGTAGTGTAGTGCATGTTAGTGTAAGTGTGTGTAAGGGGAGAGGATAGGACAAGGAAGAGGACGGACAGATCGCGCGCGGTCCGTGGCCCGTTTGGTAGGGTACTGCTCCGGCATTCGCCTGGTGTTGATCGGAGAAACCACAGAAAACTACCCATCAGAGCAGCCGGCCGCTAGAATTCTCCTCCAGACAGCAGCTGAATTCGGGTCTGCGCAATGCGAAATGCAGATGCCGCACTCTGCATTCGTACAGCGTACGTCCAAAATGGCGTCATTTGACCTTCCATAATTATGTGTTTTAATCTATGTTACTTGGGTAAGTACTTATTCTAAATATTTATTTATTTATTTGTTCACTTTTGATATATGATTTGTTGACATGTGTAATTTGTTTAATAATTGTAGAACCACTGATGATGGGAAGAGTGTTCCCGAAACACGTGTCTGAATACATGTAATCGCATTATAAAAACATTGTATACTATTGTGGTTGATATCTTATTCACCCCATATATTTTATCATGGAGTACCACAAAATCTCACCTGCCACCACAGAATTTATTCATAATTTTAGTATTGTGTAAGGTGGGAGAAGACTCATCACTTTAGCGTGGGACGAAATGATTGGCCTTCATTTTATTGGATGAGTCAAATAATAAGTTTTCTTAGCAAATTAATAACCAGTTCTGAAGTGACTTTTAAATTTGGCAAGTTATTTTGTTAAATGCATACTTTTCTGGATTGCTTCAAAATTTAGGATTATATTCTTCTAATACCATTGATTAATTTCACACACGCACATAGATCACTACTCAATATCACTGGTAACTGACAGTGATAGAAGGGAGGGGAAAATAATTAGGTGCAGACTCTTGCTTGCTTGCGTGCAAAAAAATAAAATAAAATATGTTATAAAACTGTATATAAAAAATATAAAAAAATAATGTATATAAATAATAATATATAAAAAATAAAATAAAAATGCACATTTAATTAAATTTTGTAAAATTGCCTACATTGGTTTAGTGGTGAGTTGTAGTTAACATTTACATACTTGAAATGATTGAAGACGTCATTGTCAACAATACTATTTATTTCAATAAGAGCAGCTTTGGATGGCTTAGCCATCATCAGTTTTCTGATACAAGAAAAATATAAAATTAGAATTAACAGAGTTACATAATTTAAAAACATGTTAAGAAATGAAAGGAGAAGAATAAAAGAAAAGAAAGAATGAAAGAAAGAAGGGAGATCTTTTTGTATTATGTAGAAACAGCTATTGCGAGCGAAACGAGGTGGTCCAGGGTTGACCGAGTTCTTCTAAACCCGCTTTGTATTGGCGTCAACAGACTTTTATGTTCCAAGGTCCAGACCAGACCCTGACTCACCATGCATTCCACCACTTTGCATACATACGAGTACATACATTACATATACCTTATTGCACCTTGTGAGGGAAATAGGTTGATAACTTGATGGCAGGGATCAATCTTTCCCTTCTTTGGGAACTGGGACGATGATGGCTCTCGCCAAAAGGTAGGGATGGTCTGCTCTTCCCAGGTACTGTTATAGAGCTGGAGAAGAAATTTGGTGGCTGTTTCGGGAAGAGGTTGCAGCATTAAGTTGTGGATTTCGTCTGGACCTGGTGTGTTTTTTTTCTCTGCTCGAAAAGTACAAAGATTGGTTTTACATTCTTTGTTTATGAGAAAGGAAGTTGGGAACATGGAATATTTGCCGAACTCGACATATTTTCATAGAGAGTGGCAAGTTTTTCTGCAATGGCGTCTCGATCTGTGATCATTTGATCATTTTCAAGAAGACCTGACACTGAGTTTGGGGAAGGGTATCCTTTAATTTTACGCACATTCCTCCATATCAGACGTGGTGGCGTATGGCAATTGAGAGAGGAGACGTATGGTCTCCATGACGCATTTTTACTTTCTAAAATGGTTCTCCTCACCTTCGCTCTTCACCTCTTGTAATCAATGAGATTATCCGCGGTTGGATAGTGTTTTAGACACGGCAACACTTTCTCACGAGCACCAGCAACCCTTGAGAAATCCAAGCTCCATCACGGAACGAAAGGGTATCGCGAATTGCCGATCGACTTGGTAATTGCAATGTCCGCAGCTTGTAGTACAGCACTGCTAAAATGTGCTGCCATTTCTTCCACACTGGGGAAACTGGCCCTCCGATAGACTGACGGTCGCTTGGAATGTCAGCCAGTCAGCGCGTCGAACACACCATTGAGGGTGGGCACGCCAACCCACGACCAAGTCCATCAATGTGGACGATGACGGGACGAGGACGATGACGGTCGCTTTCGCAAAGGTCGTCTAGGATGGACCATTATAGAACGGTTGCAAGAGAAGGGCTGCAGAGTGCTTCATCGATACACGTGCTCGGATTTGTGGCGACGGCAAAATGAGTTGGTTCACCGGAATTTAGAATAACCAAGTTCGCGGTGTCAATTACTAATTCTAATACACTGCCTCTCGGACAGGTATGCACTGCCTCTCGGACGGGATGAGCATCAGAGAGGACTATGGAAATTTATATCCCCGACTACCACAAACGGAGAGGCAATTGGTTTATCAAGTCCAAAACTTCATGAGCAGATACCGTCAGTCCTGGAGGAATGTAAATATTGCACACAGTGAGTGTGAGGGATAGGAGGTGCACCTGCACACACACTGCTTGAAAGTCTGTCTGAAGAGGCATCTTTGTGGACGGCAGCGAATCTGTACCAGTGAAGCCACTCCGCCATGAGCACGGAGACCATCATCCACATCGAATCTGTAAGGGGAGAAACCACGAAGAGACAAGGGTCGTGGTGGGATGAGGTGACAAATTATGAAAGTATTGTGACGGGACAACAGCAGTCTAAGATCGTTCCGTCGCGAAGAGAAACCGTTTATGTTCCATGACACGAGAGTCATGGTGAAATTATGTGTAATCTTCGTTCCTCCGACGTTGGGATCCGGATGCGCGAGATTCTTCCCCAACGGGAGTTTCCTCAGAAGTCGAGTTCTCCTGGGCATTGCCAGGGGGCTGAATGCTCGCTCAGTGCGAGTTTCGGAAGGAGTAACACGTGGCTTTGATGAGGTTTTGTGGCTGACTCTGAGGGAGATGTGCGTCTAACTTCAGTTTCCGTTGGTGGAGGATTGGATAAGGGTTTGGTCGACTGCGACGGCTGAGTTTTTTGTTCATCTTCTTGTATTTCTTAGGGATGATCACTCTCCCACCTTGCACGGTAGAGGCATCCACTGGGAGGTCCACTGGAGACACCTGACATGCGAAACTCACCACTTGAAGAGTAGCCCGTTCGGTTTAACAGCCCGCTGCTACCCTCGGTATCTTAATTTTCACGGCATCGGAGAACGAGCGAGAGAGATCAATAGGGTTCCTCGCCTGGTACCGACCTTTGGCCGCAGAAACACTTTGTCAGCTGCTCTAATCTTCTGTATTGCTCCTTCCCTCGGGAAAGTAGGGCATTGCTTATAGTTGTCCGGGTGGTCACCTTCGCAATTAACACAATGCGGTGTAGTTGCGCAGGGTTCAGGTTCGTGCATCGTTCTGCCGCACTAACCGCACACCGGGTTATCTGCCATGCACCGCTGCTGTGTGTGGCCGAACCTCTGGCACTTAAAACACCGCAAAGGGTTGGGAAAGTATTGTCTTACATGAAGATTATAGAATACGCACGAGATCTTTTGAGGGAGAGTTGGAAGATTGAACGTCAGAAAAAGAGTGGAAGTGGGAATTTCTCGCCCATGCTCCCTCCTCGTAACCCTATAGACTTCCGTCACGCCCTGGCTCTTAAAAAAGGTGATTAAATCTTCCTCACTCTCCGCAGAGAAATCCTCATGCTTGACCACTCCCTTACAAAGGTTAAGTGTTGGGTGAGTGGTCACTTTCACTTGGAGGCCGGCAATCTGCTTGGTTTTCATTATCTTGTCTATTTGGTCATCCGAACGTGATTCAAAGAGAATGGTAGCATTCCTTTGTCGCACCACGGCTTGTAGCTTTTCATAAGTTTCCTCAACTGCGCGCGCTAAACGGACAGCATTTACCATTTCAAAAGATTTTCCTTCCTCAGCGCATGCCACGAGGAGGAATCTAGGTTTCTTTAGCCTATCTTCTTCTTTCGAAAAGGAACTATTCAAATTAATATTTCGTTCCGGATACCTATTCCTTGCGGAAGAGGGTGGGGGAGAAGGTTTAGTATCCATGAGATGGTTATTAGATTCATCCCCGTGGTCCCTACGCACCTCGGAGCCCCACAAGGGGACACTCCATCAGAGTGCCAGGGTTGCCACGGTTATATAGTGGGTGATGACACAGCCCTGCACCACCCTGGAGTTCAGTACAAGACCTAGTCCGAGCCGATAGATCGGGAGTAGGTTAGCTCTAGCGTCTAGAAGAGTCGGAGGCCAAAGCAAGCGTATTGAAGCCTACAAGGAAGAGAAACAGATCCCTCAACCGGCAGGACACACATTCCCTTCGACACGGGTCGCCATGCACGGCAAACACATGGGTGGGCGTTCAGCATACATACGGGGTGACCAGAGAAATAGAAGAGGGAGAAGAAAAGAAACAGAATGTTATAAAAGACTGAGGATGAACAATGGGGAGAAGAAAAATGATATGTGAAGGAAAGGAATACTTGAGAACCTCTCTGCATCCCCCTGTCAGGACGTGGACCAACCCACCTCGACGGGGCATGTGATTTGAATGATGTCACTTTGAATACAATATTGAATATAACTAACACAAAACTTAAGTGACAAGTTAACATAAAATAATAATGATAGAATATTACTAATTCCCGATGCCCTGCCCACAACTAGTTATGTAGCAGTAGCATACAGAGGTTACCAATCAATAAACATTATTACATTCTGACAAAAGATGTAGATGTGAGTTCAGTATTTCAGATTTAAGAGTGTAGGGAGTGATAGTCCCAGTTATTACAAAACCATATTCAATTATACATATTAAAACATTAAATAAAAATTAAAAATAGTTTTCCCTGACAAAACCAATTAATACATAAGTACTCCTTGTGACCTATCATTAACCGTGGATGTTAAGAGTGATCATGACAAACTAAAATGGGTGATCTCCATGTGGTTATCTTCTGTGTAGGTTTTCGAAAATGGGTGCTGATAACTTTAAGTCCAAAGTTCCTGCAGAAGTTGATTAGTTTCTCACCGTTCTTGTTGGTACGTTTGTGTTTGGTGTAAGGGCCTGTTATATCCCTGAATTTTCTCTCTTTTCGTAACTGTGAGTTTAAATCGCCCAATAGGGTTTTCACATGGTGCCTTGGCATTTTGTTGGTTTCTTCTTCCAGAGTTTTCCCCGAATTATGCACGGCTTCATAATCGGTTTTGCTATGTTATTTTGTAAGGGCATGTACATTGATTAGTGTGAAAGCTTTATTAACTCATTTTACTGGCACTAATGAGATTCTTTCATTGGGAGACGTGAAGTTGATCACTGAAACGAGTGCTGAGTTGTGTACTGCGAAACCGGTTCTCGGGAGTGGCAGTTTGTGTCTAACGTTTACGGCAGGTTTGTCCTTGTAGATTCTGAATTTTTTTGTGTTGAAGTGTCGTTTGTCAATAAATCTGGTCTCCTGGAGTGCGGTGATTTTTAGGTCAAATTTTTTCAGGGTGCTGCGAGATCTTTTAATTTGCCTGTTTTGATAAGAGTGTTCACATTAATTGTGACAATAAAATTGTAATGTTTGGTCTTGAGAGTGTTAAGGGTTCTTAAGGAGCTCCTATTCTTTCCCATATGGTGTCCCTGATCACCCAGGATCCGATGATCAGGTCAGTCCAGTCTGTCGACTGGTGCCTGGGGTAGTGATTCAATGATCGTCTTTTCCATCATGCTTATTATTATTATTATTATTATTATTATTATTATTATTATTATTATTATTGTTATTATTATTATTATTATTATTATTATTATTATTATTATTATTATTATTGCTGTATTAATTAACTGACTCCCGGGTCGTACCCAATTGCAGTTCAAATACATATATGTACTTGTTCTGCCTTATTAGTGTGGAAAGGGTAAACTCTCGGAAACATTCCATTTCTTTGTACTAAATCAGAGCCTAAAAATTAATCGAGGCAGTACAGTCTGCTGTCATACAAACTGTCTTTCACGCTGCTTCCAGGTGCTTCACGACACCAGTCAGTATCCTACTCACTGTCTGCCAACTAGCTGTCCTCGCGTGAACGACGTGTTAAGTACCCAAGGTGGGTGCGCCCCACGCTGGTGTGTTCGTGTAATCAGATATTTAGAGTCCTCTCCCTTTACCTGCGTGCTGAGCACGTCGGCCACGCCCTTCACGGCGAGGTCGGTGCGCTCCATCTTGCTACGCATGGACTGCATGACGCCCTGGATCTGCGAGAGCGCGTGCGCGATCGTCTCCAGCACCACGCCCGACCCCTGCGCCATCTGTCCATCGCCGCACCGCCGCCCCGCGCCTCAAACAGCACAGCCAACGCCGCCGCTACAGAAGGCCTCGCCACAAACCCATGACGTCATCATATTTAGGCCGATTGCTGCATCGGCGTTGGCCTGCGTTGCATGGACATACTGGACATTAGTATTCGGATGAAATTTTATTCCATATTCAATGCAAAGAAAAATAGGTATAACACCAAAGAAAATGACATTTATTATTATTCAACATATTAATAAGCTGTGAACAAAATTTTCCTTGTGTAATTAAACTAAAACACATTTAACTTGATATAAAAAACCTCACTCTACCTAGAAGTGCACACGTCAATTTATTGTGCAGCAGTTGTGGCTTCAAGATGGAACTGTTTCAAGGTTTGTGGACTGAACGCTTGTGGAGGCCATCAAATCTTACGTCATTCCAGTGACATACTCCTTTGGCATTATTAAATGGAACCTTACTGACCTCGACAACCTCCAGAGGACAATTCGAACCGCTATGAGTCAACATCAAAAGCATCATCCCCATTGGTGTATTGAACGTTTTACTCTTCCAAGAGGAGCGAGGTGTTGTAGATCTCATAAATCTACACAGTTCTCAAATTGTATCACTCAGAAGATACTTCTTGAAACATAAAGGGAGACTTCAACAAGCAGTGAACGCAGTTGATAATAACTATGGTCCTCTGAACTTGAAAAAGATTGATCCACCTGTTCAGCCAGTTATTGAAACCGAAGAGATAACCTCATGAAAAGCGAAAGCCCTGCTCGGACGGTACCCCCATGAGCTGAGCAAACTAGAAGTCGACATCTCTAGGTCGCACGCATGACTCCAGCATGGGAATCTCTTTTCGGGAATAGAAGCCTTCGTGATAGCAATCCAGGACCAAGTGATGCCAACTTTGAACTAATGAAAACACATTCTGTGGGATTCGACCATCCATGCCTACACATGTAGATGTGAGGCTGCAAGCAAAACTATGACGAGAAGATGTAGTGGCCACGTACAATTGGAATATAAAGAGGGGCATGATAAAGTGTCGAAGCAGGTCCACCAATTATTCGCAATGAAAACGGGCTTTCTCGCCACTTTCTTGCCATATTATAAATATGTTCCTCAGAACGTGCGTGAAAGTACTGAGCACATTCTCTACTGGAGTCTCTCCATTATCACTGGCATACAAGTCGTCGGCAGTAGACCCGATATAACATACATCGATAGAAACCACCAGCAGACTTACTTTATTGATATATCAATACCCAACACCCACAACATATCGACAAAACATCAAGAAAATATCCAAAATATACCGATCTCGCCCATAAAGTCGCAGCTCAGTGGAACTTCAGCAAAGTGAAAATTGTGCCAATAATATCAGCCACATGAGCGTTTTCAAAAATGACACTTCGACCTCTGGAGTGTCTTCATTGGATGTTAGAATGATATATATCATGCAAAAGGCAGTTATCTTGAATACATGCTATATTGTTTGAAGCCACCTGAATCTTCAATAAAGCAACTGAACACCTGGGCATCATACCTGTGAGTTGTTGACATACCTACTATAATAATAATAATAATAATAATAATAATAATAATAATAATAATAATAATAATAATAATAATGCCCTCTCCACCTAGAGAGTACATGAACCTGACGTTCGTGGTGCAGATTCAGTACTTCAATGACCCTGATAGCTATGTCGGCGGTAGCGTAGCTACTGGTAGGGTCCCCTTGTCGTACAGCTCGAGGGGAAGGGATCCGACGAAGAAGTACTCCAGAAGAAGACCTCAAGAACATCAGAAGTGGACCTACAGAAGAGGCAGTCCACAGAAGACATAACGATGGCCTCAAAGTGACTCTTCTCCTCGAGGGTTGATAAGGGGAACGGGGTAAGAGGGGCAAAATCTTTAACGGCCAAAGCTGGGCGCAAGAATCAACCCTTCATGTGGGGTGATGGCAGGTGTAAAGGCCATGATATAGCAGCCCTAGCACACCACACCCATTCTGAAATTGAGAGATCATCGGAAATTTGCCTCGAACCAGAACCGCTTCTTGGGGAGCGTCAGGGCAGGTCAGATGGAACTAGCGCCGTCTGTGATAGCAAGCGAAGTCCAGCGGTGTGATGCTGAAGAGGCGGGTTCACATCGGGATACCCGAAATTACGACAGCCGATGAAAGCAGTGCGGAAGGTCTGTTAACTGCACCTGAGAACAGTGTTTCCAAGAGTTCACATGATACCACTGTGGCAATCCTGCCACGACGGAGGGTTCAATGAACTAATAATATGAACGAAAAATTCATTAGGTTGTATTATCGCAAATCGTTGTATTATGCGATACAATTCGTATAGGATAAGGCAGGTATTGTATAGATGTTATATTCAACAGTACCCACATTTATACCACGTCACTGAGCAGAACAACGCAGATAGAAGAGCGCTGATAAGTAAATCCGGCAAATATATCTCACTTGCTAGACAAAATGAGATTAAAGCAGATGTAGTACTGTTAGAGACGCAAGCAAATATTCCCATACTACAAATTCATATCTCACCACAAGGCTCGCAAGATACTCTGTTCATTGAGCTTCCAGAACAAAATACGACTAGAAATCCCCTACATGACCTTGAATCACAATATCGACAGGCAATTATCGAATATAGGGGGATGGATCCTCATCTGACACCAATGTTTCCAAAAAAAACCCAATTCAAAGAAACTGGCCATGCAAGTCAAAGTAGCAAATGAAGACATTTTGGTCAATCATAACCTATGATCGTATCATAACCTCAATCATAGCCTATGACCGCATCAACTCTACAATCTATTGTATGGCAGTTGCAATAGAGAGGATGAATGGGAAAATATCTGTCCAATCAACTCACAGTTCCTAGCGAGCGCCTAAAGACCCCCATGGAAAATCCGGTTTCGAAAACGGATCGAACGCCTCAGATTAGATTGGAAGCTACATTGGAAGTTTTCCATGTAGGAGATAGAAGTAAATATCTAAGAAATAAAATAGTATCCATTAAGAGGAAATACCGCATTCACTAACATCTCAATTTCGACAATAGAAATCTTTTCGATTTTATCGGTACCCTAAAACAGCCAGTGAATGTTTGAAATCAACGTAAGCGCAGATATACCAAAAGTCTAAAGCGGAAAACAGACAACAAAGAATTTCTCGGGAGCCAAAAGAACTTCTAAAGAAGACTTAGGAAAAGGAAACACAGAATTGAATATCCTGCGAGACGAAGCCGCTTTAGAAGTAGTCTGGAGTAAAATATGGTCGACTGAAAGTTACTTTTATGTCAACGCATCATGGTTGGAACAGATCAGAGGTGCTGCGACCCAGATCAAAGAAATGGCAACCTCTCCAATCACTAAAGATATCCTACAAAAAGATTATAAAGAGATTATTCGATTGGAAATGCCCGGAGTTAGATGGTTTACATAGCTATTGGTACAACAACAATCACCAGTCTCCATGGGAAGATTCTAAATTTCATCAACTACCTGAATTATCCCAAAGAAATGCCATTTTATCTATTCGAAGGTGTCACATTTATGAAGCTCAAAACTAGTGATACTGTAGATCCTGCAAAATACCGGCCTATCACATGCCTTAACTCTTTTTATAAAATCATTACAAGTTGTCTATCGATGATTAACGAACACCACTGTACAGCGAATTGTATCGTGGCTGAAACTCAAAGAGGATGCAGCAATGGTTCTCTCGGATGTAAAGAACAGCTTATAATTGACAACGTCATCATGTCTCACAAGTCTGTAACATGAGACGCAACTTGTTCACTTGTTTTATTGACTATAAAAAGGCCTATGGCGTAGTTTCACATGATTGGCTGCTCGACATACTGTCACTGTACCGTATTAATCCAATGATAGTAAATTTCCTCAAATTAATCATGGGCAAATGGAAGACCTGGGCGCCTCCAAAAATGAAACAGCAATCACCAATTAAATAAACAGGAGTGACATTTTCCAAGGGGAGAGTCAGAGACCCGACTGGTAATTGTCAGTTCATGAACCCACTCTCAACTCTCCTTGAAAACCTACAAACAGGATTCGATCTGAAAGGCACTGAGAAGACCCATATACCCATATACGTGTGGCCTAGACGTGGAAATAAAAATCTCTGAAGAATTTTCCAGAGACATTGATATGCAGTTGGGGATTGATAAATGCAAAATTCAAGAAATACAGAAGGGTAAACGCGCCAATGAAGCTAGATATGATACTGAAAGTGGAAAAGTAATATCCGCTCTGGAGTTATACAAATATCTTGGCATACAACAGGGGTATATGATAGCACATCACAAGCTGAAGGGAACACTAAAACTGAGCTCACAAACCGACTCAAGGCAGTTTTAAGAACTTCCCTTAATTCTAGAAACCTCACGGGTGCTTTCAACACATAGGCACTTCCCATTATCACATTATTGATAGGTATTCTCAAATGGTCCTCACCAGATCTAGAGGAAATGGAAAGACAGGTGCGAGTCCAAATGACCCGCGTTGGTTGCCACCACCCAAGAAGCGCTATTCAGAGGATGACACTGCAGCGACGACTGGGAGGGCGTGGTACTATAAAGTTGACAAATCACCACGCAAAGCAGATAATATCCATGACAAAGTATTTTGCAGAGAAAGCGAATACTTCTTAACTCCACAAGGTGGTCATTCAGGCTGATGACAACTATACGCGAATACTTCTTAACTCCACAAGGTGGTCATTCAGGCTGATGACAACTATACGCCTCTAAATCTAAAACAACAAAATATATCAATCCAACAGTCTTCTTTTTAACAAGAAATGGATTCCTGGAAACAGAATGCCCTCCACGGTGCATATCCTGTTGTAGTTGCCAATCCAAATGTCGACGGGGAAATGTCATACAAATGACTCAGAATAGGATATTTGTATCCTGATGCTGAAAGCTTTATGGTGGCAATCCAGTCTCAGGTTGTCCCAACGAGGAACTATCTTAAATACATAACTAAAGACCCAAAAATACATAGTGATTTGTGCCGAATTTGTGGGCGAGATCATGAAACCATCCAGCATATCATCTCGGGTTGCAGTGCACTAGCCCCAACAGACATAAAACCAGACACGATCTAGTGAGCCGAATCATCCATGCCAAGCTCGCTAAGAAATTTAGCTGTTATTTTGTAAATTTAAGTTTGATATTTTATATTGTATTTTATTAATTATGGAATATGTTCATGGTTAAAAATATCAATTACCATGCTTCGATGTTGCATCTGTGAGGTAGCTGTGAAAGACTAATAATTTGTGTGAAAATGGAATAATAATAATAATAATAATAATAATAATAATAATAATAATAATAATAATAATAATAATAAATAGTAATAATTAATCATAATTATTATTACTATTATTATCATAATTAACACCAAGGCTTACAAACCTTGTCGTACCAAGGGATACAGCTGAATAGCTGATTCTACCATTTATACATGTTAATCGTGTAGCGTGGTTAGAAATGGCCGATAAGTCAATAACAATTAGATACACCTAGGGAATATTCCGTCTTTTGTTAGCATATTAACCCCGTTTAAAAAGTGAAAAAGCTTCATTCTGGATTCAAACGTAAGGCCAGATCCCGAACTGTACTTGGAAGCATTGTAGGTCTGTAAATACGGGCATCTTAACGCGTAAATTTAATTTTACAGAGATTTTGAGTTCTTTCTCATTTCTGACTATGCTGATAGGGAGTGAGGATCACCAGAACAACTGTAAATGTCCACTCATTTTTTTGTCACACCTGGCACCTGCATGTTCTCCTAAATGCTTCTTGATATATTCCCCTCGAATGTTTGTTTAGCATATGTTCTCTCCCAGTGAAACTTGTTTCCGGCATGTATCTCTGCGTGAACCGCCGCAAGTTACCTATATGATCCCCAACATATGACCCCCATGTTCATCACTGGTTCCCACATCTTCTCCCAAACGTTTCCGTATGATACATCCATATGCTCCCCGATATCACCTCAAATGAACCCACAAATATTCCGCCAAATTTTCTTCTTAATTTTCTGTCAAACTTGCTGCCAAATGTTTTCCTGAAAGTTTTCCAAAAGTTCTCCAAAGTTGCCCACAATGTTCCCGCAAATGTTCCCTCAAATGTTTACCATACATTACCAAACATTTTAATCTGGAATTTAATATGAAAATTTAAAAGACAGTTTTTTTTATCGAAATACGCTTATATAAATTTTACGGTGTCTTATAGTGCAATGCTTCCCCTGCCGAATGAAACGGGAAGTTCTGAAAAGTTAGAGTACCCAGAAGAGCAAAAATCTTTGTTGGCACATCCCTTGGCATTCACTACAAACGCGGATGAAGTGGAAGTCTGTTTATCCAGATTTGAATAAAGGTGATCTAGTCATTTTAATTGAAAATTCTCCGCCCCCGCTGTGGAAAATTGGAGTTGTTTTTCAGTGTCTGCCGGACGCAGAGGGTTAGGTTCGCACAGTGTTAGTCAAAACCGCATGACCACAAGAGCAGTACAAAAATTATGTATTTTACCAAAGAAACTCTAATTGTAGTTTCCCCCAGGGAGGCCATTCGTCACATTTGCCACGGGACCTAGCGCTCCTGGGATCTAAGCCTTCCCGAGCCATCCACGTCTAATCATGTATCTGCTTTGTTTATTTGATCTTTTGATTTTCCGCTCGCAAAGCAAGCAAATTTTGAGTCAAAATACGATTTCAATTCGAACGTCAATTTAATTCTCACCGCTTCAAGGGGGTCTACGACTCTTCTCTCTCGAAATTAAAATGTTGTTACCGCTCATTTTAATTAAAATTAGGCCTGTCGTTCTTGGCAGTGTATCTCGGTAGTTAACCCAGCCTCAAGAACGTCAGAATTGGGCAACCTACGAAAAAAATATGTGCTAGACGACCCGTTTTGTTGAACGGGAGTGGTGGGCAGTACCTAATTAAGACAAAATTCACTTATCTAAACACACTAAGGTCAACAGCCTTCGAGAATTTCATCATATTATTCTTATTGACATTCCAGCGAAGCGTATACGTAAAATAGACATGCTTGCTTTGGCTTTAATGCTCAACAAGTACTCCAACGATATCGATATCCCACCCGGCTACGGCAGAACAAACTGATTTTTATATACCGTTGACCTGATGTACCAAAGTGTGCCTATTTTGTGTTATTTACAGGTTCTTCGTTCGATTTTCAATATTTGACTCTTTTTCCTTTTTTTTCGTATTGCTGATACGCCTCGCGCGTGTGTTAAGTTACATTTGTGTTATCTACAGGTTCTTAGTTCGATTTCTTTTGACTCCTCTTTCCTATCGCCGACACGTCTCGCGCATGTCCTAAGATACAAGTCAAGATTTGCGCGCGGAAATACGAATGAGAGAGATTGTCTCGTTGTATTTGTCGTGCTGAATATGTTGTCTTTCTGAATATGTTCTATCTTTATTTTATATTGGCGGAACGTCACGCTTTGAAATTGAATTTCATGCAAAGTGTCTCAAAACGTTCGCACAGCAGTACAAATCATTGTGATCATATCTTTGTTCTTTAATCTCCTACCCTGGTTCTGAAACTCCAGAAAATTCTGAAACTCAAAAAAGGAGGATTCTAAAACTCAAGAAAGCGTGCGCAGATGATTTTCCCCTCCATATGTCACATATAGTTTTTGACTAAAAAAGTAAAATAAAAAATAAACCTGTGTTTTTTTTTAATTTTTACATTTTATACTTTCTCTTTGGGATTTCTCTTTCGCTTATTAACGAGGTATCTCGCCCTTGCAAACTTGCAGTGTATAAAGCGCCGTGCAGTTAGCAGAATCCTTTTTGAATCGCAAGGTATCGCGCTGCCGTCCATCGCGAGGACGCGTTGTGAAAGAAAGGCTTCAATTTCATGCCTCGGACGCAAGCTAATACGCATTCAGCTTAACAAGGCACAGGCCAGCGTCACGCACGCTACGTCATTGGTTGACGTCTCCTGTTTGAGCACCGGTTCGCCCCTTTTGAGGTTCATCTCGGTCTGCGCTGGCAACTGTGTTAAATCTATTTGCAGCCTCTCTTACAGTGGGCCGGCCCTTCACAACGGGTCCAGTTCGACTCCCATCGCGGGCGGGAATTGTTAGCACATCGGCAGCCAAAATTGATTCAAATTTGGCGCCGTACTTTGAAACCTATCATTATAACAATTCCTTGCCGCTATTTAAAGAGCATGCATTTTTAAACGTCCCACGTCGGACGTCTAATATTTTTACAACAATATCATATAACATATCATATAACATATATAACATATCAATATAACAGTATATCATTATAACAATTCCTTGCCGCTAATCAAAGAGCATACATTTTTAACGTAACATTTTTAAACGTGAAGAATATTGCAGCCGTGCGTACACACAAAAGATCGCCTCGTCAGTAGTAAAAAGGCGTGGTAATTCACATCCGGGCGGCATTGAAGAAATTAAATTTGACTAGTGGTGGCAGTGGGTGTTTGAGCGCGTAAAAGGCGATAGCTGAAATGGTATGTCCCATGAATTATAATAGAAAACAATCTTCTATTCGTCTAAGGAAACATTGGCAACAAGGAAAAAGTGACAAGTTTCTTCCATCATCAATATTTATCACGGAGATAAACTAATAGTTCTCGAATTTTTTGAGCATTTTCCCTAGTGACAAGCTAGGAAGTGGGTAGCCACGCTTTGCAAGCAACCTCATCCATCATTCTATTGCTCTCCCAAACAGTTCAACTGAAGCTATCTTGCTGCGTTTACTATCCCCAAGAATGACTTACATTGGCTAAGACATTTTGAAGAAAAAAAATGCAATCTCCAATAGCAGAACTCTTAATATTACACTGATCTGCGATGATATTGCTGCCTCCAAAGTTTTGATGTTTTTGTGGTATTTTTACCATGCTAAAATCAAATTCAAAGCCAGAAAGTTCCTATCACGTATCGTTTACTTTTTTGTATTTTATTTTCATTATAGCGTAATTTTCGTATGTTCAAAGAGTAACAATTTGAACTGTTAATACTTTACTCCGTGTATTTTTATAATGAAAGGATTTGAAAACCAAATGTATATAGAATGTTTTTATTGTGTTTATGGTAAACTCCGAGGGCACCAGATGATTCTTATCTGACAGAGCGCGAGCGCTTCAGGAAGTTCGAGCGAAAGAGCGTGCACCCTTGTCATTATGCTTTGTAGAGAGCCAATCCTTCTTGACCGACACATTCTTATCTTATCTTTATGAAAACTTTACATTAGTAGTCTTAGTTTCTCTCACATTGCATTAGAATATCTCATCTGGAAAAGAAATCAATTTCAAGCTGTATTGTGGAGTAGAATTTTGTGAATTTGTATTTCAATACGAAAGTATATTTACCATGTCGCATTGCTCATGTATAAATGATCCAGAGCACTTTTGTTATGCATGTGTGAAATACACTTTGTCTAAACAGAGACGTAATATTACAGATTTTGTAAAAAGATCATAGCTTGCCTATTTTGGAATCAAACTTGAAGACTAATGTAAACAAAACCGCTGCAAAAATATTTACTTTAAAACCCCACTCTCCCCCACTTCCACTCACTCTAAATAACAAATCAATAGAATGGTACCCCCCCCGAATAAACCTGTAAAATATTTAGGCTTATATTTTGATACCAAGCTAACTTGGGAAAATCATATAAATGCCACAGTGACCCAAGCTAAAATAAAACTTGCACAACTACGACCACTAATTTACAGAAACAGCCCAATTTATATTTATACTAATATATAAAGACAGAAGTGCGTTGTCTTCCAGCGCGGTAATCTCTGAATCTACTGAGCCAATGTCGACGAAACTTTTGTGCTAACATCCTCTCAAGGCCTGGAGTACTATAGGCTATGATTTACAAACATAAACAGTAATATATTTTTAAAATAATTACTTTTCTGGACATTTTTTGCCTAGCTTTACATCACAAATTCAAGAGTGCATCAATGCCAATAGTTTAGCTGCGCGCCACTAGAGGATGACGTCTGAGATTACAACTGATTTCATCAATGTCCAGAATTATTACGAAATTCATTTGAGTTTAAATAAGGTTATGTAATGTCCCTGTGTGAACATTTGAAAGAAAGTTTGAAGTGGTAAAGAATGTCAATGTTCATGCATTGCTCTTTGTCCGTGTTATACACAATGTGGCAAGAAATCATTGTGAGTTTAAAGTGTTTAATAATTGAGGTAGGTTGAGATAGTAAAAAGTACAATAATATACAGTACAGAATACACAGTAATGTAACAATGTACAATATATCTATATCGTATACAATCTCAACGTCTTCTTTTACAGAAATTTGTGACAACCGAATTGTTTGACGAAACGAGTGTCACAATTGTCAAAACATATTACAAATGCCAAGAGATAGGCAGTCTACTAAAATTTTGAATCGGCTACTCAGAGGGAAGATCGACTTGCTGAAAGTACTCACTCGCCCCATTGAAAATAATACTGCATGAAGGGAAGAAATATGAATAATTCTCTAAGTAGTAGGGCAGCTGTTCATTAGGACTCTCAATTTGACTATTTACACAGTTCTTAGGATCAAATTGATAAAATGGAAAATGTGTATGTTTTCACTCCATCCAGTAAATATTTTTCTTCAATATTTGAACAGTGGTGTGTAATTTAGGAATGATCATTTACATATTAAGATTAATCTGTACAGTTGTTTGTCGTATTAATTGCAGTTGCACGTTTTTCTTCTGTATGTGAAGACGTTTAGTGCAGTATTTGGTAATTAAGCAATGATCATTACAATATTAAGACTCATCTGTGCAGTAGTTTTTCATGTCACTTGCTCTTAATGAATGAATTCATATATATTTTTCAATAATTAATTGGAAAAAATTAATTTGTCGTTGCCAGATCAATGCTTTTGCTCCATTCTCTGGCCAGCTGTCATCTATCTTCATCCAAAGTACATTTTTTTGACAATTTCTCAACTTTTTGCTTTCCTAGTAGTAAAACTGAATCATTGCCTCTCGAATATTAAAGAAATGTAAAACTCGTCCTAAATAGAAGTTTTCATTGAAAAATGCGGGATTTTGATCACATTTGTACAGAAAACGATTGAGTTATAGAGACACTTTATTTGATATTATTTAAAGCACGTGTACTCGTTAATTTAATAATGTAAAGAAATTGCCTTTATTGTAAATATTATTGTCTTGAGAGCGAAGTAAAAAAAATAATTTTTGAAATTTTTGAAAAAACAAAAGGTTTGAGCAATATAGTTTTTATGTCATGGTATAGGGTCCGTTTGGCACTAACCCTATCAAAAATTTAAAGAAAAAATTGGACCCGTTTTTGATAAAATCTTGTTTTTGTAACCTTTTAAAATTGCAAACATTGCACGCACTATTTCACAAAAACTACTAACATTTTCAAAAAAATACATCACATTATTGAAAGAACTATTTATGGAAAACAAATTTTGTTTGAAAGAAAAATCTCTGTCTTCAATATTGTAGATGTATGAAGACGCCGAAAAAATTCAAACTTATGCAATTTTCGAAAATTCAGAGTAAATCGTGAAAATCGTACCTATGCAACCTTTATAAATTTATTTTACTCTATTCCTACAAGACATTTAAAGAAAAAAATTGGAGCCGTTTTTGAGAAAATTTTGAAAATGTGGCTTGATGTAAAGTACCCCCAAAATTTAAAGAATGATTTTCAAAATTTCATAGCTTCAACTAGAGCCAGATGGACAGGGATTTCTTCAATTCGAAAAATATCGTACGTGCGGTTAAGGCGCTAGCAGTGTTCACAGCTGGACGTACGGACAGACAGACAGACAGACAGACGGACAGACGGAGACAGACGGACGGACGGACGGACGGACGTTTAAAAAAACACGTTTTCGGTGTCAGTGGACCCCAAAATGTGTATTCCCGTTTAAATCTCGAAGTCCATTTTCCGCAGCATTACATAACTTTCTCTATACTACGTATATTACTTCGTATATACGTATGTATACGAGAAAGTAAAAATCTATTCCAATAAAAGTGAATTCAAAGACGTGTAACCAACGTAAATACTACTAAAAGTAGCGTATGAATAGATTTAAATTTTTTACAGGTTCTTTTTCAGGATTGTCGCAGTGTCCTAGCAAAGTTTGGCAAAGATTAACACAACCCAAATGCGGAAAATTAATAATTTAAATAATATTTTTATAGAAGCACCGCGACCATTTTTCGCATCTCGTGTGGCCGATCTAAGATGTTCCCTTCAATTTTCTCCTGAACCGTTGCAGATACTGAGATGCGGTTTTCACTAAATATATGCAAGGGGCACATATGGTCATGCATAATATTATTCTATTGCATTTTTTTGCAGAGATATTGATTTAACTTCGATTTTTTATATGGAACCCTACAGATTTGTTGAGCTCGTCATAACAAGCGTGAAGAGACGAGTTCATAAATATGCATATCGCCACATGTTACATAACAAAATTTTCGAGAAATTAAGTTTTAAAGACGCACGCCGACTGCTAGTTTCCATAATCTAAACCAGAAATTCCGGGTGATATGCGGCGAGTCCATACCCTTCCGTTGCGTCGGCCGAGTAAAGTGGGAAAACTGGAGATGCCTCGAAGTGACGTAAGAAGGGTAGGTAGAATAAAAGGGCGGTGGAGAAAGGAAATGCAATCAGAACTAAACGGGAACTGTCCAGATTTAGAATAAATTTGTAAACGCAGTGAAATAGTGCAGAACCTGGCTACTTTACAGAAAATAAGGTGTTCTCAGAACACTCGTCATTATCAAGTTCTGAATTGAATCGAACACAATGACGTATGTGAATTTGTGTCAGATGTTGGTGATAAATCTGAAAATAACAAAAAATCCCGGTTTTCAAATCAAATTCACGGTTTTCCCGGTTTTGAAGGATTTTAGATTCGCTGACCACCCTAGACCACTTGGGGGGAGGGGAGACATTTCTAACAAACTAACATTTTGGAGGCTTGCGCCAATAGTTTCAGTATTTTTTTTTCAGTCATGAGTGAAATTTGGGGGGCTGAATACTTAACGATGTACCATCGCTCAGAACTATTTTGAAAGTATTTTACATAACTAATTATGGTGATGACAATGTCATTGCAATTGTACATAAAGCAATGATACTATACGTATTTGAAATATCTTGCGCTTACCTTTAACTTGGATTTGAGTTTGACTTTCGATCAGATTTCTTTTCTGTATCGTTTAAAGCAAATGTTCTAAAACTCGGATACATCTTCATCCTGAATATGAAGAGTCAACCCTGCTTTTATAGAGTATTACAAACGTTTAATTCAAGAAGCCAATCCTCTGTATATTTTCATAGTTTTACAGGTTTTTTGATCTTATGTAATTTGTAGTATACATTACTTCACTGTTAGTTATTCATTTATGAAAATTGGACTAGCATTAGCCAATTTATTTTAGAGTTTTTCGTTAAATAGATGGTAGTGGCAAATATATATTTACATTATGATTTTTCATCCGAAGTTTTGTTTATTGTGTACATCTGAGGAGGCCATGAAACGGTGTAACGTCGTAAAATAACCATGTTCTCAATGACACCATGGAGGAATGTATAATAGGAGGTGAAACGCTCGCTGTTTGAGAGTATGGACTAGAGGTTGCGCCAGCGTTGTTTCCATGTGGCGGCATCTATTTTAATGTACAGGGGTAATATCAAACACTACTTCCGTAATTTGCTCGTCAGGAAGCGGTGCGAGGTTACGAAACTTCTACCGTTCATTTCATCCTCGAATTTCATTTCTTGCTGGTGGAGAGGGTGTTGCACATGGCAACGTGTTTGCTTGTGACATTTCGTTGGCGAGCGATGTGGAATGGTGTACTTTGTTATCAAGTGTTGCAGATGACGATGGCGAAATGTTGAGCTCCTGGATGGCAGAATATTGAGCTCCAGGAAAAACGTTTCGTCACATTTTCCTCCGAACCGGGAAGGTGAGTGAAATATTTCGAGTTATGATAATGAGTTACTGTAGTTGAATGAGAAATAAATTTAAAAGTTTGCATTTGAATGTTTTATCATATTTGTAAAAAAATTACATTTGCCAGCCGTATGGCTCTATTAAAACAACAAATTAGTTTATTGTTATCAATTATATTGGGTTTAGATCGTAACCTGATTGATTTCCATCTGGTGTGGTGCTTTTTCGTATGTACCAGAGCTTTATAAATCTTTTTTTTCTTTTCTTTATTTATTAAGGTCGCATAAACTTCTAGGTCATGAGCGACCACATGGTTTGTACAAAAAATTAACAATATTTGAAAAAACAGTAATTACAAGTATTACAAAATGGTATAGTGCACATGAACAATACTTATTACATCAATATATAATCACAATATACTGGTACAATAAATAGATACTTAATACTTGGCTTAATAAGTAAGGAAGAGACACTTGCTAAAGCCTTCATTTACCAGGAATATTTGATGGATATTTTAATTAAGATTCAGGTTATTCCAGATACTGTCGCACTGCCAGCTATCTGTTATGTCAAATATTCAGAAACTTTATTTACATTTTTAATTAGAAGAAGAAATTAAGTTTACATAATACAATAAGTAAATTTACATAACAACTAGGATAACACAAGCTCAAATTTACATAAGGTCGTGCATGTTTATTTCTTTTAAAAACTTCATTACTTTTATAATTTCAGTATTGTCATTCAGTAGACTTTTAATGTCATTAAGCAGAGCATACTTTCTTCTCAGTTCATTATATTTTTGGCACTGTATAAGAATATGTAGTATAGTTAGTGGGATTTTACAATAGTCACATAGTTTAGGATCTTCTTTGGTTATCAGGTATTCGTGCGTTAATTTTGAATGACCTATTCGTAGTCGAGTAAGAATACTTTGTTCTTTTCTATTTTTGAGGTGTGGGGCATGACAATCAAGGATTGAATTCCTTATTTCAAATAGTTTGGTAGGAAGTGATTTGATCCATTCTTCATTCCAGTATTTTCTATTTCTACGATGAAGTTCTTTTTTGATGTCTACATGAGATACTGAGTGTTCTTGTAGTGGTAGGTTAATGGCTTCTCTAGCAGCATTGTCAACTATTGAATTTCCTTTTATGCCAATGTGAGATGGAATCCAAACAATAATTATTTCTTTCTCTTTTTGGTTTAGTTCATGGTAAACATTTACTATTTCTTTGACTATAGGTTCATATCTGTTTTGTCTCAAGCATTCAATTACACTTCGGGAGTCTGTATATATAATAAATTTATTGTTGGGTAATAATGATATATTCTTTAAAGCTTTCAGTATAGCATATGCTTCACAATAAAAAATTGAACAAATATCGTTGAGTTTAATATATTCAATAATATTGTTAACCATTAAAGCACAACCTGAGCCATGCTTTGTTTTTGAACCATCTGTGAAGACACTTATATAGTTTTCATGCTTGTTTTTAATTTCGTTGTAGAGGGATTGATATATTAGTGGATTAGTATCTTTCTTGGAGTATATGCATAGATCTTTATTAACTTTTATTTTTGGTGTTAACCAAGGAGGTCTTTTAAGAGTTATGTTTTGTTTAATTAATGGAAACTCTGTATGTATTTCTTTGAGGAATTGGTTTAGTAGGTAGTATACTGGTTTCGGTGATCTTGAATTCTTGGAGTATTTTTCACTGTACCTAGTGGAAAATACGTTTTTGTATGTTGGGTTAAGTGGAGACTGAGATATTTTGCATGCATATGTGAAGCAAATGTTCCTTCTTCTGATGTACAGTGGTTCTTCGTTAGCTTCTGCAAGGATACTTGAGATTGGACTGATTCTATAAGCACCAATTGCCAATCTTAAACAAGCCGATTGAATTGTATTGAGACTGTTTAGAATTGTTGGATTGGCAGATTGGTATACTACAGATCCGTAATCAAGCTTAGATCGTATAAGAGCTTTGTACGAAGACGGAATTATATTTTTATCAGCTCCCCAATTAGAGGCTGCGATACTCTTTATTGTATTTAGTCTGTGAAAACATTCCATTTTTAATTTTTTATGTGTAGTCTCCATGTTAGTTTGCTATCAAAAATCATTCCCAACATTTTGATTTGGTTTGAGGTTTTAATTATTTGTGATCCTAATCTCAATTTAAGTTGATTATTGGGTGTCTCTGATTTTTTGAAAAGTATACATTGCGTCTTTGTTTTTGAGAATTTGAACCCTGATTTGTCAGCCCATTCTTGAATATTATTTAGACTATTTTGTAACATTTTTTGGGATGTATTGATATTTTTTCCTCTTATTAATATTGTGATGTCATCAGCAAACAAGTATATCTTTATTGGTCGAGGTATTAGATTTTTTATTTCATCTATAGCAACAAGAAAGAGGAAAACACTAAGTACAGACCCTTGAGGGAGGCCATTGCATGTTCTATATATCTATCAGATAAGATACCATTGAATTTAACTTTAATATATCTTTCTTCCATGAAGTTGGAAATAAAGATTAATGTGTGTCCATCTATTCCTAGTCTGAGTAGAATGTTGATTATTCTGTCTTTCCATAACATGTCATAGGCCTTCTCGATGTCCAGACTTACAGCAGCTACATATTGTTTTGAGATGAATGCATCACATATATCACTGTGAATGTTGACTAAGTGGTCAGTAGTCGAGCGATTTTGCCTGAATCCACTTTGATAGGGGGATAGTAATTCTTTCTTTTCAAGGTACCAAATTAATCTTTTGCTGATTGCTTTCTCCATCAATTTACAAAGGGTAGATGTTAAGGATATGGGTTTGAAGTTTTCTGGGTTTGTATGATCTTTCTCTGGCTTGGGAACAGGAATGACAACCGATTCTTTCCACTTATCAGGAAACATGCCTTGAGTCAAAAGTTCGTTGAATAGCTGTTACATATTCAATGGCCATTGGAGGTAGTTCTTTTAAAAATTTATTGTGGATGCCATCCGGTCCTGGGCTGGAATTCCTGGTACAAGTTAGAATTTTCTTGATTTTATGTACTTGGAGAGGAGCATTTAGTATTGTATTATTGTATGTATTTTGTTGTAGTAAATTTTTGATTTTGATTTCAGAGTTTGCCTTGTATGCTTGGAATTTATCACTGAAGTTTTTATCACTTGAATTATTAGAAAATTGATTTGCTAAGATGTTGGCTATTTGTTTATTGGATGTTACAAGTTTATTATTATAGATTATATAGATTATTTTTATACTATTGGTTGATGGCTTGTATGTACCATTTATTGATTTAATTTTTTTCCAGTTTTCAGATATGTTGGAGAGATGATTCATTGAGGAAATGAATTGTATCCATGTATTTCTTTTATTTTCTTTGAATGTTCTTCTAGCATATGCTCTTGATTTCTTATATTAAATATGGTTCTCAATAGATGGATGTCTTTTATATTTTGAGAATGCATGTCTATATTTTTTGTGAGCCTTTGCACATTCTTCATTCCACCATGGAAGTTGTTTTCTTTTTGGTTTCCCTGTAGTTTTTGGAATAGTTTCATTGGCAGTTTTTAATATTAAATTTGTCAGATTCTCAATTTTTTCATTCGCATTAAGTGAATAATCGAGGTTATCCAATACGATTTCATTGATTTTAGTTGTTATTATTGTTTTGTATTTGTTAAAATCTGCTTTATCAAATTTCCATCTAGCGGTATAGTGTATATTGTCAGAATTTAAGGAATTTTTATTCTGGGAAATTATGATTGGGAAGTGGTCGCTGCCATATAAGTCATCCGCAGTTGTCCAGTTCCAGTGGTGAGCGATTGATGCCGAGCATATGGTCAAGTCAATAGCACTAAGAGTTCTAGATGTGTTGTTAAGATGGGTAGGAAGATTACTATTAAGTAGTACTCAGTTTGTATCATCTAGCATTTCCATTATAATTTTCCCTCTTTTGTCTTCTTTGTTTGAACCCCATATGAAACTATGGCTGTTGAAGTCACCCAAGAGAAGAAATGGATTTGGGAGTTGGTTAATTAATTGTTGCAAATCTCTAGAATTGAAGTCACAGCTGTTAGGTAAATATAAACTGCAGATACTAAGTGATTTATTTGCTAGACAAATTTTAACAGCAGTGCACTCTAGGGTTAAGTTGATGATAACCTCTTGAGTTGTTATGTGATAAAGATTTTTTGCAATAGACAGCTACACCTCCACTTGCTACTTCTGTATTGGTCCTATTTTTTGTATATGAGTTATAATTTTTTATGTTGTATTTTTGTTCTCCTTTGAAGTTTGTTTCCTGTAGACAAATTATATCTGGGTTATATTTGTTGATTAAAATTGCTATGTTCTCCTTTTGTGGTCTGTAGCCGTTTATGTTCCACTGCAGGATGCAGTCGACGATAGCTTGGGTTAATTAATTTTCCTAATCTTCGCTGCCTTCAATAGAACTTACTGTATCTACCATTCCTCCATTACTGTATACTAATCTTGTTTACATTGGTTCATCTGTAGTATCAGTACCTGTGTCTTCTGTTTGAAGAATTGATTTGTTGAGTCTGCCTATTATTCTAGTGAATCTATTTTTTATTGCTCTGTCTGTAAGAAGAGGGTAAGTTTCTTTCATCATTGATACTATATCTTGTAGGTCATCAGTGAATTATTTAGCTACAATTGAGACATCCTTGGCACCAAAACAATTTTCCAAGAATAATGAAAATTGTAGGTAGTTTAATGGAAATTTGTCTTGGTTATTATCTATGGTGCTTTTGATTGGAGCAATTTGTTCTTCTACTTTTTTGTTGTGTGTAATGTCTTGAGTTTTAAGTGGTTCATTTTTTTCTGGTTTCTTTTTCTTTGTTGGTTGAGCTTTTTGGTGTTCAATCCTGTCTGTTTTCATTAAGGTGTGTGAGTCTTGTGACGATGAATCAGTAGGGTAGGCTCTCTTCTGAAGAGTTGGGAACTGTAGGTTATTGAATAAGGGAGCTTCATGTTGATTTTCTAATTGATGTGATAAAGGTATGTTGTCAGCTGTTGAATTCTTGGTGGGAGAATAAGTGTTATGTTCTTCTGTTTCATTATTATTTAAGGGCTTCAATGGGCACTGATTTGCAATGTGACCTTTGTCTTTACACATAAAACATGAAATGTTATCTGTAGTGAAGAATATCCTGTATGAAATGTTATCATAGTATATTACAGTGGAGGTTGGTAGTTTCTCTATATGTTCAGGTGCTATATAAACTTGCCTTCTAAAACTCATTATATGGGAGAAACCAGGTTCACTTATATCATCTTTTATAAAGGATATTTTAGTCGATATTGTGATACCTCTGTCATTTAGTTCTTTTTCTATTACTTCGTGCGGTATAACTGGGCACACATTTGAAATTATTACTTTTTTGTGCTTGCTGATGAACGGTCTAACTCCTAGTTTGTAGTTCTTAATTTCTATTGTTGGGTTATGTTCTACAAATCTGTCAGTGATAGCTTGGTTAGCGAAAAATATACATATTCTATTGTTTGATATCCTGGATATAAATCTAATGTCTGTGGCATTTACTATTGTTGCAATTTTACTAATATAGTATTTTATGGACAGCCCTTCTTGTGCCTCAATAATTGCGGCTTGTTCTTTTGATGGAAAAACTTCAGATGTAGTTACATTAGAATAAGATTTTCTTACTTGTTGTTGATTACTGGTGCCAATGTAGGTTGTAGATGTCTTGTAGGATGAAGATTCTTCTGTTGTTGTTTTGGAGTTCGTCTCCGATGCATTTTCTTGGGTGGTGTTGGATCGGTTGGAGGTTAGTTTTTCCTGGTTGTTAGAAGAAGCCATATTAACAGATTAGTCACTGCAATTGCAGCTCTTATCTATTATATTGATAGATAAACAATAAAGATGTTATATTTATGTAGCAAACGTTATTGGATTACTAGCACACATAAAACACTTTAAATATTTTGATACAACTCGCGACGCTGTGTACGCACGGCGCTCTGGGAGTAGACTGTTTATAAATCATTGTTTTATAAAAGTAATGCGCAAAAGTGTAACATTCGTAATATATAGTGCTTGAGAAACTTGGGTGTATTGTTTCTGCATTGTATTTTTCGAACCTTTTCCGTTATACGTATACCAGTTGACTACGCAAGAGAGTCAGTTCCTTTGGCACAAAAAAAAATATCGTTTACCTCAAAGGAATCGGTTCTGTACAATGTGAACAGATGTACGTTGTGATACCAGTCAATCAACATTTACGTGGTACATTTAAACGTTATTTTTACACAAAACACACATAGTGTTATTACAATTTAATAGTAATTCTATTAATACATTAATACACTAATTTATTAGAGCTCTAATGGCTACTGCCGCTCCGAAATCCCTGCTAACCCACAATACGACTAACTTTATATTACTAGTTGGTAAATCGGAAGTTTATGGTGGACACTCTTCCTTTGATCCAGTGAACTGATTGTTCGTATTTTTCACGCATGATATCTAATTTTATTGCCAACGCAGTTTTATAACCAACCCATTTGACACCAAGTGGTTCGCGGATCCAACGTGCTACGTTCGCGAGGGCATACCGCACCTCGCTCTCGCGACCTGGTTCGCGCCTCCGCTCTCGCTCCGGCGCTCACGCTGTTTTATAAACCTCTCTAACTCTTAAGAGAATTTATTTTGAAGGGAACACGCATTTTTAAGAGAATATCTTTTAAAGGGTGTAGTAAATAAATAGACCAAAAGTAACTCACCTATTGATTCGCATTATGTATTTTTGCGATGTATTGTAGGAATTGTTCATCTCGGTAGACATTACAAACCAACTTAAAAGACTTACAGGGCGAAAACAAACACACAAAATCCACACCAAAACACGCAATTTCACGCCGACACAATGAGAAAAACGTATCATGAAACGTTGCCACGAACAATTTAGCTTTTGATAATACACAAACTAAGCGAACAACACGAGAAGTGCACAAAAAATTACGTAAATAAATCAAAATAGTCATAGATACTTTAATTAATTAATTTTTTCCATCGTTTCATAGTTTCTCCTAGAGTGGTAGGTGGCTATGTAAGTGGTGTGCGTTCTTTGCATTAAAAATCTTCAATGTTATAAATCTCAATATCAGTGGCAATATTGTGAAGTGATTTGCATTAAAAGAGTCTATGATATTATTTGAAAAATCAGTGAAATATTGAGAAGTTATTAGTAACTGTGAGGAACTAATGTAAATGTTTCTCAAAATAATATACATTTTCTCCACCAAAAAAGAACCATTTCTAATAAATAAGGTAACCGGATCTTTCGGCTAGTAAACTGGTATACGTATAACGGAAAAGATCCAATTTTTCAAGTATATGTTTTCATTATAGGTGCCAAAGTGGCTTCGTTTCTGCAACCTGGAGCATAGAGTGTGGTTAACTGGAAAAGTCCAAGATGAAGAGATCTGAATTGTATGAAAATACCCTTAAGTAAAACAGTTTTGAAGAATCACTGATTCGTAAATATATAGGCTAAAAATGGTGGTATTCTATGCTTAATATACAAATATTTCTTTTATACAATGTCACTAATTTTCCACAACAAATATGCACTCATTTGCAATACTTATTGAACTTAAGACTAGAAATCTTGCCTGTTATCAGTGAAATTCAAGTGTATCAAGTGTATGGTTTGAATAAAAATGTGATGAATTAGAAAAAAGAACATGTGTTTTAAACTAAAAATTATATTCTTATGAGGATTATAACTTTTCTAAACTGAACTGCAGATCTGGAAGAGAATAAAGAACCGTAAGGTCTGAATGTCATGTTTCTGAATGAATAAATGTAAAATTATAATCTCTGCTCCTATCTACAATCTTGAGTAAGGAATTCCTGTACATTTGTAATAGTTTTTAATGGTGGTACCAAAATAATGGGCTTTGTATACCTATATCATTATTACAAATTTACAATGATTAAAAATTTAAAAACCACATTTTATCAGGCTTAATAAAATGTTAACAATATGTTAGTGCTTTGAAATCCATACGAATTGTGATTAAATCTTCGTTTTTTAAACTATTCAACATGGATAATCACAAAGTGAAAATATGTTAATAGAATGCATTTTCATTGCAAGTAAATTGTCATGAATGCTGTGTTTGATTCCAAAGTTCAGTTGATACGAGATGTCTGGATAACGGAAAGCCCAGGCACCGAATCCAAGAGGCATAAAATATTTACACTTTGGGACAATATATTTTTAGTACGATTATTTGGTGAATTAGTAGTTATACAGAAATGACAAAAAATGTTTCTAAAGAGAAAGTATATGGGATGGAATGTGCAAGTCAATGTATTAGGTTGATATTAAATAATTTATGCTATTTGTACTACATAAAAATAGATGTATATTCTGTGTTATAACTTTAAAAGTTGGAAATAAATTATGATTGTATTAAAACAGATACATTGATTTGTATGTCAAGAGTTGTTTCAATAATGTAATGTGTATGCAATTCATGTAATGTAATGTCTGCAAAACCAGATTATACTTCTGCACCTGCGTTGTATTGCTCTATGATCATATAAGATAGTTTTCGGAATATATTTTATGAACACTATACACGAACAAGTTTTTTATTTGTAATTACCAAATGATCCTTCCCTTGCTCAAATTGTTATTTTTTAAATAGGCGCGCAAATAGCGGTGTACGTGTTTTTATTGGAGGTTATCTACCTTGCCCCTGAGCCAGTTGCTTTAACGCTCAAGAAGTACCCATTCTGGCCACAGAGTGCGGTGTTGTCTGTTAACTCCTGTACCTTAATGTAGATGGTGGCACACGAGTTTCCCCTCCTATTTTGTATTCACCCAAACACCAAAGTTCTTATTAATGCTAGATGAATAACTGTTGCTTTGGCGGTAAGGCCACTCCAGTGTGCCACTAGATAGGCTGTTATCTGTTATTTGAATTTTGACTATGACTTATGTTTCTGATGGTCATTATAAAGAGTCATGAAGTGTGTTTCTCAAGGTCATCATCATTTCAAACCATTCTTTTGTCTGGAGTGGTTGTTTTCTTTTGGGTTTCTTCGACGAATGCAGGCAGTCATGTGCGGTCATGTGCACCTGTGAGTGCGGTTAAAGTCTTCGAGTTATGAAAAACTACTTACATTTCATAATTCAATATTTATCCTGTGTGCAAATCGTGAATTATGGCTACATAAAATGCTGCATGCCTAATTGCACAAATTTGAAGCTGAAAATTACCGGTGGCTGTATTAGAAAGAAATAATAAGTTACACATGTTGTAACCTACGCATATAACTTATCAAGTTTGTTGATTAATAGTACTTTTTTATTGTAGTTCTACTGAATTATGTTTTCAAAATGTATTTATACATGTTTTAGCTGCAGACAATGGCTGAAAGCGATTGAAAACCAAGGTTTTCTAAACGCACGGGTGAATTCAATGGGAAAGTATACATATCGGACAAATTGTAGATATTTGAACAAAGTGTTCCGGTTCAAAGAAGAAAGTATAGCCTAGTAATAATTATACTTTATGAAATGTCACCAAAGCCAACAAATAGAATTTAATAGAAAATATCAATTCTTTCAGGAAATTTAATAGAAACAACCGTTGCCGAGACTCCATGTGTATTTGGTTTGGTTTCGTGTATTAATTTCTCGTCCTTAACCCTCCGTGCACCATGTGGGGTCTAACAAACCCCAACAAAATCTCTCTAACTCTTTCAATATTCGCGCGGCAGCACTGATGTGCAGGTGGAGCAGGTGAGTGTGCAGCTTTGTGCAGGTGGAGCTGCGGCGTTACCAAACCGCTTACTGACTGCGATTTAGTGATTACTTTGCCGGCGAAGAGGACAGATGCTTACAACGTGAGTCAAGGTTCACAAATCCCTCGTGTTTCAGCGCGTTGTCTAAAACGAAAGTAGTATGGTTTTATAGTATTCAATATTTCTTCAAAAATTGTATTTATTTCGACTGTTTTATTAACGGGTGCCTATGAGTTAAAATTGCTTATCGAATTAGTGAAAACAAAATTGCATCCGCTCTTTTGGAAGAGAGTAATGGCGACATGGATGAACATAGTAGAGAAGTAGAGAAGACAAATCGAAACATTTGAGTGTCTAGTTTGAATCTGAAAGTGAAGAGGAAGCAGATGAAATTACTTAGAATGGTGAGCCTTCTATTTCGAATCAATTCTATGTGAGTAAAGATTGCAAAACGAAATTGCTAAAGAAACCGCTAAGGGCTGATGTTCGTACAAGAAATGAACACATAATTACACATTTACCGGGAGTAAAAATTCAATGTAAAGTTACGAAAATTTACTTGGATTGTTCTAAAGTATTTCTTTCTAGAGAAGTACTAGAAATTGGTTGAAAAAATTTACCAATGTAAAAATATGCTTATCTAGACCACAGGCATCCGATCACGAACACGATTTGCACTGTATGTAGAAAAAAATAAATATGAAATGAAAGCAGTTGTAGGACTTTTATTTTTAGCTGGTTTGTTTTATACAATACATCGATGATTTATAGGCTCGAATGTTAAAAGTATTGAAATATTCCGATGCACGATGTCAAAAAACAGATTTTTGATTTGCTCAATAACATGCGAATTGATAGCGATGTGGTTAGAGAAGAAAGACTGATCGTTTGGCACCTATCCGAGATATATTAGAAATCATCGTCCAGAATTGTGAAAATGCTTATACACCTTTGGAGTACCTAACACTCGATGAAGATTTGGTTGCCTTTTCAGATAATTGACGGTTTCGCCAATATATTCCATCAAAACTAGCTTAATACAAACAAAATTTGCCACATTTCTGTGTATATTTTAATATTTCATTTATCTTTTTAAAAGCTGCATTTAAATTATACTTGGTTTCTACTAACTACTTACAACTTAAATATATTTTTACATTTGTATATAATATTACATCTTTGGTCTTTGTATGCATCTAACATGAGGTTAGGCGGAAAAGCCGGCCTGATGGCCCGAGCCTTGCCATAGCAATAAAGGCATTATTATTATTATTATTATTATTATTATTATTATTATTATTATTATTATTATTATTATTATTATTATTATATGAAATAAAAATGTATGCTTTGGTGGATGTTAAAACATTTTACAACATACATTTAGTGGTTTATTGTGATCAACCACCAGAAAATAGCCCTTTTGCAGCAGCAACAAGCTCTCTGACTTCGTTGATCACAAGGTGAACTGTATATCTGTATCTTCAAAAACTATAACGGACATTTTGTCACCAGTCACAAAGATACCTAAAATCTACTGCAAAAGCATAAACTAACAGTACTTGGTGTTTGAGGGCCAATAAAATCTTGCATATCTTCGTGTTTCAAGCAACCACGAGAGAAACTTCACAGTTTGGTTTAAAAAAACAACTATCACGCTAGTTTCTAATGTACCGTAGCCACGCAAGCACGTATTTGATATGACATTTCTACTTCATGACCTAGAGATAGATGGAGATACCGGAAACCAGCAAAAACCGTCCATTATAACTTTCTACAATCGTCTCCAACATTATTTCAGTAGCATACATACCTTGTGTGTCTCTCACACGCAACCAATATTTATAAATGAGGTCTATAAAGAAAGAGAGTTTCACGCAGATGCACTTTGACTTTAAACACATCAAGGATTTGTTTAAGAACGTATTGAAATAATCATGAGAAAAGCAAACTGCAACACTCCTCCGCATTTCTGACTCTATATCGTTAAATAACTCTTAAATGAAGCATTTTAGGGCCTTAAAACTTACAATTTTGAGGCTAGGGTTCACAAAGAAACGTCGCCATACCATAATCTATAGGATAAGATCTTAAACATTCTATTACATTTTGCTGGTTCGAGGGTTCTCGATTCTACCCACGTGTTTAGAGCCTGTAGAATCTGTAACCGAATGTGAAATTAAACTTGATGTTCTATGCGATTGAATTACATGTCTACTCGGTAATAACGTTAAATAAGAATAGTTTGTATTGACAAGGGTGTATTGAATTTTTATCAGTTAAGAGACACATAGAACAAGTGACGGAGGATCTTGAGGGTCTTGAAGAAAAATATATATTTACAGGTTTAATATGGAAACGGAAAAATAAGCAAAAGGGTGGGGTTTAACATGCGAGGGTTCTACGCTAGCTAATCTAAAAGCGTAGTGGATGTGATCGACAAACTTGCCAGAACATATGAGAATCTCGCAACGCCCGGCACTGGTCACTGGCTATATCTTTTTTTTTTTTTTCGATACTCAACCACGCGGAAATCAATGCTATGATTTTACACATGTTGAATAATGGTATTAAAAGAGTGAAAACGAACCATAGAATGAAGTTTATTCACGATTTGAGAATGACTTTGATAGAAGAGCATTTGAAAAGTCGCCAAGACAATCCAGGCATTCCGAGGGTTTCTTGTAAGCGTATATATTATTTATTTGGTGAAATGCCTCAGGAACCGTGAAGAGAGAAATCAGGATCTAAAACAAGATGTTTTTTTTAATTTTACGTTAAAAAACAGTTCAAACTGCGTATGACGTGCTATGGAGAAAAATGAATTGTGTGCACATTTTCAAAATTCTGTGATCCCTACACTAAGTCATATACTACTTAAATTTTAAAAAAACCTCCCATGTAATAAAATTTATTTTCAAGGATAAATAAGCAATAAATTTTGGCTCTTATCCATGTTGTTCTTCGGAATAATACTTCCTGCCGCGACAACATGGAAACGATAATTTGAATAATTGTATTTCCCACTAAATTCTAGAAGACGTGTACAGAAAATGAAGTTACATTTATGTCCAGAAGCAAAACAAGGGGTCATCTCCGCATTTGCTCAATGGAGCAGGGAAACTGGACGAAAAAACTGATCAAGATGGGATCATTGACCCGGAGGCTGTAGTACAATAGTTGTTACAGGTTGTTTATACACATTTATACAGTCCAAATGGTAAATAATGCATTATGTATTATTGTTAAAATTAATGTTACTTTTCTTGTGATGCTCAGTATAGTCTCTAATTGTATAGAAACAGTTATGCAGCAGAAACGATTTCACTTGAGATTTAAACTTTTCTATCGAATTTAATCGTTTAATGTCGTCTGGCAAAGTGTTGTAAAATAATGTACATGTATTGTATGTGAATTTTTTATATGTTCGGAATGCAATAGAAGAAAATGATCCAACGGTTGTGAGCGATGGGATGTATTACCCGCGCAACTTTCCTTGACCGATGGCGTACCCTCCCAGGTAGGATAAAGAGTTGAAAGTAAATGCTCGCAGCGAGCACTGATGACAATATTTTAAATACATCTTCATTGGCCCATAATTATAACTATTTGCTGTTCAAGACAAGAACTCCTGTGCATCTTTTCTTTCAAAAAAATCTAAGGAAATGGCCGAAGCAGGTCTAGATCCATCACACGATATGCCGTTCATAAACGTTTACAATAGATTAAGCTTTCTCAACGAACAAATTACCTGAAGAACCACCCGAACCAAAGACAATTCCACCAATTTTTGTTACCGCCACAAGCAGTCACGTTGAATTAATTGTGAAATCAAAAATAAAATATTAGATGTATCGTATGTAATGTTAGATGATATCGTAGGCTTCCGCGGCCAGTCATGATCTGGGCTGTCCGGGTGACGCCGCGTCGAAGGCTGGGGTGCCGACGTTTCGACCGACATATCGCGGTCCTCTTCAGGGCTGTACTGCTGATACTGCCCTCTCGGCAGTACAGCCCTGAAGAGGACCGCGATATGTCGGTCGAAACGTCGGCACCCCAGCCTTCGACGCGGCGTCACCCGGACAGCCCAAATCATATGTAATGTTATGACCTAAAAGGAAACCAAGTTCGTAAAATCTTTTTTTATTCACCACAATTATACCCCAGAATATACCACGGACAAGCTCAGTTAATCGAATAACCCGGAGAAGTACTAAAAGCAAACCAAATCACCAATAACCACAAGATGTAACAAAACGAGCCGGGTCGTCTGAGGCCAAAAGAAAAGTCGGTAGTCTAGTGTAACTCTCCATGACCTTACCGTGGAAATCAAACCTATGACACTTTTTAAGTGTATTTTACTCTGTTCTTACAAGAAATTTAAACAACAAATTTGAAGCGGTTTTTGAGAGAATTTTCAAAATGTCTGGGGGGTTTCATGTAAAGTACCCCAAAATTTTAAAGAATGTTTTTCAAAATTTCAGAACTTCAACTAGAGTCAGATGAACAGAGGTTTCTTCAATGGAATTGGAAAAGATCGTACGTGTGGTTTAAGCGCTAGGTTTGGTTCACATACGACAGACGGACGGACGGACGTTTTGAACAAAAAACACTTTTTCGGTATCGGGGGATTCCAAAACGTGTATTTTCGCTGAAATCTCGAAATTGATTTTCTGGAGCATTACATAACTCTCTCTATACTACATATACTATTTCCGTATGTACATGAGAAAGTAAAAAAACGAACTAATTCATTTCATCCAACAAAAATCAGTTTATGTAGCTTGCATGGCAAAAACTCACTTTAATGGGTCAATGAACTTTTCAATCCCAGGTTTCAAATTTTATAGATCTGACACAGGGAAAGTGATCAAGAAGGAGGAGGCCTAATCTTAATCAAATAAAACATTCCACATGATCAGAACATCCCACCTCCCACCCCTGACCGACAAAAATAGCAATTTAAATTCCATAGTATAACAACATTGATCTTATCATAATAACAGCATACACACCTTCTAAAATTAAAATAAGCAATAACAATTTATGCACTTTGTTGAAATTACCCAGCCTACGATCACCATTGGAGGTCTCAATGCTAAGCACCACTCTGGCCGAGTCATCTTCTCTGCATACAACTTCTTACGCAACTTACAGTCTCAAATACCCATCTTTATTATTCCCCCCCCCCCCGATCCTACATACTATCCTTTGATTCCCAGAAAAATCCAGACATACTCGACATAGCACACAAATTTCAATTCCCAATTGAAGTCGCTTACGTTTTACTCAAATTATCGTTCCATGTTGTCGCGGCAGGAAGTAATAAGAGCCAAAATTTATTGCTTATTTATCCTTGAAAATAGATTTTATTACATGGGAGTTTTTTTGTTTGTTTTTTTCTCCCTTTCAATATTCAAAATTTATTGCTTATTTATCCTTGAAAATAGATTTTATTACATGGGAGTTTTTTTGTTTTTAACTGTTTTTTTTGACGTAAAATAAATAAATAAATAAATACCATGAATCTGATTCTGATCACATACCAGTCTCCACCCATCTCCCCGTCCACCCTGCAACTTCCCCCAATTCGATATCCCTAACCACACCTCATACAAATTGGAAAACATTTAACAGAAATATCAACTTCTCAATTTCCCCGTTCAAAAAATTAAAATCTCCAACAGACATTGACGACCCAATATCAATGTTCAATAACACAATAATTAAAAAATAAACATTATCAAAAACAAGATTCTACACTAAACTAAACAATCCTCTACCTGGTAAAATAATCCAACTAATTAAATAAAATAATAAAACCAGAAGACTCTGGAACTCATTAAGAATATCAACTATAAAAAAAGAATAAAATCATTTAAATTACACTTGCAAACACGTCTTGTACACTTACAGACAGCACCAATCCACAACCCTATTACAATCTCTAAACGTAAGAAATAACTCTCTATGGCAATTTACAAAAATAATTCTGAAAATAAATAATTCAATCTACCTCTATCTAACACATGCAAAACACACACTCCTAGCGAATAAAGTAGGCATTGTGAGAGCGTAGGCTTCCGCGGCCAAAGTCATGATTAACTTGGCTATCCGGGAGACGCCGCGTCCAGGGCACAGGTGCCAACGTTTCGGTCGCCATTCTGCGACCTTCCTCTGGGCGTAGTACTGCAGTACTACGCCCTGAGGAAGGTCGCAGAATGGCGACCGAAACGTTGGCACCTGTGCCCTGGACGCGGCGTCTCCCGGATAGCCAAGTTAATCAAAGTAGGCATTAGCAAACATTTCCAAAGTATCTTTAGGAATAATTCTCCTTTTCACACAAAACACCACGTAATCCTTCAAAAAGTCTCTTCCTCCAACTTCGACATATTCCCAAATAAAATATTTTTCCCATCGCGAAACAAAAACCTTAATTCAGCAACTTCCAAATAAGAAAGCCCCCTGACATGATAAGATCAGTCCAACAATCTTAAAAATATCCCACCGCCAAAATTAGCCTTCCTAAGCAATATTTATAATACAACTTTAAGAACTGGGGATACTTCCCCCAAACTTGGAAACATTCAATTACCCCAAACATTCAAACACCCTATTCTAAATCAAACAAAACTCACTCCAAAGTAGACAGATACCGGCCCATCGGTTTACTACCCATTATTGCCAAAATATTTGAAAAACTATTCCTTGCCCGATTAAACCCGCATCACAAAAGCATTAATATAATTACCAAATTTCAATTTGGATGCATTGCTCACTATACAATTGCCCACCAACTATTTAGAATTACAGAACACATCCACTCTGCATGTCAGAAAAAGTAACAGACAATATCTACATTCCTGGAAATCACTCAAGCATTTGACATCTGGTCGGGTCCAACCAATAAATAAAAGTGGGCACTCCAAATTACATTAACCACGTCATCAAAAGTTTTCTAACGGACCGTACATTCTCAGTAATAGTCAACAATCAACACTCCACTCCACACATTTATCAAAACAGGCGTCCCGCAAGACCCTCCTCTATCTCCAACATTAATCAGTCTATACATCTCAGGCATTCCATCAACTTCTTCTAATGTAGCTCAATTCGCAGACGAAACAGCCCTACTTGCCTCAGGATACTCACTAAATATCCTCCTATCACAAATTCGAAGCCACAAATAAATTTGAAACCTGGGCAAGAAACTGGAAAATTCAACTTAATCCTGACAAAATAATAGAAAATATATTCTTACTCAGTAAGTTTACCTCCCCCCTCAGCAAGTCACCCATCACCTGGACCTCACCATCACAACACATAAAATACTTAGGACTTCTCCTGGACACAAAACTAACTTGGAAAACACACATCGATATCAACATTACACAAGCATTGTTACTAGAAATAAACTATTCCATCTCCGGCCACTTATCAACAGAAACAAATTCCTGTCATACACAAACTCTACAACAGTATATAGAACTATATTAAGGCCACTAATGTTTTACGCATGCACAATATGAGTAAACGCAGCACCCACAAATTTAAAGAATATCAAAGTAATTCAAAATAAATTTATCAGAATAATCACAAATGCCTCGGGGTTCATAAGTGATAAACAAGTACAGTCCGAATTACACATCAAAACAAGAATAAACCAACTAGCCCATATATCGCACAATTTTAACAAAAACGAGACATGCCATCAGCATCCCATTTCAAACTAGCGAAAAGTCCAACCCACACCTGAATAAAAAATTGATTCCCGTTTGAAGCCTTTCTCCAAATCTTAGCCAACTATGATACATAACCCCAAGATTCCCCCCTAGAGTATCCTCTTCAATGCATATATTAAGTTAACTTAGTTAAAAAACTAGCACAAGCCTGAAAAAATCTGTAAAGCGATTATACTAAACGCTGTATTCCATCTAAAACAAATGTGTTAAAAGCACGACATACCTCGAACTTCTGAGAAAGAATGCAAATTAATGAGAAAGTTGCGAAGACATGTCTGATACTCGAGAATGTTTCATTGCTTCATAAAATATAGGGACCGTTTGCGTAACTAATGTCCCCACTCCACCCGGATTTCTCCAACCCTTCGGTCAAGAAAAGTTGCGCGGCTATGTGTTCTAAGCTTGGAGCAAGCACATGTAGAAAGTGTGCTCAATATAACCAACCATGAACTATGAACTAGTTATTGTTACTAAATTTCTGTTCCTTATTATGTTTACATTTAAAATGTGTGCATGTTTTTGGCGTTATTGGGTCGGTAGTGCCACTTCGTCGGCCAGCTACCGGTGTTCTCCCATGCCTGGGCCTCGTTAAATTCCTATGCATGGGAGTAAGAGCAACATGAGGTGAACATGACGTATTCTCTTCACCGTAACTAGCTAGATCCGCCTGCTTGAGTTTTCCTTTGTCACTCAGCTACAGAAACTGGGACGATTTTAAAAGATAGCAACCACTCTTTTTCGGCCTCAACCAGGAATCAAACCCGGGACCACAGCACGGAAAGCTAGTACGCTGCCAATGAGCCACCCCAGAGCCCTACATTTAAAATAATTAATATAAATATGTTTCTAATTACTTTTTCAAGAAATAAGCTAAACCAAAGAAAACTCTATTTTAAAATTTGTAGACATGTACAATTTTCCTTTTCTTTGTCTAAAAGTATTAAAATTTTAATTTTATTTGACAAATTTGTTTCTTTTTTTCCAAAAGTAAATCAGAAGTATTATTCTTATATGAACTGATTAAAAATTACGCAATCCACCGCAATCCACTGATCAAAATTGAAATTCCTCAATCGATGCGAATAATAATGTAACAGACGCTTAACAGGGATGTATAGGCCTCATATTCGTTCAAAATTCTGATTTTTGAAAATGCAAAATTTTTTCAGCGTCTTCTTAGAACAAAAATATTGAAGATAAGGTTTTTTCCTGTATAAAATGTGTTCATCAGAAACAAATCTTTAAAAAACGTCATGTTCAATTTTTCTAAAATTTGAGTATTGCGTAATTTTGAGTAAAACATAGGCGCTTTTAAAAAAATTTAAACATTTTTTCTCAAACAAGATTTTTTTTTACTTTTTAGTACCTATATACGGAGTAATATAGGTAGTATAAAGAAAGTTATGTAATGCTGCGGAAAATTGATTTCGAGATTTCAACGGATATACACGTTTTGGGTTCCCCTCATACCGAAAAAAGTGATTTTTTAACCGTCCTAGTCCGTCTAGTCTTAGCTAGTCCGTCTGCCTGCCTGTCTGGTGTGTGTGAACAACATTAGCGCCTAAACTATGCATACTATTTTTTCCAAACTGAATAAACCCCAGTCTATGTGGCATGAGTGGAAGCTCTGCGATTTTTAAAAACATTCATTAATTTTTTGGGGTACTTTACATGAAGCCCCTGCAAAATTTTCAAAATTTTCTCAAAAATGACTCCAAAGGGTACAGCTGAATAAGGCGGTGAAAAGTGCTCCCAAACCAAATCGATAATCGCGATGCTGATATATGAAAGAGAATACAAATTGACGTAGATTCACAAAATATCAGCCTCCTTGGGCAATCTGTTTCAGAGATACAACAAGAAACGTGTTTTGCATGTTTTATTTCTTCTTCTCAGCATCTATTTGTGTATCAGCCAGAAAAAAGAATCCAGAGACGAGAAAAATAGTTTAATTTGAAAGTATTTTTGTCAACAAATTTTGACGCTAAACTCATAAAGAAAAAATATTTTTGAAATACAGTTTTGACGTAGTAACGTTGGAGTACTGTCGCAAATTTTCCCTTAAAATGGGTCTTGTCACATTCTATATCGTATATTGTTTTCAGATTTTTAAACAATGTTGACGGTAGCGAAAACAACTCAAATATGTTTTTTCAGTTTACACATTTCAAATTCCCGCTAAACTTTTTTTGACATTTTCTCAACTTTTCGCTTTCCTAATAATACAACCGAAATATTACTTCAAGAATAGTAAAGAATTGTAAAACCTCGTTCTAAATGTGACGTTTGAGAAAATGACGTTTGTGCGTTTCTGAAAATGCGGAATTTTGTGCTCATTTAACTGAAACTGAAGAAAAGTATTGAGTATTCGAGAAACTTTATTTGACATTATTTAAAGCGCATGTACTCATAAATATAATAATGTGAAGAAATTGCCTCTAATGTAAATATTACCGATGTGAGAGTCAAGTCATAAAAATTAATTTTTTTTAATTCTTGAAAAAACAAAAAAGAGAGCAATGTGACGTTTATGTCATCGTATGGGAAACTTTTGGCACTACTCCTACCAAATATTTAAAGAAAACTTTTGGAGCCCTTGAGAAAATCTTTTTTTCTTGCAATTTTTTAAAATTGCATGTATTACACGCACTATTGCACGTTGACTATTAAAATTTTCAAATAAATGTACGTGAACTTAATTAAAGAAATTCAGTCGACTCCCGTTATAGTGATAGTTATATTTATAGTGAAAACCGGGTATAGTGAACTTAAGTCACTGGTCCCATTTCACTTACATTACAAATAAGCATAAGAAGATTTGATTATAGTGAACCTGAACTTCGGTTATAGTGAACGTAGGAAATACGTCCTGGAAATTAATTCCCTCCTGGAAAAGAATATATCGCCTCAGTGCCACAAATGCCAACTCTAGATCATAATCGAAGAGGTCTCCCCTGAGGTGAAGGTAGCGGACCGAGAATCGGTACTTTACTGACGACCAGAGAGTGGGATTTTGTTCCATCAGTGCAAGAGGCACTGAAAGGTGTTAAGACTGCATTATGATATTTAGACACAGTGAATAATGCAGAATCAAGTATGGAGAGAGGACGAACTCTGGAGAAGTATTAGAGAAATTACTAATGAAGAATATTCATAGCAAACAATTGAAAATAATTGACTGCTTTAAAGACAAATAAAGATATTAAAATGTTCAGTTCATGTTGTTAATAAATTTGCTGTTTGTCTATAAAATCAATCACTGTGCAGAAATTATATTTAATTTTGACATCATCGGATATAGTGAACCTCTGATATAGTGAACCAAATACGTTAGTCCCCAGAAGTTCACTATAACTGGAGTCGACTGTGTTTATGGGCAACAAATTTCATTTGAAGTAAAAACCTCTATCTTCAATTTTTTAGTTGATGGAAGACGCCGAAAAATTCAAAGTTTTTCAATTTTCGAAAACTCGGAGTTAACCGCGAAAATCGGACCTATGCCACTTTAATAAGTGTATTTCACTCTATTCTTACAAGAAATTTAAAGAAAAACTTTGGAGCCGTTTTTGAGAAAAAATTGAAAATGTCCGGGGGGCTTCATGTAATGAACATCCAAGTTTTAAAACATGTTTCTCAAAATTTCAAAGCCTGAACTAGAGCCACATGTACATGGGTTTCATCAATTTGGAAAAGATCGTACGCATGATTTAGTGTTGTTCACATACATTAGACGGACGGACAGGCAGAGGGGGGGACGGACGTTTTGAAAAAAAAACAACATTTTTTCGGTATTGGGGACCCCACAACATGTATTTTCGTTGATATCTCGAAATCGATTTTCCGGAGCATACATAACTTTCTCTATACTACATGTATTACTCCGTATATACGTATGTATATGAGAATGTAAAAACTCTGCTAGAACTTACATTGTGTGGTACTCAGGTTAATTTACGCTTGTAAGCCATCAAAAAATTAAATTATACTATGAATTGTATGGCAGCAATGACAAGGTGTGTTGAAATGTAAAGATCCATTATGAGTCCCTCACACACACATTCATGAAAAACTAAATACACTCAATAGCCCAGAGATCTAAAAAAAGCACAATGAAAAAAAATCTCCATTATGAAAACTTTCACTCTCTCTCTCTCTCTTTCTTTCTCATTCCCTCTCTCATTCTCTCTCTCCCATTATCTTTCCCATTCTCTCTCTCTCATTCCCTCTGTCATTCTCTCTCTCATTCTCTCCCTCATTCTCTCCCTCATTCTCTCCCTCATTCTCTCCCTCATTCTCTCCCCCATTCTCTCCCTCATTCTCTCCCTCATTCTCTCCCTCATTCTCTCCCTCATTCTCTCCCTCATTCTCTCCCTCATTCTCTCCCTCATTCTCTCCCTCATTCTCTCACCCATTCTCTCCCCCATTCTCTCCCTCATTCTCTCCCTCATTCTCTCCCTCATTCTCTCCCTCATTCTCTCCCTCATTCTCTCCCTCATTCTCTCCCTCATTCTCTCCCTCATTCTCTCCCTCATTCTCTCCCTCATTCTCTCCCTCATTCTCTCCCTCATTCTCTCCCTCATTCTCTCCCGCATTCTCTCCCGCATTCTCTCCCTCATTCTCTCTCTCATTCTCTCTCTCACTCTCTTTATTTAACAAGTTCAAAGAGAGTTCAAGTTCTTATTAATTTCTGTACCACTTTTTCTGTTAGTTGTATTCTAATTCGATTTGTCACTCAATTCCCTACAGCGTGGCCGGGTGGCGCAGTGTAACCTCGCTGGCAGTCCATCATCCCTGAGTCCGGTTCCCGAGCTCCAAAAGCCCACTCCTTGCTCAATCCATCTGGTAGGATACCCACGAGTGATCGCAGGCAGGGTCAGCTCCTAGTCTCCCTTCTCTCGCACTCTCATCCGTCACGAGCTATGTCACTACACTTGGGTTTTCGTGTGGTCTTCTGAAGGTCACGCGCAAAAGAGGGAGAGGGAAGACAGACTCCAATGGGGAGCTGCAACGTCACTACAGCTCCGACTTTTACAACTCCCTATTGGAGTTTGCCTACCCTCTCCCACTTTCGCGCGTGCCTTGAGATGACTCGTTCAAGTACAGACCGAATGCATCCCTTCCCAATCACCCGCACTGGCCACCACAACCAACGCTCACTGTTTACTACTTGGCATACGTCGGCTGCGTCAATGCTGAACTCCTTCACTAGGTGGCGTTGTCTACGCTTCAGCGGCCATCGCGCGGGCATTTGAGTTACATGGTGTCCGCCTCCCGTGGACATCCCTATGTGAGGGACACACTACAGCTACAAAATTAAAGATTGAAATTTTTTCTTCAAATGAAATTTGTTGTTCATAATTACTTCTTTCATTTACGTCACATACATGTTTTGATACTTTCGGTAGTTTTCACGCAAAAAAGGGTGTAATATGTGTAATTTAAAAAATAACAGAAACAAGATTTTTTCGAAAACCACTTCAATTTTTTTCGTTAAACTTGTAGGGGGGATAAAGACAAATGAACTCTATAAGACAGCATATACGCTATATTGCTCTATTGGTTTGTTTTTTCAAAAATTACAAAAAGTAATTTTTTGACTTGTTTCTCACGCCGTTAATATTTACATTAGTGGCAATTTGTTAAAAATACTGTATCTATGAGTTTATGTGTTGTAAATAATGTCAGGTAACGTTACTCGAAAACTCAATAGTTTTCTGTTAAAATGAGTTCACAAGTCCGCATTTTCAAAAACGCTCAAACGCTATTTTCACAAAAATAGATCCAATTTTTTTCTTCAAACTCTTCCACCGGATAGTACTAATTCCATTGTTTCATATGACGTAGAATTAATTTGGCTGTTTTCTTTTTTCTCAAAAATTACACAAACGTAATTTTCTTGAAATATTTCTCGATCTGTTCATATTCTCATTTCCAGCAATTTGTAAACACTTGAGTTTGTGAGATAAAATGTTTGAAATGACATTCAATGAAGTTTTTCGAAAATTCAAAAATTTTCTGTGAAAAAGAGTTACAAATTTCGCATTTACAGAAACTTTTTAATGCCATTTTCTTAATAACGGCTTCAAATTTTTCAATAAAAATTGTTATTTAGATCAAAGTTTTACTCTTCATAAAGTAATATATCGGTTATACTATTAGGAAACCGAAAAAGTCCCAAAGTTTTAAAAAAAATCTACTTTGGATGGCTATAGATGGCAGCTGGCAAGAGGAACGACAAGACAGTAAAACTAGTCCTCAACCAGGATATTAGAAAACATTACTATGTGGAAGTCTGTGCTATTCTGTAGCACCACTAATCTTCAATTTTTTCCGAATGTATAAAAAGTATGGTAAAAGTATGCTGGAGCTATCATTTTCGGCGTTCTGTACTTTCGAAATTTGCAATCAAAAAGTAACTGATGATATTTTTTTGGTATATGAAGTCTGTTCTAAAACTTCATTTCTTTATACCATGTCATGTACAATTCTTTTAAAATACTAGTAGTTAAGCGTAATTTTATATTTAGGAAATTGCAGTTTCGAACTTCCCGCGCTTTGTTTGACGAGCTATCAGTATGAAATTCTTATGAATTTATTGAAAAATTCGTTGGTGGATGGACATTGAACTATTATGAGGGTTTTATTTATGTATTTATATATTATGTTTTACGTCAAAAACAGTTAAATATTGTGTGTGACGAACTTTGGAGTGAAATTTGTTTTGTGAATTCATTAGACATATAGTACTATATGTCTACGTGTGAACTAAATTTTGGTATCCCTGCCATAACTCATATAGATGTTGAGTTCTGTATACAGATGGAAACGAGCGATTGTTCTTCGATTACTAATGAGAAATTGGGGAAATATTTTTACGTATGAAAACGTATGGAGAGCATTCAGGATTACATATCCAGACAAGGAGAAACGTGCAATTCGTGTTAAAACGAGCATATTTGGAGAATATTACAATACTATTGTATTTAATAATAATATTATGTATTTTTAAATCCATTTGCATTTGTTTGCCAACGCTACCAGTGTTTCTATGTTGTAAAATGTACATGCCAAAGAACCCGTTCTTTGTTGCTTTAAAGAACACCGCGCTGTAGCGTTGGCCGCTGCCGCCGCTGGAGGATCGTATTATTTATTAACTTTTAATTATTACACTTTCTCGCATACGCAGAATATTATAAAAGAAATAGAAATAGACTTACTGTCTTAATTTGTACAAAAGTTTCCTTTGGTATATTCTGGAATATTTCAATATTTGCATATTTGTTAACCAATGGCTTCTGTTACCTCAGTGTAAACGAAGTAGTGGGAAAGTAATGAAATGTCGCAGAAAACGATTTCGAGATTTAAACGAAAATACACATTTTGGAGCCCTCTGAAACAAAAAAGTGTTTTTTTCAACGTGTTCGTCCGTCTGTCCAAATGTCTGGCAGTCCATCGGTCCATCGGTCCATCTATGGGCAACACTAGACCCTGAACTATTAGTTGGATTTTTTTTCCAAAATGAAAATTTCCTGAAATATGGCCCCACTCGATGCTCTTCAATTTGAAAAAGCATACTTTACATTTTGGGTATATTTACATGAAGCCCCTGTCACACTTTCAAAATTCTCTCAAAATTTAGTCCAAATTATTTCTTTAAGTTTCTCGTAAAGTAGAATAGTGTCTTATAAAGTGAAATACACATGCAACGATGGCTTAGGTCTTATTTCCACTGTATACGTTGATTTTCTAAAATAAAATTTTGATTATTTTCGGCGTCTTCCCTAAAGTACAATATATCAATAGAGATCTTCGCCTTTAATGAAATTTTTTCTTTGTACTTAGTTCTTAATTTACCATCAGAATAATTTTGTGTGAGATATAGGCAGTATTAGAAATAATATTGCGTAATGTATCAGGCTGCAACAAAAAGATCCTGCTTTTCTCCACTACCTACACAATAAATGTAAGTTGTTCAAACGTCAAGATATAGCTGTGTGAGAGTGGATGGTCCAAAATATTCACTTTTGGTCTCATCAAACAGAGAATTTAATTGTCTATAACGGGTAATTAAAAATATGCATTTGGTTTCATTAAATGCAGAATTTAATTACCTACAACTTTTAATGCGACCGTGTTTTCGCTGTAGTGTTCTTTACGAAATCTAACCGTAATCCCGGAAAAATAACCCTTTTAAGGGTTCATTTTTACCCCCTCTACCACCACTTCAACACAACGCCATTGGGTGGGATACTGGGATACAATTAAAACAATAAAACAATAAAACCTGTAGCAATTACTTCCGATTTGGATTTTACGCGTACTGGCCTATTTAGTTATTGTGCGGTGCAGACTGACAAGGCACACGAATGATGCAAATTGTGTTTTGACTGACACTGACTATGAGCACAGCTTCGGTATTCATCAATTCGTTAACTTACCTAGTAGTATATTTCAGCAACTGAACAATATTAGGATGATATAAATCACATTTTGGAATATTGGAAGGTTTATTTAAAAAAGGATTACATTCAAAAATATTAATTTTAAAATTAAACCATGATTGTAAACAGATAACGGCCAAAGAAATGAACTATTCTCGAGGATACTCGCATCAGTGAAGAGGATTGCATCGTCTATGAAGACATTGCGATATATCATTCTACAAATGTCAACCTAACCAATCTATAAAGAAGACTTGAAAATTGAAATGTGACGTTGTTTGATGATTCCTGGTCATATCATTACCATTAGTTCAGAATCGAATAGAAATTCTCTCCTAATAAATCATTTCTCTTCAAATAAAATATATTTTTATGAGAAAAGGTTTCTTTGTGCGAAGTAGGTGGTCATCTTTCTTAATTGTTAAGATATTAGAAATAGAAAACGAATTGAAATAAAAATGGAATGTTATTTCACGGTCACATTTTATTAGGGATGTAGAGTCCTTTAATTGTAAATATATGTTACTCAACTTTGTCATTTGTAGTTCATTGCAGGTATAGAGCATGAAATGGAGAGAATGTAACGGGCAACATTCGAAAACTGTTCGAAACATTCGAAAACCTTCGTACGCCTCGGACCAAACACGAAGTGTGAGATTTTGGACAATAGGCCAGACACTACACTCAAAGAATGTTCAATTCTCCAGCAGCAGAGAAATATATTGCAGAAAATGTTTCTCGCTTCCGATCTTGTGTAGTTGAAAGGAAAACTATTATCAATGAAATATTTTGAAAAGACGATCATTGTATCATTTTATTGAAACATTGAGTACATTCCACTCTAGCTATGTTCAGTCAATTCAGTTTTCTTAAGCACATTGCTCAGCATTGATGATTCTGGAACTTGCGTTTTCTTCACATGTGTGAACAACGAGACATTCTTTGAATGACGCTGGTTCTAATAATGATGACCATTTTTGCCATTAAGAGAATGACTAACATTTCCCTATCCCAAATGAACGACAGCGGGAGAAGATATATTGCAGCGCATATGAAACAATTACGTGTTGACTTAATTAACAAGACTGCCGTGACTCTTGATATACTTGCGTTTCCATGTACAGCATTGAAGAAAAGATATTTCCCGGCATATTGGTTCAATACTGCAATCATTTTGCAAAGTACTTTTGAAGCTGTAGCTCGCTGTGAATGTCTTCTAGAATCGGTTGTTGGATAAGATGGTTATAAACGTAAAGGACTAAAGAAAATGGAACCACATTCGAATAAAATACAATTTGGATATGAAGTGAATTTGAAGTGGTTTAGGTTGAAATTAAAATAAGCTGATCTCTACGATTCGCGTTAATTGGTTACATCTCAGGGATTGAAGCATCATAAACCATCTAGAAACTTGTTCAACGCATCATATATGGTTCAAAGAAAATTGTATTAATGCACTCAATGCATTTACATAACAGTTAACTCTTGAACAGCTGACACTATTGCATATTTTTTATACATCAATGTTTGTGACACAGATCTTACACACGTATTCTTGTTCCACGTCGTGATTGCGAGAAAGTTGGTGAGGTCGAAGAGTTTGAGTGCCCAATAGATCTTGGCCAAGTTGATTGCTCCAGTTTCCACCAGTACGCATCATAGCCCTCAGCAGATATCGAAGAGCAGAAAGACTTGTGAGTGCCGAGGGGTAGCCTAGCAACTTGAAGCTGTCGCTCTTGCACTTGTGAGCGAGAGGACGAAGACTCCTTGGAAGCGAAACAATTCATAACAACGATGCGGATGAGGCAGCGAAGGAAACCATTGGCAAAACCCAGTGGGGATCGTCAACGAAAAATTCGTCGGAGAAAACCGGAAAGGAAAATTATGTACGTTCTGAGAATATCGATGACATGATGTCTACGCACTGCATGGCGTTTGGAAGATTCTTTCACACATTATACTATGTGTATTATTGAATTGATAAACTTTCTATATCAGGGAGAACTCTCGAATAGTACGTATTGTTTTCTTCTTCTTCTGTTTAGCATATAGATTTGTCTACTCCAAGGGATGGTCCTAAACTCCATACTGGCGTTGTTGTGGCCGTTCACGAACAGTCGAAGTACAACATGAGAATAAAGATCGAAAATGAGCATAAATCGATAATGTAACTTTGATAGAGAGAGTAGACACCCAGAAGAACTAGCGAGAAAAATCATCAGATGAAAGCAGCGAACACAGTTACTATAAAAGACCGACGGCGCATACCATCTTAGGCTTAGGTAGAACGATGAAAGAAGAAATCTTCTGGCTGCAGAGATAAGAGTTTTTTCGCGAAACATGCAGATTTTACACCTTAATGCAATCATTCACATACATTAATTGAGTACGCTCTAAAGTTAAAACTAATTTCTGTCATTTTATACCATGGTTTACTTATCATTACGTTATCAAATGGATTTGTGGAGGCAAGCTATTGTCCTTGGTGCCAACGTCCTTGCAGGCAAACGCAAATATCTCTGACGTGAACGGAGACATGAAGATAGAAGATATTGAGGCGTACAAAGTAGGTAGAGAAACAGGCGGGGATAAGCGACTAGAAAACCATGTCAAAAAGCCATTAAAGAGAAACTGTCTGGGAAATACCAACAGGAAAAAAATATGGTAAAACTACACGTGGGGAGTACCAGAAGTAAAAACCATTAGCGCTTTAAAAAGACCGGTTAACCTGTCACCGATCATATAAGAAATAATTGTTTAGATAAGCTTTTACGCGAATAGAAAACCATACAGAAACCCATTTGGAAGAATCCACCAGGAAATTGGACAGAAAAATCTGCAGGAAACCTTGCGTTGTGTACGAGCGGGAAAAAGCCATGGACGCTTTAAGAAGAAGGCTGGCAGGTGCCCGTTTTGACGCATCAGGGAGGAGCGCCTGCCGCCAGCGGCTGGCTGCCGTCGCCGTCGCCGTCGCCGTCGCCGTCGCTCGCCTTGGGCGGGGCCCGCAGCTGCTTGGCCAGGAAGCGGCGCACGGCCTCCGTCTTGGCCACGTCGAGCGGCGTGCGGCCCTCGTCGTCTCTGGCGCCCACGCTCGCCCCCGCACGCACCTGCCACAGCCCACGCATCGCTCCTCTCAGTGTAGCCAAGCTTGGGAAACGGATGACGACCTACACGTGAGCTAGCGGCGTTTTCCCCAACCAGATATCTCCGGCCGCCACAGCCAGGACAAGCTCGAAGCTCCCGATCGATCTCCTCACACGTGTGGTAGTGTACTGGATGTTAGTGTAAGTGCGTGTAAGTAAGGGGTAAGGATAGAAAAAGGAAGAACAAGGAAAATCTCGCGCGGCCCGTGGCCCGTTTCTTAGGGTTCTGCTCCAGCATTCACCTGTTGTTGATCGGAAAAAACAGGGAAAACTACCGATCAGGCCAGCCAGTCATAGAATTGCTCTTCAGACACCGGATGAATTCGACATACTGTACTAGCTATCTCGCGTTTACAATCTAGAACATTTGCAACTAAACTTCTTGTCACTATGGAGCGCTGTACCCATGACACAGAATAGGTACTACACAGAAAGGAAAGTAGAGGGCGGCTCTTCAGTGAGCCACCGCGCAGCGCGGACCGCCATCTTGAAACTGTGCAAAGGACCGCAGGAGTCAACTCAAACGCCATTTTCTCAAAACTGGTTCCAAATTTGTTCTTATAACCTTTCCAATGGGTAGTGTTAATTGTACTGTTAATAATGACTTACAATTCATTTTGGTGTATTATTTTGTTTTTTCAAAAATTACACAAATGTATTTGTTTGAAATATCTCTCACGCCGTTAATAAGCACATTTCTAGTGATTTGTGAACGCTATTGTATTTGTGAGCTAAAGTGCTTTCAATTACTTTAAATGAAGTTCTTTGAAAACTCAAAAATTTTCTGTGAAAAAGAGCTTCAATTTTGCATTTTTAGTAACGTTTAAACGATATTTTCTTTAAAACAGCTCCAATTTTTTTAATGAAAAATGTCTTTTAGGACGAGGTTTTACTCTTCTTTAATTTTCTCAAAGTAATATTTCAGTTCTACTATTAAGAAACCGAATAATTGAGAAAAAAAGGACTTTGGTTGGAGATAAATGGCAGCTGGCTAGAGTATGTGGCAAGTCCGATAAAGTGGTCCACACCAAAGAAAACAGAAAACTAATACGAAAAAGTCTGTACCATTATGTAGCACTACTAGTTATGTATTTATGTATCTGTAATTTTGTCTATTTTTTATTAATATTTGCCCATGTGCAATAATAATATTTGCCTATACGGAGCAATTGTCCCCTCAGGTTACGTATGTTTTCGCTAGTTATACACTCACCAAATCTATATATTTAAAAAAATAAGGTATTCTGCCATGGCTTCGTTTAGAGCTTCTACTGAACCGATTGTCGTATTTTTTCTTTTAAATGAAAGAATGTGATCCCTAGATGTGTTATCAGATATTGTTTGTGTTCATTCACCAACATTTACGGTGTAAATTAATTAATTAAATCATTCTTTAATAGTACGCTTATCAATAGTCAATTGTTTTCTTCCAAAGGGTTGCTGTTTGAAAATTGATATATTGTATATGAGTATAGATGTGCGTCCCCGCCGCTTCATGGTGGCGCTGCTTGATGTTTTTGTTTTGATTCTTGAGATTTGTTCACAATTCGTCAAGGTTTTGTTTCAGTGTAGTAATTGCATTGTGAAGATGACAGTTTGCATATACATATTTGCTTTTGTAGTGTATTTTGTAGAGAACATTCGGACAGTGGGTTTTGTGCGGTTGTAGTGAAGTTGTTTACAGGTTATGTCGAATTCCGAATCGTTGCTCACGCGCCCCAAAAGACTCAAACGCACTACATTGACTGGGAGCAGGGAAAGAGAAAGTCAGCGTATGTGTCGTGATAGTGAGGTCATTTCGTTTTCTGTTGGGTTATTATCTATGAAATGTCAGTTTTGTTCTACTTTGTACTTCCCATGTCAGAGAAATTCTGTAAACGAGTTTACTGTGTGTTGCTTACATGGGAAAATAAGTTTACCTTCGAGCAATATGCCAGAAGAAATCAAACAGTTGTTTATAGGAGATTATGACACATCAAAAAACTTTAGAAATAATATCCGTCAGTATAATAGTGGTGTTTCTTTAGTGTAATTTGGTGCCGATATTGCATTGCCACCTGGTCATGGGCCATACGTGTTCAACATTTTGTGAACTCCACATCACATAATATCTTCGTTATACCCTAAAGATTCAAACAATGCAACATATTGTGAACATTAGTCTGGGCACAGTATTTTACATTTATCTTAGATCACACCGTCATATTTTGACGGGTTCTCACTAGTATAATAAGTAAAACGGAAATTAAATGCACCTTCACCACCATTCAACACTTAAAAAATCCCGGATTGTAAAACCGTTTTCTCACTCTCAATACGGTGACCATGCGCATCATATCGGTGCACGAATTGTGGGTCGAATTGTGGGAATTGTGGGCATTTCTTTCTGTGTAGTACCTATTCTGTGCCCATGATAAAGAGTATTAGCACCAACCACAAGAAGGTGCAGATATTTATCACCGCTTCAGAAATTGTTCGCTCCTACGGACGGGCCTTTCACAATTTCTTCGACAAGCTCTCACAAATTACGTTGAAGAAACGAATCCATTCGGCGTGTGACCTGCGAGGAGAAAGGTCGTACTGGAAGATTGCCGACTGCGGATGGAAGTGACGGAAAATGTCTTTGAAAAAGCTCATTAGAGGTCATGTATTTACAATTGACTGAATGAAAATATTTAATGTAAATGAAGTACAAGATTTTTATAATAATATGTGTCAAGAATAATCACGAAATTCTATGAGAATTGTACCATGGAATTTCAAATAAAGAATTACAGTGCACCATAGCATACACTTGTAACTTTAGGTGAATTCGTGACTAACAGGTAACGTATTCATATTCAAATTTCATCTTATTCATATTCAAATTTTGGACTACGTAACGCTGATGCAAGAGAAAATTTGTTCTGGAAAACGCAATTTTGTTCTGGAAAACGAAAATATACGTCACGAACACATTGCAACGTAAGGCGTCGGAGCAAGATCGAGTTCTATCCTGCGGCGCAACCACAACTCGGCCGGAGACCTCGCCCGCCTGACTCTGGCTGCGGGGGACGTCAATATTTCAGAAGACTGGTACAGGTTCAAACCAACCAGTGGTATCGTGAGTTGTAACATTCTGCTGTGAACTGCACTGACGTTTTTCTCAATTTGCATATCTGGCGTAATTTAGCTAGAAGCTACATTTGCTAGCAAAGTGAACAGAAGTCTAGTTACTTTAGGTGGCGTACATGATTGAAGCGACTACAATAAATAATGTAATTCATTCAACGACTATCGTAACCGAAAACAGATGATTTAACATTTTAATGTTATTATAAATTTCACACTATAGAGTTCGGAGGAATTACCGATTTCGAGAACAATGAAAGTGTTAACTTGATGCTACATTATTATTTAATTGAAAAAATGCATTTTAGTTATTTATTCACTGGCGTTATCTTTGTGAAATTTTGTTGTGAAATATATTAGATTTACGCTACAACCGAAACGTTTTTGTATTTAACTAGATTACAAAACTTAATGCAACTGTGAATAAGTTGAAGTTCATTTTGCACACAACATTACATAACACAAGAGTTGTTATGTAATGTATAGGAATTATTTGAGAGGATTATTTTCCGATTCTTTTCTTTCTTTTGTATGTTATGCATTTTTGTACATAAGATTATATACGTATGTTCATTCTTTTTCAAATAGTGTCTTTTCTTTGTTACTGAGTTTACAGTACAATCATTGGTGAGTATTAGTCTCAGGTGCTAGTGTGTGATGTAATTAAAATAAACGATTACTGTCATTTTTCTCAAATTATTGTAATTATAATAAAGAATATACTATCCTTGTTATTTTTTCCAAAAAGTATGTGATCTTTCTTTTCAATAGAACCGAAAGACGACCCCCTACCCTGCATTACAGTTGGAACATTTCAACTATAATAAAACTAGTGACATCCATTATTAATACGGATGCCACTCATGTAGCAAATCTAATCTTCTGCTCGAGTCATTCGTCCAAAAACCTCTCGCATTAAAGGGGGAGTAAGGAAGGTGACACTACCTATAAACCTAGCGTCGAAAATGTGCCGCGACAGAGGCAATGCTCGCTAACCCCGTACATCCGTGTGCATGCGCTCCGTACCTTTTTATTTTCCCGCTTCCATTTACGTAGTAGAGAGAAATTAATATAATGCTGCGGAAAATGTGGCAACTTTTCGGCAGAAAAACTCCTATTGTCGGACCCTGGTAACGAAAAAGTGAATAAATCCAGTTGCTAAACTTAGAAATAATCCTCTAACTCGTGGTGTACCCGGAATGCATATAAAAACGTTCACTACACCAACGGTTCTAATGAGCCCAGTTGTTGACGTGCTCGGATAAGCTCAATCGAGCAATTGGAGCAAGATCTCTCCATCTACATAGGGTAGGAACGCCTCGCTGCCCGGGATAAAAAATAATTAATTACACTAAAGGGACCGTTGACATCTGCGATGGGTCAGGTGATATTTTTCAGATTATCACTTCGATTTGTAGTGTTTAGCATACTGGACTGTGACACCCACGTTAGCGGGTTCTATCCTTTCGAAGCCGTGAATAATTAGGGCGAAAAAATCCTTCGTACGTCCTCCTTCGAGGAAGTAAAGCCGACTGCCCCTTGTTGTAGATTTCCTGCATACAAACTATCCCGCAACGTCGTTCGTGGCCTGACCAGCGCGATGGCCGCCGCCAGGTGGCCGCAGCGCGCGGCGTCGTGCAGCGGCGTGCGGCCGGCGCGGCTGCGGGCGTCGACGCATGCGCCCGGCGCCGCCGCCAGCAGCGCCACGCAGCGGCCCGAGCGGTCGGCCAGCGCCGCCAGGTGCAGCGCCGTCCACCCGTACGCCGTGCGCGCGTTCACGTCGGCGCCGCGCGACACCAGCAGCGACGCCACCTCCGGGTGCCCCTTGGCCGCCGCCCTGCGCGCACACGCCCCGCTGCTTCCAGCACTCTTTCGACTCTAGCGGCCCGCTGCTCTAGTCTGGACTTTGCCATTTTTTTCACATCAACACCAGGCGAATGCCGGAGCAGTACCCTAAGAAAAGAGGTATGGACCGCACGGAATCTTTCCTTCCTCTTCTCGGTCCTATCCTCATCCCTTACACACATACACATGCACTATACTACCACATTTGTTGGGAGACCAGTCAGGAGCTTTGAGCTTGTCCTGGGACGATGCCTCGCTGGTGGGAGATACCTGGTTGAGGGATAATTTCTGGTTGGGGAAAATCACTGCAAGCTGACGTAGGTCGGGACTGGATCTCGCCAGACAGGCGGCGAAGATCGCCGCCACCTCCCGCGATAAAACATGCACCACACTTACAGGACTGTTGACCTTAGCAGTAGCGCCCGGAATCACTAATAAATAAATCAACCAATCAGGCTACTTTCTTGTATACGCACGTATCATCAACACTTATAACAAGGAGACTCAACTCCGGAGTTGGCACGCTGGGGGTATACATCGGCAGCTAAACGAATCCTCTAAGTTTCATCGATATTTCGCGGTGAATTAAGAAATTTATCTCGTTTTTTGGTCAATAACGTCGCGCATACACGTACATATAGTCCACAGTTACATATAGTACAGTTTGTATATGCTGTACATAACAGTTAGTATAGGTAGCACTGATTTGGTATATGAGCTTAGTAGTGTGACATACCGATATGTCACATGAAAATAAACTAACATTTATTTGAAGACTATATGGTGGAATATGCATTAAGAAGTTTAGACGATCGAAAGGTCAGCTACACCAAAATATAACGAACGCATGGATTGGCTGGGTGAGAGAAGGACGGTCAAATGTTATGAAAAAAAAGAAGGGAGTTTAATACGAAGCTTCGAGGGGTGAATCATGCAGGAAGATTTCATTCTGACCGGCATCGCGTGTCTGAACTGATCGTAGGTTGTGAGAGGGAGCGAGTGTAATGCAGATAGTCAGAGTCGGGTTTTTCAGATCGTGAAAGTTTAAGGACAGTAAATGGTGTTGCAGATATTGCATGTGGAAGTAATATTGATGCATAAATTGGGACTTTGTCGGGAGTGGTAATCGAGTTATAGGTTTCGGGACTATGTCATAGGACGTAATCGGGACTGATAATTTTGATAGTTTGACACCATCTTGGATAGGAGCAGAAGAGGATTTCTTGGAACTTTGGACTACGGCAAGCTCGCAAGATATTTCGACTGAGAAGTCTTCGAGGGACATCAACGAAGAATAGATAAATTAACCGCGGTATAAAACTCTAAATTCAAAGATATCTTGATCAAAGGCCTAACATCAAAATCATTTATTAAATTCACTATATTATTTGCAAAAAGGTAACAATAAACTTTGTTAAATTTTGTTCTTTAGAAAAGAAAGTGATCTTTCATTTAGTCAATCCAAACAGTAATGAACTAGGAATTAGAATCATTCTATTTCAGATTCCCAGCAGCGCTGTATAGTCTGCGGATCCTATAATCCATTATGAAGGTAATAAGGATTATAATATATCGTGACCCATTGACCCAGCAAGCCGGACGCTAAGATCTTTGCAAGATATTAAAGTAGAGAGAAAATTTGTATATCTCAGTAGACATTGACAAAACATATTTTAGAAGGTTGTCCTATTGTCCGCATGTACATTATTACCACGGAATTGCAATGGATAAAATAATACTGTAGAGCTATGTCACCCCTAGAAGGTGAGTGGGAAGGGAGAGATTAGAAATAAAGCCTTACGCAATCTGCAATGCACATACAGCGTGGCGTGTAATGTGCACTGATCATTGTCCCTCACGGCTACTGTGCCACTATATTGCACAAGTTTCAGCTCAAAGACATCTGATCTCCAAGTTATGTGTGACATCCGTCCATTTGTACATACACGCTAACTGGATATACGTACAAATCCATCCTGGACATACATTCAGTTATCCTAATTTTTGGGCATGAAAGTGCATCTCTTGGCTTGCGAACTGAACAAACCTTCACTATCTTTGAAAAAACACTAATAGCAAAAACCACTAAAAGCATGAATCTTGACGTGTGCGAAAGTATAGTTGAATGGAAGCACACAAAAATTTTCGAAATCACATTTTGTCGGGTTTTGAGTTAATGCCGGGAAACTGTTCTTAATACATATAATTGAAACTTGCAATGCATAAAAGTTTGTAGTCCGAATCATCTAGGATGTCTGGTGGGGGTACTTCAAGTTTTAGTGACAAACAAAAAAGTATAAAATTTGCGACGTCAAACCAATTTGTTTACTGTCCAAAAGTTGAAGATACCAGACATGGAACTTTTTTTCTGCTATTCAGTTGAAAAGAACCTTATATAGAGGTTTTACGACAGATATTTCATGTTATATAGTTCTAATTAAGTGAGTTGATTGAGGTAGTTCCAATACTTTTCGTCTCTGCATTACAGCATAGAAAGTAAAAAAATAAATAATTTTATCCATTAAATAAAGAAAATATCACTGTAATATCACGTAAAAATATCATGTAAAACATCATCAAAATTAAAATGCTCTAATAATGTCGGAAACTGCACAACTAGATCCTGACATATTTCGTTTCAGTTGAAAAGATTGTAGGGGGCACCTGTGCAGGGGCGTCCACTTGAGGGCGTTGCAGTGGTTGACTCGCGCGCCCAGCCCCAGCAGCGCCTCCACGTCCTGCGCGCGGCCCTTGTGCGCCGCCGCCAGCAGCAGGCTGCCCATGAAGGCCAGGCACTTCCCGCACGGCGCCGGCGCCGCCGCCGCCTCCTCCTGCCACGCACTGCCTTACACTGCACGCCCGTTGAATAGGAATCGAATGGGGGACAATACGAGAATTATAATTGGTGCACAACTTTAAATGCTGAGTAAAATATTTCCTGCTGCATAGTTGTTTCTATACAAATAAATAAGACTTCTTTTTTTACCATCGAAAAGGAAAATAATATTAATTTTATCTATGATATTTATTGAGTTATTACTCGTTGGATTTAATTATTTATAATTTGATTGATTTGGCTGGAATTTCATACAATATAAATGAAAATGAACAAATTTAATCGAAGTAAAATACTTTTCATCAAATTATTTCGGATTGGTTCGAATTTGATTCCATACAATGATATCTGATTAAATATGATTGAAAATATTGAATTTGGTTGAATTGAACTGAATAAAATTGAAATGCATTCATTCGCACACAACTGTATGGATTATCGTATCCATTTGGCTTTTTGGGAGACGCCGCGTCCTAGGCACACGTTTTGAACGTCATTCTGCGTTCTTCCACACTGACTCCAGCCGATAAAGCCTGCCCCTTCATTTGTATGCAATGTCATCTCATTCAATCGCAAAGAACTGTATGGAAGTGCATTCCTTTAAATCGTATTGAACTGTATGGAATCTAATATTGCATTTACTAAAACTAAATTGAGAGTAAAGCTAGTTGCTCTAAAGTATTACATCAGATGCAATGGGACCGGGTGTGTCCTCCAATGAGTATTTAAAGAATGCGATTGTAAATGATTATGTTCTCCCGAGGTAATTCTGCACAACACAGATCAACTCCGATCATCCCTTGAATTTTTTTCTGTCGAAAAAATTCCCCGTTTTTTCGTGCAGCATTACATAACTTTCTCTATACTACGTATATTAATGTTGGTGGTCATTATTGTTCATATGTTGCAATTGTATTATGAATTGATTTACCTAAACAAAAACGTTTTATAATACATGTTACCGGCACATCGGACATTAAACATGTATATTTATGTCGTGTTCAAGACTATTTACACAGCTCTCATGTTCAAATTGCTAAAATGGAAAATGTCTGTATGTTTTGGGTCCACCCAGTTGAAATGTTTAATTCAAAATGTGCTTGAGATTAGTGCAGAGGGATGTAATTTAGATATAATCATTAGCATATTAAGAATAATCCGTGCTGTTCTATTGTATATAAATTGCTGCCAATGAATGAATTCATCCATTTTTACTTTCTCGTATACGTACTTATATACGGATTAATATACGTAGTATAGAGAAAGTTATGTAATGCTGCACGAAAAAACGGGGAATTTCTCGACAGAAAAAAATTCATTGTAGGGCAGTGAAAAAAAGAAAAAGGATAAATCCAGTTGCTAAATAAGAGAAAAAAAATCGCTAATACGTGGTGCCGTGAATCCCAAATTTGTGGGTCCTTGATACCCAAAAAACAATTGAAAGGAAAACGTCCGTCCGTTCACCTCTGTGTCCGGCTGTCTGTCCGTCTGTCATCCCTGTTCATCTGGCTCTAGTTGAAGCTTTGGGATTATAAAAAACATTCTTTCAAATTTGAGGGTACTTCCCATGAGACCCCCGGACATTTTCAAAATTTTCTCAAAAACGGCTCCAAATTGTTTCTTTAAATTTCTTGTAAGAATAAAGTAAAATACACTTATGGAGGTGGCATAGATCCGATTTTTGCGGTTAACTATGAATTTTCGAAAATTGCAAAAATGTGAATTTTTTAGGCGTCTTCCTACAACTACAAAATTGAAGAGAGATATTTTTCCTTCAAATAAAATTTGTTCTGCATAAATAGTTCTTTCAGTAAGGCCGTGTAGATTTTTTTGGAAATTTTAGTCGTTTTAGTGCCAGCAATATTTGCAATTTAAAAAAAATACAAATTCTATTCTTTTGCTTTTTTCAAAAATTAAAAAAAATGTATTTTTTGAGTAGTCTTTACCGTCGGTAATACTTACATTAAAGACAATTTCTTCACACTGTTAGATGTATGATTACATATGCTTTAAATAGTGTCGAGTAAATTTTCTCGAAAACTCTTCTGTGAAATTGACCTCAAAATTACGCATTTTCAGAAACGCTTAAATGGCATATTCTCAAGAACTGCTTCAAATTTTTTCTTCAAACTTTTCATTTTGGTGTATTCTTTTGTTTTTTCAAAAATTATACAAATGCAATTTTTTTAAAATATATCCTACGCCGTTTATGTACACATTTCCATTGATTTGTATACATTATTGAATTTGTGAGTGGAATTGCCACAAATGACCTTATATGAAGGTTTTCCAAATCAAATAGATTCCTGTAAAAAATAGCTTCCAATTTCACATTTACAGTAATGCTTAATCGCCATTTGCTTAAAAACTGCTGCCAATTTTTCAATGAAAATTTATATTTAGGACGAGGTTATGTTTCGCTGTTCTTCATTAATGAACATAGCTTCGCTAATGTTCTTGAAGTAATATTTCGGTTGTACTATTAGGTATGCAAACAGTTGAGAAAATGTCGAAAAATGAACTTTGGGCAACTATGGATGACTGCTGGAGACTGCAGAGAATGGAGCAAAACCTTAAAGCCAGACCCCCACCAAGGAAATGAGAAAAAAATTGTGCGAGAAAGTTAGTGCCATTCGGTAGCACCTCTAGTTTCTCTAAAAACATAATTTACCAAAAAATATTTGTCTAAGTAAATACAAAATCTAGGAGTCCTTGGTTTCTATTATTCACATCAAGGAATGTTGGTGGATCAATGTTGTTTATATTTTGCAATCGTATTATGAATTGATTTACCTAAACACATAAGTTTATAGTACATGTTACTAGAACATAGGACTTCAAACATATACATTTTGTCACATTCAATATAATTATAACTAGAGGTGCTTCAGAAAGTCACGGACTTTCTCGTAGTTAAGTTTCCTTATTTCCTTGTCGTGAACAGGCTTCACTGTCTTGCCCCATATTCTTGCCAGCAGCCATCTATCCTAAAGTACACTTTTTTGACAATATCCCAATTTTTCGGTATCCTATTAGTAGAACCGAAATATTAATTTAAGAATATCCAAAAAGAGTAAAACCTCGTTATAACTGACAATTTTCATTGAAAAATTTCGATTCGTTATAAAAACAGGGTGTTTTTTGAATTTCTGAAAATGCGAAATTTTGATCCCTTTTTTAATAGAAAACTGTTGAGTTTTCGAGGAACTTTATTCAGCATTACTTAAAGTACATGAACTCATAAATAGAACAATGTGAACAAATCGAAAGTAATGTAAATATTATCGACGTGGGAGACAAGTGAAAGAAATTATATTTTCATAACTTCTGAAAAAACAGAAGGATCCAGCAAAATAGCGTTTATATCAACGAATAGAGTTCAATTAGCATTATCGCTACCAAAAATTGTAAATAAGAAATTGGTGATGTTTTTGCACATATTGCACGCAATATCCTATGGAAACTTCTAAAAGGTTCAAAAATGAACATGCTTTAATGAAAGAAAATACGGAGAACAAATTTTACTTGAAGGAAAAATCGCTATCTTCAATTTTGTAGATGTAGGAAGAGGCCGCAAATAATTCAAACTTTTTTCAATTTTCGAAAATTCAGAGTTAACAGAGAAAAACGCACCTATGCCACCTTTATAACTGTATTTTGCTCCATTCTTACAAAAAATTAAAAAAAAATATTTGGTGCTGTTTTTGAGAAAATTTTGAAAATGTTCGCAGGACTTCATGTAAAGTACCCCGAAATTTTAAAAATTGTTTTTCAAAATTTCAAAACTAAAACTAGAGCCAGATGGACTAGGGTTTCTACGATTTGGAAAAAAGTCCTACGTAAGGTTTTGGCTCTAGTAGCGTTCACAAATGCACAGACGGACGTTTTCGCTTCAATTGACTTTTCGCTATCAAGAACCCAGAAAAACGGAATTCTAACTACTTCACGTGTTAGAGATTTCTTTTTCTTAATTTATCATCTGCATTTATCCACTTTTTCGTTATCATGGCTCGGAAATGAATTTTTTTCTGTCGAAAATCCAACGTTTTTTCGCGCATCATTATAGAACTTCCTGTATACTATGTATATTCCTCTGTATATACGTACGTATACGACAAAGTAAAAATAGACATAGTGAATAGGAACGTCCTCTACTATCAGCGTCAAAATCGGCCGATAGATTATCTTTTTTGTTTGGTTCTGTTTGTTTAATTCTCTCAAAATATGCTGAAGGTTTATGACAATTTGTAGTACCGATACCTTGTACAATGTATGTAGTTGATCTTGAGCGTCCTTGAAAATGCTTCAAGAAACGATCTACGGAATGATGAGCACTCTTATTACCAACCAATGTGTTGCAGATAGTCATGGTATAGCAAATTGCCTCGACCGCTCAGTTGATTTCGGGCTAATGGAATACACAGAATCGAACGGCACAGATATCACCCGACAGGCAAAGTTTTCGGATGCCTTGGGAAGAGGTCGGACAGGATATCATTGATCTCTGAAAATATCTTCACTAAGAAAGACCAATATTTCGACTTTAAATGCTCTTGGTTGTCCGGGAGACGCCGCGTCGAAGGCTGCAGTACCGACGTTTCGACCTTCTCGTGATCTTCTTCAGGGCTGGTCTGCAGATCAGCAGTAGCTTCGCAGACCGGTCAGGGCTTCGCAGAGCAGCCCTTACCACTAAACTGAAGAAGACACGACAAGATGGGCGAAACGTGGGTAGGCCAGACTTCCGATTCGGTGTCATTCGGTGTCGATCATTTGCAGAAGTCATTTGCGGAAGCTAACGACGTGGATACTTCTGCTGCCCAGTGGCCGTAGCGTTCGGGCTAGGAAGGGTTATTAGGGATGTGAGCGTTGAGCCTGCACCTGCGCGTCGACGCAGGACTGCGAGGGCGCGTGCGCGGGTGCGTGCGCGGGTGCGGGTGTGGGCGTGGCGGCGTGCGCGGGCGCGCACGGCGGCGGCCGGAAGCACGCGTGCTCGTGGCGGTGCGCGGGGCAGGTGCAGGCGCGGGGCGCGGGCGGCGGCGCGCACACCAGGGCCACGCGCGGCGGCCGGCGCGGCGACTCCTGCACAACACAAGGCACCATCCATTGCTCAACTGCAATGACCATTACCTCTGTAAGTATAGTGCATGATTTATAACGGGATTCTCCCTCCGCCAGTTGGTGAGATCCGGCACCGACCTTCACGTCCCCAGCCGAGACAAGCCTGACATGCGTAATAGTGCAGTGCATGGAAGATTAAGTGTGTGCAAGGGTGAGGAAAAACCAAGGAAGAGGAAGGGAAGATCGCGCTCCGGCATTTGCCTGGTATTGACCACAGGGGAAAAAATGATCAGAGAAGGCGGCCGTCGGTGGTTTCGGTTGATGCCATGAGTCTCAGCCGGTGGGACGGCTTTCGACGCAGCCAGGGGCGGCAATCGCCCTTGCACCTTCATGCAAGATAGCGTCGCGCGCACGCCCGGGCAATCGCACATGTCGAAACTCTTTAACGAAAAATTAGTAAAACCGAATAAACAAGGAAAGGATGTAATAGACATGCGAGCGACAGACAAGGGCATGGAGAGTAACGAAAGCGCTATCTTCCCCCTCCCTGCCCCCGTGGCAGAGGAATGAAGGAGGCTCCTGCGGGCGATTGTCCCTGTGAGCGGCGGCTTGCCAACCGTCCCCACCAGGAGCATTCTATTCGCAATGTCATTTCGATATTGGAGAACATCATTGGGCGAGATCATAGGTCGCGTGCTATACAGTACTGTCGTAATTTGCAGTCATTTTCCGACAATTGGCAAAGTTGCCATTTTCTTAGTTTCTTTACGAATTAGGTAGATTTTTTCGACAATACTTCGAATATCCTCAACACTTCAACACACTATAAGAAAAACCGTCATTTATTCTTATATATAAATGCTAAGTTGGCTTGTGTACGCTCTTGATACGATACAACCGACATGTTGGAAAACAAAATATTTAGAGAACTTTTCAATTGACGTGATGGTTTTGGGGCAATTTTTATTCTGTTTGATTTAAAAACGCGTTTATTTTTCAGATTTTTTTTCTGTCCTCAGATATCTAGGTCGATTTCAAGTTTTCGGAATATCGGAGAGAACTAAACTCTTTTCCATTGTGGAGAATTTCGGGGGAAATTTTTCCATGATTTTTAAGAAAATTTAGTTAGAACATTTTCGTAAACTTGCCATTTTTGTTAAAACTGTTGGATAAAAAACCATCATTAGAGATACTTTGAAGTTTATGTGTTAACCGATGCATTAAAACAATGAAATATATCTATAATATAAATTTTAAGAATGTGACAATTATTTTTTTTATTGTGTTAATTTTTGAAAAATTGAAAGAATACGGCAAAAAGCGTTTATAATATCTCATACGGTACATTTAGCACTACTCGTACAAAAGTTATTAGAAAAAAAATTGAAGCCGTGTTTGAAAAAATATTGTTTTTATTAGTTTTTAATGTTGCCTATATTTCAATGGAAACTGTTTGAAAAATATTAAAATATGTACTTGATATGTATCAACTGTACATGACCTCAATAAAAAAACTAATTATTGAGAACAAATTTCATTTGAAGAAAAGAATGCCATTTCAATATTGTAAGAAGAGGCCGAAAAATTCAAAATTTTGCAATTTTCCAAAATTCAGAGTTCACAGTGTAAATTGGACCTACACCAAACTTTATAATAGTATTACGGGCTATTTTTACAATAAAAAATAAAGAAAAAAATTGAAGCCATTTTTGAGAAAATTTTGAAAATGTTCCTGGGGCTTCATGTAAAACAACAAGAGAAATTAATGAATGGTTTTCAGAATTGCAGAGCTTTGAGTGAGGCAAGATCGACAGGAGTTTATTCTGTTTAGAAAAAAAAAACTACCCATAGTTTAGGCGCTAGTGTTGTTCACAGATGACAAACAGACGGACGTTTTAATATATATATATATATATATATATATATATATATATATATATATATATATATATTAATATATATATTCAAAGAACTCATTATTCAAACAATCTGACAACATAACGTGTTGGAGTAATTTGCCACATATTAGAACAGGATTTATTCACCTTTTCTGCATCTGTCCCCGAGAACAAGAGTTTTCGAAAAATCGCCGTTTTTGTCGCAGCATTTTTGTCGCATAATTTTCTCTGTAGTACGTATATAACTCATCCGTAGTACGTATACGAGAAAGTAAAAATTGTTTATATCTTTTGGTTCTTTAATTTATGAAAATGGATTTTATAAATTTATAATTTTTGACATTGTTTTATAAAAATAAACGGCGATCTCCATCAATGAAAATGCGATGCATCTTCTACCAAGCGGCAATTGATGTAACTCCAGAGACTTATTCTGCATATATGATATTTTTGTTTAATGGATTTCCCTTAAATCTTAATTTTCAATTTTTTCGCTATGACAGTGTTCTAGCAATGGGCCAGTTTATGTTTTGTTGCATTGTTGCGCCCCTACCTTGGACGGGCAGCGGGCGAAGGAGATGCCGGGGCAGGATGCGGAGCGGCGGGAGGGCGGCGGCAGCCGAGGGCGCTGTTCAGCCCACGCGGAACTGCCCTCCACCGCGGTCCGCGGCGGCTCGTCAGAAACCGCGGACGGAAGAGCAGCCAAATGTCGCCGGATGTGCGGGTATGAGCCATAATGGTACTCGAACCCCGCGGCGTCCGATCCACGAGCGCCTTCCGGCTCCTCACTTGCTGCTCTCTTGTGCTCAGATGGCGATCGCGTCAACGCAACCGAGTCAGGCAACTTGCTACGTTCTGAAGAAGTGTGTGATACTCTCCGTCGGGTATTTGTTTCCGGAATATTCGTAGCGCAAGATGACGAGTCCTGAATAAGCGTATGTGATTGACAAAGAGAACAGTTACTATTAACGTAAAAAGAATGAACGGATCGGTTTAGGGAATCGTTATATTGCATTGACTCCTGTGAATCTGTTTGAGCGGGCTCGAAGGCGGTGCCATTTTTTGAAAGAGCTGAGAGGGACCGAGTCCAGGGTGTTACGTCGCCAAAATGCGGAGAGCTGCCGGCTCGACGTCTTCTGAGAGCAGACGACGAACGGATGTCGGTGTACAACGTGTCTGACTGTGGGAACGCTTCGCCAGGCCCACCTCGAAGGAGCGGGGAGAAAAAGCGCTTCAGAGGAAACGAACAACACGGAAACGACGAGCGTACCACACCAATTCGCAGATCCGATGATGGTTCATAGGGCATCTGGGATCTGAGAACCGAGTCATCTGCACAGAGAGATTGTGTCCGCGAGAAGTATTCCGTGCGGAGAATGCGAGGCAGTATGTCGAGGTGTTCCGTCGCCGGCGGTGGTTGGTCTCCGTACGGGTGGCCTTCGTCCGGCGTGTGGCTCCTGAGAGTGCAATGCGAGTAGCGAAGGCGGGCAGCGTTGTTCCAGTAGTAGGTGCGTGAGGACGGTCTGCGAACCGCCACCGGCCGGGGCGCCTGCGCGTAGAAGCGCATGGGAGTGTACGAACACCTCAGGCGGGCGGGCGCCCAGCCCGTATCCCTCACCTGGGGAGAATGCGAGATCGCGATCGCGTGCTCGGGGTTTGCAGGAGCACAACGCACCGGTCGCCGAGAGAGGGGCTTCCGCAAGCGTGGGGGCTGCGGGGGGCGGGGCGGGGGGCCCTCGAGCCCCCCGTCGGGAGTTGGCCGCGGGCGAGCACGCGCTTGCTGAGATCCGCTTGCCGATGCCACCGGTTCTGCGTCCTTATCTCTGGATTTCTCAAAACTCGCACTTAGGGAACCGCTTCCCAAACGATTTAGATCTGATTGCTGGCTCAGTGAATTGGGTTTTGAAGCAGCTGTTGCGAATGGCTCACGAGCTTCGTGAAACTGTTGCAAATTTGCTGATGCAACTACGTCAGTATGTGAGTTTTCATCGACAGGCAACGGGTATTGAACACCCACAGATATTTTATTACAGAGAGACGGTATGCTGCCTTCGCCATTGTAGTACGAACAGATCCTGCGTAGCGTTTGCAGAATCGCGGTTTGCATCTCGAACCGAGACGAACTCGGGAGGTAGATTCGCTTCTGGTTGCCAAAGGCCAAGCCGTTTTGGAGGGTATAGCTGGGAGTGCGGACGCCAGTGGTGGTTCGGTGGATCTGTTTGTGGCTCGGGCGACGCACGGTGCTGTTGGAGGAATTGGATCTGGTGACCGGGTGGCGAGCGTTCTGACGGTCGACGGCACAGAACGACGACCCGCTATTCCGACTGGCGCGAGTGGATCGCCCAGATGCAAAGAATTTTCTTTCGCGGACAGACATTGCCGGTGTGGCCACTCTTCGCCACGGAGTATGCACCGGGTCATGGCACTTCTGAGATGGAATCCCACAAGAAAAGAATGAATATTTTTCTGGCAGCTTTGACTTCACTAAATCCGATTCACTAGTGTATTCGTTGCTGCCGTGAATTTTTTGTTGAGAACCCAATGAAGACGAGTTAGATTGAGAGCGTACTGATGAGCTATCAACTCGACAAGAGGAACGGAGTGATGATCGTGATGGGGTTCTGAAAAAATTATTTCTAGACGTTTGTACCGTAGGTGAGCTCACTGATGTAGATATTAATGCTTTTCTGACCCCTGAAATTGGCGTTTGACCGTTAGTTGGAAGTAATGTAAAACGACTGGCGTTTTCAGAAACACCTATTTGAGGTGGGACGTTGCTTGATTGACGTGTGACAGGGCGAGAACACACAGTGGACTTGGTACTAAGTGATTTCTGACGAAGTAGGAGAGACGATTTAGTTGCTAACAAAGAAACTTTCTGAGTTCCATGTTCACCAATCGGAGGACATGAAGACATCTTCCCATTGAGTTTCTTAATTGAGCATACGTTCTCCTTCCCCAAAGTGCGTCCTTTCTGACGTTCCTCCTGTCCGCCTCCAACATCTCTTACATAACCACGTGTATCTGCTCCTTTCGGGGATTTGACATCCTCTAGTATATGGGATAATTTTTTTTCCGCGACAATTGTTTTTGATTTTTCTGACTTCGATTTGACAGCTCGTTCGAGCGGTCGTAGTGCCGAATCGAACGATTGCATCCGCTCTTCGATATTTTGCATCGCGTTTGCTTGCTGTGTTATGCTAAGAGCAACTTCACGAATGGAAGAATCCCGGTTTCTCAACTTTTGTTGCATTTCCAACATGGCGTCCTGCAACGTCTTGAGATCATCCACTAATTTGGGAAACTTACCATGGAGTTTGCTAATTTTCATTTGTTCGATTTGGACTTTCTTTTGGGTCCTATTTCTCACTCGAACGTCTTGGCCGATCTTCCTCATGGCGTTTCTAAAATCATAATTATGATTGTTTATTAATTATTTGTTTGAATTTTTGTCCAATATTTGAAAATTTATCTTAGGGTCAAAGATCAAATGATATACAAATTTCTCTAAAAGGAATGACAACGTATTAATGCATATCCTGTCGTGTAGCATTTTACTTAAATATTTAAGTGTTACCTCTCCTTCATTGTTCACTGTTCCCTCAGAACTTTGCAATTTGCGTCAAATTTAACGATATAAACATTACTCATTGTAGTAGAAGTTAGATTCTGCAGCAATGTAATGTACAATTATTTTTGGCAATATAATCGATTGTGCTTGGTCTGTTTATTAAAAAGAATAACTAAAAAGTATTTGATAATTATTGTTTTAGCATTCATTCTCTATTTTTAGGAATGTTTTGAACTTGCCAATAAGTAATTTGTTGGTAATTTTGATGCTACGTTTTAATCGTTAATGCGTTCAGAATTAGAAATTGATTTTTATTTCATTTATAAGGTTTAACAACAAAATCACTCTATAATTATCATTATCTGAGTATCATTTTTAGCGAGTACTTATTAATCAGAAAATAGAAAATACAATATCTACGTTAGAGCTTATTATAACCTCCAAAACACGTAGGAATCCATGGAATAAGACCAATTTTAAACATAAAACTTTAAGCGTAAACTATCATTCATAACTTTGAAATTTATACCAACATGAATTTAGCATTAAAATACTCTCGATCTTTGACAGCTTGAAACTTACTATATACAATTTTATTAAATGAGTTATTTATATCAAAGGATTACGTTAACTACGTGATACTTCTTAGATAATAAAATTACAATTCTTCTATATACAGATAGGAAATATTATCAGTTAACCTATTTTGAAGCACAATTTTCCAATTTTAGACCCAAAATAGAAGAGATGACTGTGTATTATATTTAATATGTCAGGTGTATAGAAATATTGAATAAACAATGACAACGTTCCTAATTGTGTCTACTACGTACCTCTTAATATTATTGCTCTAAATATGTAATTGAATCCGAATTCCTCTTCATATTTAATAAATAAATATCCTATTTAATAACACGTTCATTTCCATTACGTTCTCTCCTCCCATTTTACAGTAACGTGATAGTTTCGTAGATGTAACCAACCATAATAAACTTTCTTAGAATACTGTAAAATTTAATCCATTTCGTAAACATTACACATAATTTAATACATTTCATGGAATAAAGGATAACACGCGTTTCGCGAGATAAGCAAATTTGTAGTTTCCTTGACCAGAGCCTTCAAAGAATTTGTAGAATGAATTATATTTTCTCGTAGTGAATTAGGCAAAATAATAAAAAATGTGAAACTTGTAGAAAATGTGAAAAATGGGCAAACTAGATGACTTACTCGCTTCCAGTGTTAGTAAATACGAACATCGATTTAATGCCAATGTAGACTTGGCTGGTTTGTTTCGTAATATGAACCTAACCCTTATACCTGTAAAGGCAACTCATATCTCGAGGAAAACTGAATGATAGATCATATCGTAGTGACATATCCAGAAAGAACGCGTTGTTATCGGCAATTATCGTATTACCTGATATATCAAAATATACCCTTATTTACATATTATGTAAGTAAAGTGTTCCAAATACACACTAAAAATATCGGGATTACAAGAACTTTGATGCAAATTTCTTTCTGTCGAATGGAATTTTTTCTTGCCTCTTAAAATCATGTACATGATGAAACCTCAGTCAATGAAAAAGCAGTATTTACGCAAATTTTTAATGGACTTGTAAAAAGGCATGGCCACAAACACGTCCCGCATGACATGTTCCGCAACTCCGTGGATACCCAGTGAAATTCGCCAACTAAAGCATGACCAGGAGTGGGTTTAAGGATTTTCGGAAACAAAGAAAGACTAGCAACCACAAAAACTAGTTATGCTACATGATTGCACTGGCTTTCTTGCACTAGTTAGTTAGTTTAGTTAGTTTCCTAATTTTTTTGGTCTGAGCAATTTTTTTGTTCTTGCCGCATACTCCAGCCAACTGTCATCTATCACTTTCAAAATTACATTTTTGTTAAATTTTCTCATTTTTGCGGTTTCCTAATGCGGTTTCCTAAATATTATTTTAAGAATATCATAGAAGAGTAAAACATTGTCCTATAAAGACATTTTCGTTGAAAGGTTTGGAGCCATTTTTAAGAAAATTCCTTTAAGTATTGCTGAAAATGCGAAATTTTAAGCTCTACATAGAAATATTTTTAGTTTTCGAGAAACTTCATTGGAAGGCATTTGAAAGACTTCTACTTACAAATGCATAAATGTATACAAACTGCTGGAAATGTGCATATTAAAGGCATGAGAGATATTTGAAATACATTTGTGTAATATTTGAAAAAACAAAAAGAAACAGCAAAATGACTTTTATCTCATCTTAACCAGAGCAATTAGCACTATCTGTTTGAAAAGTTTGAAGAAACATTTGGAGCCGTTTTTGAGAAAATGGGGTTTAAATTTTCTGAAAACGCGGAATTTTGAGCTCATTTTCACAGACAACGTTTGTGATTTTAAACTTTTGAAGTCATCATTTGACGGGCATGTACTCATAAACGTAATTATGTAAACTAATAGCCGCTAATGTAAATATTAACGTCCAGAAATGGAAAAAATAATAAAACAATATAAACACAAAAATACAAATATTGTAATTTCTGCAATATGGTGTTTGTTATCTTACATTTAGCACTATCCCTATCAAAATTTTAAAAGAAAATTTTTTGCCTTCCAGAAAATCTTTTCGTTATTTTTTTAATATTGCATTATTCTACGCAATATTGCGCGAAAGCTATTAACATAAAAATTGTATAGAACCTTAATGATAGAGCCAACTATTGAAAAGAAAATTTTATTAATGGAAAAATCTCCAATTCCAATAAAAAATCTTCCATTTGTTAACAGTAGGAATAAGACGAAAAAAACCTACCGGGGCGCCTACCGGGTCACCCGAACAAACTACAGCCAAATCTCAAAGAAACAACCAACAATCTGTGGCTTCATCTGCCGACAGCGTTTTGCCCGAGCAGCTGCTCGCAACCACCAAGGCGGGGAAAGTGAGGCAACGTATGAAGTGGACAAATAACTTGAATGAGTATATTATGCGCGTCTACTACAGAGCCACACGTTTAGAAACAGAAATGATTGGATACAGACAATCTCTACATGCTGAATTCAGAGAAAGGTTTCCTCATATTGGCGTCACAGATCAGAGGCTTGTAGATCAGAAAAGAGCTATACTTAAAAACAATCTAATCCCAAAAGTAAGGTTGGAACAAATTAAACAGGAAGTAGCAGCAGAAATCTCTTCCTTCAGTAATGGATGCCCCATGACACAAACTGTCACAGATTCACACGAAGTTCCAAATTCAACCCAATTAGATAAAGCAAATCAGAATCCATCAACACCAGGTGCCAAGGAAGACAACATATGAGACGTAATTGACATATACCAGGAACTTTTTCTTTATGCAAAAATCGATCATCTTAAACACATGCAGGATTGTTCGAAAATTCCTAAATTGCGACGAAACATGAATTGACCTGTGTCTTGCTTATTAACCCGACACAAAGTCAAATAGAAATCCGGTGAATACTGAGAAATACAATGTGTAATAATAATAATCATAAAACCCATGTAGTGTCCCGTTTTTGTAGAATACGGAATCTCCCCCTGTCGTAAATGGCGACTAATCTGTCTGTCTGTCCGTCTGTGAACACCACTAGCGCCTAAACCTCACGTACGATCTTTTCCAACTTGAAAACACCCCTGGCTCTACTTGAAACTTAAAAATTTTTAAAAACATTCTTTAAAATTGGGGGGTACTTTACATTAGGCCCCCACAACATATTCATAATTTTCTCAAACACTACTCCAATTGTTTTCTTTAAATTTCTCTTAAGAATAGAGTAAAAGTGGCTTAGGTCCAATTTTCACGGTTAACTCTGAATTTTCAAAAATTGCAAATGTTGAATTTTTTTCGGCGTCTTCCAAATTCTATCAAATTGAAGATAGAGATTTTTTCTTCAAATAAAATTTATCTTCCATAAATAGTTCTTTCTTTAAGATTATGAACATTTTTTGAAAACTTTAGCAATTTTCGTGCAATAGTGTGTGCAATATTTGCAATTTAAAAAAACAACCCAACAAGGTTTTTTTCAAAAACGGCTTAAAATTTTTTCTTTACATTTTTGAAAGGTTTAATGCCAAACGAACTCTATACGTTGATGTAAACACCATATTGCTGTATTCTTCTGTTTTTCAAAAATTACTAAAATTTATTTTTGACCGGTCTCTCACGTCGGTAATACTTACATTAGAGACGATTTCTTTACATTATTATATTTATGAGTACATGTGCTTTAAATAATGTCAATTAATGTTTCTCGAAAACTCAACGGTTTTTTGTTAAAATGAGCTGAAAATTCCGCATTTTCAGAATCGCTCTAACGCCATTTTCTCAAATATGGCTCAATATTTTTCTTCAAACATTTGCAACGGATAGTGGTAATGGCACTGTTTAATGTGACGTAAAGGTCATTTTAGAGTATTCTTCGATTTTTTTAAAAATTACACAAATATAATTTTGTTTCCAATATCTCTCACGCCGTTAATATGCACATTTGAATGGATTTGTATACATTATTGAATTTCTGAGTGGACGTTATTTAAATTACTTCAAATGAAAATTTTCGAAATGTCAATATATTTTTGTGAAAAAGAGCTTCAAATTTCGCATTTAGAGTAACACTTAAAGCCATTTCCTTAAAGACGGCTCCCAATTTGTCAATGAAAATTGCTAAAGTAAGAACAAATTTTTAAAAATCCACGGCTTCGATCGGGTACATCGATACCCGCACACTTGGGTGTAACTGTCCGATACGCTAACCGTCCGCTAACCGGCATTGTTTTCGTTGCTCTTGAATGAGAGTAACGAGCGGTTGATGGACGCACTGCACTCACTGGTTTAAAGTAACTTTGGTGCGCAGATTGTGTAGCACTTTGAACAGTTTTGATAGAATTTATACAACACTGGACGGACAAAACACTAAACAAATACTGAAGTCAGACCGAGACTGGTCGGCCTCACTCGGCACGGAACGATAATAGCTGCTGATAACGGAGCGACTGCTCTGGCCCGCAGTTGAAGCGAGAATGAACGAAGTCCCTCCTCAATACCAAGAATATCGGATATTGCACGACAAGCCCAAGTGAGGCCAGCGCCTGCGGCACCAGTTTCCGCCTACAGTGGGCCCAACCAATCTTGACCATAACACAAGCCATATTGACGTCGTCAAAATTATTCAGAGCCTAAACTCAAGCGCCTCTGGAGTAGACAATATTAATGCCAAATTACTGAAACTTTGTGCCGAAATAATATATCCCATTGTAACAGATATAATAAATTTTTCTCTCATAAGTGGAACTTATCCGACCTCCTGAAAAACTGCACTTGTCCATCCTCTTCCTAAATCAACAAATCCTCCTGAGTACAGACCTAATAGCATTCTGCCTACAATTTCTTAAGTATTAGAAAAATTTGCATGACTACTAATTACGAACTACTTAGATAGAAAAAATCTTTTAACCGAACATCAACATGGTTTCCGATCAGGCAAAAGTACAGGAACTGTGCTATTTAGCATAAAAGAGGCCAGAATCGCCACTGACAACGGTAAATTAACGGTACTCATTCTCTTAAATTTCAGTTAAGCAGTTGACTCGGTCGATCATGATATCCTGCTAGAGAAAATGAAAACATTGGGCTTCGCTAAACCCACAATACGGTGGTTCTCACAATATCTTTCGAATCGTCAAGAAGTCGAAATATCAGGTGAAAAACGATCCAGTGCCATCCGAACCAGCTGGGACATTGCACAGGGACCCTTAGCGTTCTTAATTTACGTAAATGACGTAGGACAATATCTTAAAAACTGTCGCCATAACATATACGCAGATGATCTTCAACTATATGTCAGCGGATACCTGTCAGAGCTAAACTCTTTAGTTCAGAAAATAAACGAAGACCTAAATGCTTTCAATAAATGGACCGCAGCCATAGGACTTTTATTAAACCCGAAAAAGTCCCAAAGTTTATTGATAGGCTCTCCCAACCCCATCAACAAATTAGATAAAACCCTTCCGACCATTAGTATAATTGGCTCCCCTCTTCCGGGATGTAACAACGTAAAGAACCTAGGAATTCACATAGCACTCTCAACTGGACATCGCAAGCAAGATTGGTCAAAAAGTCTTTAAATGCCTCCATTCTCTAAAACGCGTACGAGAACTACTTCCTATAAACACACGTATGAACGTGATCAATTCACTGATTATGCCCCATTTCGATTACTGTGATTTCTTGTTCGCTGACTTAAAAGCTAAGCAACAATGAAAGTTGCAAACAGCACAAAAGGTATGCATTCGTTTCATGGTCGATCTTTGTAAGTACGATCACTAGTCTGCGTACCACAGATAGACAAAAATAATCTATATCGAAAAAAGAAGAATTTTGCATAGCCTCTTGCTTCTCCATAAAGTCTTGTATAATAGCCTATAATAGCCTATATAAGTCCTATACTGTCACAGTAATTCGAAACTGGAACTCATTACCTACGCATCTTAAGCGAATTAGCAACTTTAAAAAATTTAAAACTCAACTTGGTGTCTGGATAAAAAACAATGAACGGTAGTTTACATACGCCCTCTGTTCTATCCGCAATTTCATTTTATATTCTTTTCTAAAACAATAACCATGATGCCTTTGTTACATATCATCGTCCATGTTAGACATTTTTTGAAGTCGTATTTTCGAAAATATGTTTCTTCCCACTCCTTTCTTCATGGCCATCTTCCTCCTTTCCTAATTCAGGATACAGGAAGAGCTAATCTTATGACTGCTGTAACAAGGTTTAAAATTAGAGAAATTACATAGCAATATCTAAAATACACTTCGTTACTATAAAGTAATAGATTTCTTAATGTAAAATAAGAAAATATTATGTAAAACCATAACTTATAAATCTTTCTCACATCATGTTGTATGTCGCTTTTATAATTCTTTCTTGCTACTATTGTTACAAAGAAAATCAGCATAATTTTACTGACACTTTCTGTATGTTTTTTCGTATGATATCCTTTTGTAATTGCCTTGACTTAATAATTAATATGGTAATTTTCCATACTTTTGTTTGAGATTATATATTGTATATGTCCTCACGTATCTGTTGTTATATAATTGTAAAGTTATATGTACTAAATTTTCCTTTCTGATCCCCCGGTTTTCTTTCCATTCTCATTTCTTTATTCTTTCCCCTTCTTCTTTCTTTCACTTTTCATTTATTTTTCACTCTTAACTAAATGATATTCAGTAGATATTTCGGTATCAATCCACGAAACATGGATTCATATTACACAAAGTGTTAGAGAAAATGATTTACTAAATAGCCTCATTATTCCGCAGCATAATAATATTTGGGTTAATATTTATAATAATTATATATTGGGTACGCAGTATGCCAGAATGCAAAAGGTATAAATTATATAAAGATTCTGAGTCAGGAGAGAAAATGAAATCTCTTCAAAGAGCTTGCACACGAGGAAAGAGAAGGAACGACGAATAAATTGAAATGAGAAATAGAAAGAAAATCAAACAAAGGCATGTAGTAAAGTGAATAGGATATGAAGAGATATAAATATTTGGTAGAAATTAATTCTCGGAAACAATCAGTTGAATTGTCTTACCTTGCAAGCAGGTGGCGAGAGTCGTGAGACAGTTCGGATGTGCCGTGATAATACGCAGAGGGCGATCGTCACCTAGGAATTCTCATCTGCTGGCGTTCTTCTCCTGACATTGACGTGGGTTCCCACTTACTGCGAGTAAGTCTCAGTAATAACTTATCTTGGTGGCGAAGGTGTTTAAATACTTGTACTACTGTGGGGTGTGGGATGAAGTTGCAGGTGGTGGTGTCCGCTAGAATCCGTCGGGAGGGGGCGGGGAGTCGCAAATTTGCAAGTAGAGAAGAGATCATGAGCTCTGTTTATTAAAAACTAGGTGACCCGGCGAACTCTGTTCCGCCTTAACAGCCGGTCCCATCTTTTTCTCGCGTCGCACTCACTGTGAGAAACTGTACTATTCTTGTTGCACTGCGTACGTGCAAAACCGTGCGTTATCACACAGGAACGCTGTCGAACGGGATAAACAGTATCCTATGTCCGTCTCCTGGCTCTAAGCTTCCTGCTCACCAAATCGGTACAGCCGTTCTTGAGTTATTAATAGTGTAACTAACAGGACTATATATAGATATAACGGCGAACGAAAGGCGGCTATCAGTATCGCCTTCTGTTATCAGTGCGGCGTTACAACAACGGGTTACAACAGGCAACAATGACCGCTAACATGCGAAATCACGCGAAAACGTGCGAAAACGTGCAAAAACGTGCATTCTCACACAGGAACGCTGTCGAACGGGATAAACAGTATCCTATGTCCGTCTCCTGGCTCTAAGCTGTCTGCTCACCAATTTTCAGCCAAATCGGTACAGCCGTTCTTGAGTTATAAATAGTGTAACTAACACGACTTTCTTTTATATATATAGACAAGCTGACCCGGCGAACTCTGTCCCGCCTTAACAGCCGGTCCCATCTTTTTCTCGCGTCGCACTCACTGTAAGAAACTGTACTATCCTTGTTGCACTCGTGATAATAAAGCAATTGCAGATTTGTGTTTTTCTCTCAAACAAAGAAGAATTTCAAAAATACGCTCTGATATTAAATAGATAATTAAACAATCTATTACGTAGCAGAGCGTTTTTTGGAATTGATTTTTGTTTAAGAGAGAAGTACAAAGCTGTAATCATAGGGACCGGCTGTTAAAGGCAATAAATAAGCAGATTTTGGAATTTATTAAGTTAAATTGTTTATTAGAAAATACAAATTAAAAAATTAAGTAGATTAATCATTCATTATTGTTCCTGTATTTTGGTGCATAGGTTGCTCTCTGCAGTTAAGTACCTTGTGATACGCGACATTTTTGGTTTTATTATCAGGCGCAAATGCGAAATCACGCGAAAACGTGCGAAAACGTGCAAAAACGTGCGTTCTCACACAGGAACGCTGTCGAACGGGATAAACAGTGTCCTATGTCCGTCTCCTGGCTCTAAGCTTCCTGCTCACCAATTTTCAGCCAAATCGGTACAGCCGTTCTTGAGTTATAAATAGTGTAACTAACACGACTTTCTTTTATATATAGAATACTAGCTGACCCGGCGAACTCTGTTCCGCCTTAACAGAGAACTCCGTTCCGCCCAAACATACGAAAACCCGCGAAATCACGCGAAAACGTGCGAAAACGTGCAAAAACGTGCGTTCTCACACAGAAACGCTGTCGAACGGGATAAACAGTATCCTATGTCCGTCTCCTGGCTCTAAGCTTCCTGCTCACCAATTTTCAGCCAAATCGGTACAGCCGTTCTTGAGTTATAAATAGTGTAACTAACACGACTTTCTTTTATATATATAGATATATCAGGTCTTTTAAAGCCTCGAAAAGTGATTCCTCTTTTTCTCGAAATTTCATTCCTGTATAATCTGTCTGAACCTCCTCGTCCATGTTTTGTTTGTGAATAACTTCTAAATTCTGTCAATTCATTAACAATAAAATCACACTCAATTGTACTTATTGTATTGTATTGTACGGCCGTTAAGCCATGAAAACCACATTGAAAATTATAATACCAATATTTTTTGGGTATTTTAGAGCTTTTTAAACATACAAAACATAATCTATTCGTCTCTCTGTTTTCTGGAAATTTGAAAAAATATGCATTACGTAGCCGCGGAATATCGCCTTTCTAATGCCTAAGAAAACATCTTGAAAAAAAAAATCATTCATCAAAATTGGTATCCTTGCTCAACAAATTTATATGACAGTTCCTATCGATCAATTAATATGTAATAAATAATTTTACTGATTCCGTCAAGCTAAGTTTCCCAGTTTAATATGTATGTAGTGGCGTCTCATCAACTCCGCTCATACTCGTTTCTTGCATGAAGAAGCGTGGCAATTAAATAGCAATAAACAAATTTAGGGTTTACGTTTCGTGGCAATTAATTGCAAAAGGTAAGAATTAATTTCAATTTCAGGGTTTTCGTCGAGCTAAGACCCGCATTTAACTGATGTATGTGCTGGCGTCGCGTCAAGTCAGCTCGCACCCATTTTCGTCCATTTCATACGTGGCAATTAATACCAAATTCTGGCAATTAATTGGAAATTAATTAGAAATAAGTTATTTGAGGATATCCGTCCAGCTAAGACCCGAATTTAACTGATGTGTGTGCTGGCGTCGTATCAAGCCAGTTCACACCTATTTCCGCCCCGAAAATACGTGGCAATTAATTCCAAATTGTTGCAATTAATTACCTTACGCCGTCACCAGTCAGCGAGCCTTCGGCCCACCAAGGGTAGAAATGAATCCCGCTGCAAGAAGGCGATAGTTCGAGATTTACTGGCTAGCGAATACGAGAGTGAAGTTACGATATTCTAAGTGATCTGGTGCTCTTCAAGATTTCCGGCGACTGTGTTTTGGGCTTCTCAGCACACGATGAATTGGTCTACAAGACATCTTCAGGATATACGAAACATTTTTGCTGTCGTCCCCTGGTTCAATTTTGTAAAGTTAAACGATAAATAAAAAACTGTTTTATGAACTTAATTTTTGATCATTACAATATTGACGACTTCTAGTATACGTCAGTGCTTTCTCTACAAGTAGCGTAGAAAAAGGTATGTAATGTTGAAGAAAATCTTTTTAGATTGTAACGTCACACCCTCCGTGAACGAGCATGATACCCCCACCCGCGATTAATTTAGAGAAATATTTGTTCAATACCCGCGCCACCTGACACGGTCACAGCCCCCTCCCCCCCCCGGAGACCGACCGCTGCCCCACAGGCAGCAGGCCGACCGCCGCCGACCGCACTGTCCGCCGCCGCCGCCCACTGCTGTCCTTGGCAAAGCGAACATGGATTTACGACTCCGCAGAGATCTGTTGTAACTTATGCCCGAGGTGACGAGCGTGTGCCACGTCGCACATCCCACAAAATACTTTCAAAGGGGCAAACGCTATATTTCACTTAAGACAGACCCACCCCGCCCAGCATCGCCGTTCAAAAACACGTTCTCTGTACATTTGCGCGAGGCGTGATTGCCGTGAAATGCTACGCGTTTCGTCATGGAAGTGCGTGCGAAGGACCTTTTCGACACTTTCAAAACAGCGCTGGGGCCAGCGATTCGCAATGCGCACACGCCACGGATTATCTGGCCAGTAATGCGCACGGCTATGCGCACGGCCAAGGATTATCTGGCCAGTACATAATTTTAAAGATGGAGGTGAGCTGCACTCATTCCAACGACCGCGGCGTACCTACCTCGCATGGGACCGGGCAGCTAACTTTCAAGCTAAAAATGCAACGGAAATTACTTTTTTGTATCACATGAGCTCGCGAGCCATTGGTTCGAGTGTCGCCCCGCCAACGCTCCCGATGGCTAATGCTGAGCAAATCACGGTGAAGAATTCCGATCAGAGGTGTGGGATCAAAGCCTTATCGCGCGTGAGGCCTCAAAATCACTTCGAAATTATTACTTCAGTTTAACACTTCAAAATTACTACGATCTCAATACTTCTTTTTTAAATTAGTTTCGTATACTTTGACGCAGCGCATTTTCAAGTCCCTTGAGGAGCGTTGAGCGCGTAGCGCTGGGGAATAATCCTCCGTTAATTAAAGCGCTGGGGAGTAATACTCCATTAGTGTTGCCAAAGTATGTCACGTCTCGTTGCAGTCAGTTGTCAAGAGGGCCGCCGGTAGCATCTCCACGTACGCGCCTCCTACTACGCGCTCCTGCGTCACTACCCAGCGGCCAGAAACGGAATGTAATAAGGATAGGGTTTAGGACACTTCACAGGGGTCGAACTAGCCCTTGTGAAGCAGCCAAACTCGTTTTGTTGGAACAAGTTTCACATGAGATTTGACGGGATTCGAACCCGGACCTCAGTCGTGAAATGCTAGCGACTTCGCTATGAGACACGAGCGAGTAATTTCAACTTGCTAAATAACCAACCAGCTAAATTTTTACTTAAACTTACTCCTTCGAGATTACGATCTTATCACTTAAACTTGCAACTGCTTCTAGATTGTTACCGAAGCTTGCAACTTCAATATTGCTGTTTCGACTTCGGACTCGCAGGTCGAGTTCCTAATTGGCACTTTATACATCCAAGCTTGTCGTAAGTTAGCATTTCTGAGTTATGCCGTGAACGGGGGACCACCATGCCAAAACGTGGGACCACTAATGTATTAAGGGGGAAGTGGTTATTATTTCGGCAAATAATTTGTGCGGGGAACAATCTGCCGTGACCGCGTGTTCGCTTGAGACGCCGACGCCACAGAGGGCCCGATGGTAGCGCGCTGTCACCCGTCGAACCGCCTGGCTGAAGGAGAGGAACTGGGTCCGCCCCGTCACCGCCGCTGTGCTGCAGGCCACCGCCGTCAACCCGCCGTGAAGACGAAGTCATCACGTCGGCATGATAAGTTATGAACGACCTCTAATCGGGTGACGCTCAGCTTATGTTCTCCGCCGAGGTGCGTAAAGACTCTAGTAAATGAGGCTGGGAACATAAATGCCGATAGTACGGCATGTTATAGTTAGTACATGCCGATAGTAAAAGCCGAAAGTACGGCAATGTTAGCAGCGACTCATTGTATTTGTTAGCTTGTGATAAATTCTAATTTAAATAAAAAGTCGTAGTAAAGCCACCAACATCAGTAAAAACCTCTGTAAGAATCATTTTGCATGCTCATCATTATCATCATTACCTTAGGCTAATTAAATGTGTTGTAAGTTTATTTCCGTGTTTTATTGACCATGCAAAACCCGATCTACACCGGTAGACGTTACAAGATATTTGAAAGGAACTACATGTTTTGAAGTCCCTTGATACCGAAAAAGTGCTTTTTTTCAAAACGTCTGTCCGTCCCTCTCTCTGTCTGTTAGTATGGATAGTGCTAAATGGGTTCTATATGAGATGGCAGAACTCCATTTTGGTGTATTCTTTTGTTTCTTTCTTTAAATTACAAAAATTTAATTTTTTGGCTTGTCTCTCATTCGTTAACATTAGAGGCGACTTGGCCACATTATTGCATTCGTGTACATAAGCATGAAGGGGAGATATTAAGCCACGTGGATGAAAAATCTCGACTTTTGGTTTTCGTCGGTTTGGAATTCTTTGTTCTTCAAGTAATGATGTAAAATATTTGGTAAAATTACATTTAACCCTTTTACTTCCAGTGTTAATTGTAAGCAATATGTTACTTTTAAATGTTGTCAGTGCTCTCTAATAGCGAGATTGATTGATTGATTGATTGTTTTTTTCGTGTTTCCGGGAGCGTCAACTACTTCGGTCATTAGTCCCGTTAGTGTAGTGCATGTTTTTTCTCGGGAGATGGCGGTGATCTTCCCCCGCTGGATGGCGAGATCCGGCGCCGACATACCGTCGGCTAGTGGGGCTTCCCCCTTACCTGGACTCTCCCACCAACGGGGCACCGCCCCAGCCGGGACAAGATCTAAGCTCCCGACCGGTCTCCCGAAATATGTGGTGGTGTAGTGCATGTTAGTGTAAGTGTGTGTGTAAGGGGAGAGGATAAGACAAGGAAGAGGAAGGACAGATCGCGCGCGGTCAGTGGCCCGTTTGGTAGGGTACTGCTCCGCCTGGTGTTGATCGGAGAAACCACGGAAAACTACTGATCAGAGCAGCCGGCCGCTAGAAGTCTCCTCCAGACAGCAACTGAATTCTACCTAGCTGAAAAGCTAGTGTCGAAAATCTTGCCGCCGTCAGGGCTCGAACCTAGGACCTCCCGGTCAGAGGCGCTGCAGTGACATTCTAATAGCGAGAACTTGCGTTATGATGACATTGTAGTACGGAGACATCCTAAATGAAACATATAAGCAATTTTTGGCGCTCCTGCATGCTAGATGTCGGTTCAGCCGAGACTGATGTACTTGGAATCAGAAGGTTGTAACCGCCCATATGGCGGTTCCATTGATTTTTGAGAAGCTCCCGAGAACGTCAAGACACGACAAGATGCAATTATAGTGTTACCGAATTGCAAGAGATCGCGCCAGCAGTAAATGGTATCCCTTGCGATAATTTATTAAAGTTTCTGAACGCACTCGCGTAGAATTGAACGACAACCAATCAAAAATCACCCTTGAAAATATCAGAACTAGCGCAAAGCACCGCTACAAAAAGCTCTTTCCTTTGCTGCCGACCGCCGATCTGGACACACTGAATTTGTTCGTGTTGGACGGAGAAGAGAATTCGCCATATTTCGACGATAAGAAGCTTGAAAAAGGTAATGCGTCTCATCATGTTAAAATAACTATACCATGTATGAGAGAATTGAGAACTTTAAATCATAAATATTCTGATAAATGCACGTGAACGCATTACGTAGAAATATACTATTTTTCTATCAACAAGGAAGTAATATATTTCAACGTTCAAGAACGTATACTGAAGTAGAAAGCATGTGCTATAGGAAATGTTTCTTTCTATTTCCAGCTTTTTTTGTCTCTCGTCTTGGCTTACCACGTAAGAAATTCATTACGCGGAGATATTGCAGTCATGTTGTATAGAATTCGAAGGACTGTGGTAGCAATTCACCAGCGCACGTGTTCGCCGAAGCAAGGGGTTGTCAAGACCTTGAAAGGATCTGGGTCGCCGTCGCCGCTCCAAGCTGTGGAAATATTTCTTCGAGACGACGTGTCGTAAGTCAGAAAACTTCACTAGAAATTCTCAAAAGAAAAGGAACTGTTTAAAGAAGCGAGAATTATTCTACAGAGATAGCATTCACCTCACTTACAGACGTAGATAGTCGAGTAATAAAATTAAGATCATTTAAACGTAATCTTTTACAATATTGCAGTCGTAAAAGGAAGCCAGATAGCTAATTCATTTAAAGAATTGTAAAAACCTTTTTTATTCATTTTTATATTAACTATAATATTTGTTCTTTTAGTTTGTGTTTTTAATTTATTGTTTAATCGGTTTCAAATTGTTAAAAACCAATTATTAGTAAAAGAGTTATTATTAATTGTACGTTCATTGCATAACGATATTTTTTTTCTTTGCTGGCTAAAATTGTATAAAGTAATAATCAACGTGGAAGAGAAACAACGTCTTGTATATATTTCATTCACTATTCAAATGACAATTTCTTTGAAAGTGTATGTAAAGGGTATTTTGGTATATGATTCTTTTTCAGTATTTTGTGTTTACATGTATTATTGTCTTGTGTACAGGTATTGTATTGTGTTTTTTTGTGAAGTGAAGGGTAATATAATTTTATGTAAAGTGTTTATGCTAGTGTTGAAACGCAACAGCAGTTGTTAGGTAATCACGTAATTGCTAAAGGTAGAGCAAGTGATTGAATTTTTCAATGCAATGTGGAAATGCTAGATAAAATTGTATTCAAGTATTTAACAGAATATATCTAGAACTCTGTTCATAGTTAAAAGATTAACTTACCTATGTTTCTTTTATTAAAAAAGCAGGTTAAAAGACGAACCTACTCCTGTAGGGCAGTTCGGACATAGAAAAACTATTCCTAATTTTTGGTGTGACAATGTCTTAACAAGTTACAGATCAAGTAATACTACTAGGTTACATGAGTGACCCGCTGTAGGCTTTTTAGTGAATATAGTGAAAAGGTAGAGCGGTCACAGGGTAGTATTTCCAAAATGGAATAAGGCACGGTTATCGCGTCTTTCTCGGTCATGTCTATTCATGCCTCGGTCATGACAATATCTATTTGAGTGGACCTTGCATTATTTGTTTGCAAGAAATATTTCTACTTGGAAGGTTCTGAAGATATTGGAAGGTTCTTTATATTGGATTCTTGAACTATTTGGAAGGTTCTGAACAAAATTTAGAGGAAGCTGACGAAGTAAACATTACTTTGCGTGAAACGTGAAGACAGGTATGAGAGAACACAAAATGTATAAATATTGAGACGTAAAAAAACTAGTTATTTCTGACACAGTTTTGGTGTATCGTTCATTTTAGAAGGGGTAAACACAACTGGCGTTTATAATGTTTACATTTCTAATCCTAAGATCAAATGTTTTACACGTAAAATACTTAGCTTATTCTCGATAAATATTATATAGTGTTTCATTAGCTAGCTACTTATCGTTTACTTCACCAATTTAGTTTTACTCATTCGTTGTTTATATGTTGTAGGTTCGTAATAGTTAATGTTCATTTTTGTTAATGTTTCATGTCCGACTGGAAATACCTTGGCTACGTCTATATTGTATTTTCTTAATTAAACGATTTGGCTCATTTTCTGAATTCTGATTGGTAGGTGTGAAGTTTTAATTGCACGGTGGAATTTTAATTGAACGCGAGCTAATAACAGAAATAATTAACGATTTTTCATGAAATGAATTAGCATGTTTAGTTAACTAAACGGAAAAGGTGTTTTATTTCAAGAGTTCGAAAGCAGTTCATAGAAAGCGTAGTTACTGGCAGAAGTAGGAGTGGTAGAAATCGGAGGAGCAAGAGGGCATGATTTATAACTGGAGAGGACAGCAAAGCAGAAGCATGAATGGCAAGATACTGTTGCACGCAATGCCACAAGAAACCGTTGTCTGCGACGTCACAAGAAACGGTTGGTTGGGGCGTCGAGATAAGATGAAGATGGACAAATCCTTAGGAAGTGGCAAAGGCGTTTTATTTGAAGTGGAGCCCAAAGGAGCGTCATTGGCAGGTGCAGGAGCGGGAGGGGCACGGGGGCAGCAGCATGCGGCGCAGCACGCAGCTGGGCGCCATGTCGCAGGGCATGCGGCCGGCGTCGTCCCGCGCGCAGCGGCTGGCGCCCGCCGCCACCAGCGCGCGCACTGCCGGCACGTTGCCCCGCGCCGCCGCCACGTGCAGCGGCGACTGGCCCGTGCGCGCCCACATGTCGGCGATGGCGCCGGCGCCCAGCAGCTGCCGCACGCACGCGCCGCACGCGTCGCTGCACGCCGCCATGTGCAGCGGCGTGAAGCCGCACGCCGTCGTTGCGTTGGGGCACGCGCCGCACCGCAGCAGCAGGCACACCACGGCCGAGTGCCCGCGCGCCGACGCCCTGCAGGCGCACTTACAAATCAAACTCCATTTCACGTGCTTTTTCTTAAGAGAAATTTAAACTGTTTTATTTCTCACGTACGTTTTGACTGATTAGTTTGTGATTCCGGGCGCGTCAACTACAATGGCCATTAGTCACGCAGCAGTAAATACACATTGGGAGAGAGCCGACTTAACTTGCCCCCGAAGGCTTCCCCCCCCCCCGAAAAAAATCCACGCTTCGATTGGATTTGAACCCGCGAACTAGGTTATTGTTTGATAGGCAAATCGGTATACACCACCGATGTCGCACTTGACCGATTATTTTGTGTTATCGGATGAGTCAACTCGTGTGTTCATTAGACCGTAAAATTTGTGAATGCTTTTATCACAGGAGATGAAGTGTTCATTCCCCATGGTTACTGAGATCACCGACCTACAGGTCTACTTGCGATATTTTCCTCTACTAGATATCTCCCACCAGGGAGCACTGCTGAGACAAGCACTAAGCTGCCAACTACTCTCCCAACATATATGGTAGTGTAGTGTACGGGCGTGTGCGTGTGTGTGTGAGGATAGCATAAAGAAGAGAAAGGAAACATCGCGCGCAGTTTTTGGCCTATTTTTTAGGATATTGCCCCGCCATTCGCCTGGTGAAGATCGGAGAAACCACGGAAAAATACTTATGAAAACCCCGCCGATGGTTACTATTCTCCTACAGTCAGCGGCTACAACAGCTACATAGCTGTCCTACTTTTCGATTGATTGGAACATACAACTAACATTTGTCAAGTATTATATTTCGCATGTTTCTTTATTAAGAGAAATTTTTAATTCCTGACATGGGTTTTGTAAGTTGGAATTTTGAACGTAGTAATTCGCACATGGGATGAAGTGTATTTTATACATAATTTTTTAAATAACTTTCCACCTATTGTATCCCAAGTAGTATTTCTCAAATACAATTTAACGTAAATTAATTGTTACCATTTCACATACATCTTTTGAATTAAGTGCTCAACAACTTTCGCAAAAAATGTTGCAACAACACCGCCCAATCAATCAAGTAAGCTCTCCGGCAGACTTTTCAAATAATAATAACTTTTAAACTTGCGATCAGAATATAGTTTCCGGGAGGAAGTGCGTATGCCGGGAGGAAGTGCGTACTTGAGCGCTTGGGTTGTATTGTTGCAACGTATTTTGCTAAATTTGCCGAGCATTCAATTTCAGGGATATATTAACAAATAGTACGTAATTGTATGAATAATAAGTTGAAAATAAACCTGTATGCTAGCTAGTTCAAACATTTTTACGTGTTGATTAGTCTGTCTGAGAAGTGCAACCTATTATATTTTTACACAAATAAATATTAATATTTGTAAATTAAATTAGCAGTTTTTGTGCGCCTATAATTAGCCTAAAATTTATGTAAAAGCATTTTTGTTTTAACTTTGTTTTGATTTTGTGTCAGCTGGCTTTATTCTAAAGCTGGCTGTGCACTTGGCTTTGAGACTACAAGAGCCAACAATTTGGGGATAGAGCATTTAATTAGCCTATAATTTGCCTAAAATTATGAGATGTGTTTGATGATTATTTCTTCTGTTCTGCTATGGCGCGTCAGCCTGCTTTGTGGACGTGTGAACTCGGATATAACTCCCTGCGAGCGCGCCCTGCTCGCGGGAGCGCACCTGTGCAGCGGCGTCCATTTGCCCGCGGCGCAGAAGTTGGGGTCGGCGCCGGCCTCCAGCAGGCGCTGCACGTAGCACGCCTTGCCCTCGTGCGCCGCCGCCAGCAGGTGGCGCCCCAGCGACGCGTACAGCGACTCCGAGTCCTGCCCAACATCAACATCACAAACACAATGATGAAATCGGCACGGTTATCAACATCAACATTTCATCGATGCCTCAGCATTGTCCAAAGAATACTGGATATGTCATCACGCCTGGCTGCCTGGATGAGCCTCTAGCACGTCTGGATATGTCATATTGTCATCATTATATACATGTCATACTAAGCATATTCTTATACCTACAAATACTTATATTACAAATTTCGCGCCGTAGTCAGCCATCTTGCTCATGACACAGACTGGCGGCAAGTAGGGGAACCTACCCTGTAAACAGTGCTGGTTAACCTACAAAGTGCCATTCTTGTCTCCTGGAAGCAGTTGCCATGGAGTGGGGTGATTACGAAAACCGTGTTGCAGTAATAGCATTGCACAGGGTGGGGAAAGAGCCATCTGAGATATTCAACACATTGAAAAAGCTGAAAATCAGCAGGATGTTTGTGTATCGCACAATAAAACGGTACAACGATACCAAGAGCGTGTCCGACCGTCCTCGGCCGGGTCGCCCAAGGTCTGCCAGGACTCCCAAGCTCATCAACGCAGTGAGGCAAAGAATTCGGCGAAACCCAGTTCGAAAACAGAAGGTGATGGCCAGAGAAATGAATGTTGCCACGAGAACCATGTCCAGAGTGCTAAGGAGTGACCTGGGACTGAAGGCTCTTCGCCGCAGCACAGGACAGTTCCTCACCGCCCAATTGATGAAGCAGAGGGTCGTTAAAAGCAGAGCACTTCTTAAGCGATACGCACAAAATGGTCACCGCAAGATTTTGTTTACCGACGAAAAAATTTTCACGATCGAGGAACAATTTAATAGGCAAAATGATCGCGTGTACGCCCCTGATGCGAAGACAGCTCGCCAAGTGGCTCCGAAGATCCAGAGGACTCATCATCCAGCTTGTGTGATGGTTTGGTGGGGGGTGTCCTATGAGGGGGTCACAGACATCCATTTTTGTGAAAAAGGTGTCAAGACGTCTGCAAAAGTGTACCAAGAGACAGTGCTGGAGCCGTTTGTGAAGCCCCTAAATACGTCAATGTTCAGCGGCCAGAGTTGGAGCTTCCAGCAGGACTCAGCTCCAGGCCACAAGGCTAAAACCACTCAGAATTGGCTGGAGTCCAATGTGCCCGACTTCATTGCAGCAAAAGATTGGCCCTCTGGAAGTCCAGCCCTCAACCCACTGGACTACAAATTGTGGTCAGTGTTAGAAGAAATGGTCTGCAAGAAGAGACATGCCAATTTGGAAAGTTTGAAAAAGTCTTTGAAGAACGCCGTGGCCAAATTTCCTCTTCATGTAGTGCGTGAATCAATTGATGCATGGCCAGATCGATTAAAATCATGTGTCAAAGCAGGAGGTGGCCATTTTGAATAATATTTTGTAAATATGTGTGAAAATATATGGTCGTTTAACCCTCAAAACTGGTTTTCTCTCCTTCTACCTCAACTCGATTTACAGATTATTTGAGTTGTAACAGTATTTATGGCCAGACTAGGTAGAATTAACAGGTCTCTCAGAATAAATATTACCAACTTCTGGAGCATGTAAAGGAGTGACGGAAGATGAGTTAAGTTTTGCCAATGAACAAGAAGAGGGAAATTTCGTATGTCAAAGTTACATGCACGTAAGAAGTTTGATTCTGCCTGTTTCGTCACTTCTCCTTGCATGCTTTAGAACAGGACGTGCTGAACACTAATGTATGAAGAGATGCGTTGCAATTAGGGGAAATTTCCACTTATATTGCTTCGTTATATTAAATATCCCATGAATGTTCGTTGGAAAAATGTGATAGTCTTCGATTTCTCTAAGTACCCTAAAACTGTGTAGTATCTGTTCCGAAACAGCATATGTAGGAAAAGAATAAGGTTGAAGAGGATGTGGAGAATGTGGAAGAAAGATAATTAGGTAAAGGAAAGTAATTAGAGATATAATATGTCCCTGCTTTGAGTCTGAGTTTGGAAAAAAGTGTGGTTCAAAACACTTTTGTAGTTTCTCGTAGTAGTAGAATATCGCGGAGCCGTACCGTTAATACGAGAAAGTATGTGCTGTTGAGTGCCACTAATGTAATGTTTTCCTTAGAAAGTATAATGATATTTAATATACTGAATACTATTTTTTATATTATCATGAATATCTTATTACTATACTGTACATATAATGTATTGTAACAAGTCTTCTTAAGGAAAGAAATCTTTTCACAATAAATTATGCTTTTTTCTAGCTTACCTCCACTAATCTGGCGATTCCAGTAGGTCCGACACTATCAATCCTTTCATAAGTGCGATCGAAAGGATTGATTGATTAGTGATTCCAGACACGTCAACTGCTAAGGTCATTAGACCCATAAATGTAATTGCATAATTTTTCCTTGGGAGATAGCGGTGTTCATACGCTGGATGGTGAAATCCGGAGCCGACCTACCTGTCGGCCAGCAGGGTTTTCCCCAACCAGATATCTCTCACCAGCGGGGCACCGCATCAGCTGGGACAAGCCCCCTACCGGTCCCTCGGCATGTGTGGAAGTGTAGTTCATGTAAGTTCTAAGTTAAGTAAGTGTATAAGTTGTAAGGGGTAAGATAAGATAACGAAGGGGAACAAAAGATAGCGCGCGGTCCGTGACCCGTTTGTTAGAATACTGCCTTCCTGACCTGAAAAAACACGAAAAACTGCCGATCAGAGCAGCCAGACGCTGGAATTCTCCTCCTGATAGCGATTGAGTTCGACCTAGCAATGCAGCTAGTGTCGAAAATACTGTCGGGACTCGACCCTACGAGCTCCCGCCAGAGGCACTGCTCTGAGCCACCTTACCCGGTGAGATCGCGTGCGGGTACCTGCGGGAGGCAGAAGGGTGGGCAGAGCGGGAGGGGGCAGAGGGGCAGCGGGTACGTGTCGCAGATGCAGCGCAAACCGTCGTGGCCGCAGGGGCCTCCGCAGGGGCCACCGCAGGGGCCGCCGCAGGGGCCACCGCAGGGGCCGCCGCCGCAGGGGCCGCCGCAGGGGCCTCCCCTGGGGCCACCGCAGCCCGGACACGGCTGGAGGGCCATGCCCGCGCACGGCCCGTGGCAGCAGCAGCACGGCTGACGACGGCAGCAGCGGCAGCAGCAACACGGCACCATCGGCACGAAGCACTCGCCCTCGCTCTCCTCGTCGCCCTCGCCCTTCTCGCTCGACTTCGGTTCGCTTTTGCCTGCGACAACAGTGCACACCCGGGTGGGGTAACGAAACTCATTGGCAAGACAAGTAATAAACCACATCGACAATAATAACAACAACAACTCCACCTACGGAGTACTTGTAGCTGGTGGTGGAGCTGGAGTACCCCCATGAGCCTGAGAAATATTTCGGCGGTGGCCTAGTTACTCGTAGACCTTCCCGTGCTGAATAGGTTGAGGGTGAGGGGGCAGACGAAGAAGTACTGCAGAGGAGAGCCTCAACGGCATCGTCGAAGAAGAAGAAGACGAAAGGAGGAGTGGTGAAGGTGGCGGAAGAGGAATCTCGGACGCTTAACCGCAGCGTGTGATCCGCACCAGCTGCAAACAGCATCAGACTGCGTGTTAGAAGCGGCTGCATCCAGTTCGGGAAGTAAGTAGAGAGGTCATGAAACTTCGGACTTCCTGTTATCGGCCCATGGAGGGTGCGTGAGAGAAACTGGATTGACACACCAGGCTACTGATTTGGAGTGGAGGCCCGAACCTTGCATTAGCCAGGGAAGAAGGGTGAAGAAGTAATGCTGACTGGCGCTCGGTGTGACCCCTTGCCGGGCCGTGCGGGGATATGTCCCGAGGCCACTGTTGGTCGCAGTAATGGATAACAGGGAATAACTCGTGAATAAGTGTGATATGTGAGTTCGAACTAGTTTTCTGCAAAATTTCCTTATAAACCAATGAGAAAGTTTACAAGAAAGTTTACAGAAACACGATACAAGAAATGTAATGAATCTTAAGGTGTCTTGTTCTACTAATACCCCATACCTGCTAAGAAACCGAGCAAATGTCACTTTGTCGATATCTGGCTAACCAAAAGTTGTTAATCCCCGATTCCACAGTAACTCGAAGCCATCATCAGAGATGGACATGGAATGAATTAAAGAAGGTGATGCTTTTACTACGCAAAAGCGAAATATGGGGGATCAGAAATAGTTTTTTTGTTATTTACGTCGGTACACACGCGCTTAGCTCCTTGGCAACCAACCATCTAAACAATGCGTTAAGAGCGCGTCCATAGCGTCAGGCGTTAAAATGCTCGAGAGTCCATTAAACATTTTAGCGGACTTGCGGGTTTAGATTTTGGAATTGCTTATAAATCTTTGGATAAATATGTCCCCTTTTTCCCCCATGTCCTATTTGTCGCCCACACTCCATTATGTCTCATTTCGTCCCCTTGCCCTCTTTGTCCTTTCCCGGCTTTAGCCCACTTGTTCTCATTTGTCCCTCTTCGTCGTTTTGATTCTTCCGCGCACTCCGATTGTTATTTAAAATCGGTACACTGTACCAACAACCCTTGCTACATAATATAGAGAGTGATGGTAATTCTTCACTCATGCAAGTGTGACAGATTTATTTTGAATTACTTGAATAATTAGAAATAACATAAAACATTGTATGCAAGACGTCCTCTCGTCTTTAAGGACTCATTTATGCTCAACGCTGCTGAAGGCATTAGACGATACAAACGTAGAGTAGATTTCCTGAACAAAATCGGTTGTTTGAAACAGTCACGAAGAGATTCGACCCCAATGTAACCAAGAAACCGAAGCGCAATCCTGTGCCGCGTGCAAAAGAAGACGTCGAAACATTTTGGGCAGGAATCTAGAAGAAAGGAGATCCTAAGACGCATCTTGGCTCCTATCTGAAATAAATTGATGCAGACGATGAACTTGTGGAAACAGTGGAACATGTTCACAAAGTCTCTGAAGAGGATCTCTTTCAAGCAATTAACAACATGGCAAACTGGAACCCCTCCCAGTCTGAGTAGATCCATAATTATTAGATTAGGAAATAAACAGCATTCCCATCTAGCTCATCTCATGAAGATTTTAGAAAACCCAAGGGAATTTTGAAAATGTGCACACAATTCACTTTTCCCCATAGCACGTCATACGCAGTTTTAACTGTTTTTGACGTAAAATAAATAAAATAAAAATATAAAAATAAAAAACTCGCGGAAGAGCACACACGCAGCATCACGCATTTGCTACCCAAACCTGGAGACGGTTCGTTGGTGGAGAACTACAGGCCAATCGCTTGTTTGCTTTATATGTACGAAGTTATAAATGCAGCCGTAGCTAACAAAATGTACAGACACCTAGAGAAGTACCATATGTTGTCAGTTGAACAGAAAATATATCGTAATACTCTAGTTCGAGAAAATCTGTGCTATTCTGTAGCACCAGTAGTTATTTAGTATTTTTGGATAAATTTATACGTAATATCTTTGGGATTAATCTTGAATATTTTCTGGATTGATTATCCAAAATGATAGGTGATATGTTCAGTAAATAGAAGTTGGACATCAACTTTAACAATACTTTTATTCCATCTTTTATTACAACCGCTTGCTACAATTTTTCCGACCAGCCAGTCGCCTCTTCCCTGCTCTCCCGTGCACTCGGGCTGAGCACGGTACATCAGGGCCACCCTCGGTCAGTGTAGCGCCGTCTGGCTGCGGCGGCGGAGGTACGCGTGGCGGCGAGTCTCCCACGTCATATCGGGCCATGCGCAGTCGGCCGTGGCATCTCAAGATTAATTCCGGAGATATTACGTATCAAAACAGACAATACCATTAATGCTATGTTGGAATCAAATTTATTCAGAAACATTTATGACAATTTTCTGTCTAAAATTAGAATATCTTAAAAAATTCTTCTAAAAAAGTTTCTAATTTTTTTTTAACTTTATGATATGTTCTGTTTTCCTCCGTGGAAGTGTACACCTCTCTTCATCTGTTTCTTCCCCCTTTCATCTCTATTTATTCCTGTTTTTTACTTAATTTCGTTATATTTTTCAAATGGTAACGCATATTTTTTTAATTTGCTTTAATTCTTATTAATTCTGCTTTTATCTTTTGAATTTAATCTACTCCCTCTCAATTCATAATTACGCCCTTTTCCTTGATGAGAGGATGTATATATTTACATTGGGAAGGTTTTTCTTTAGTTGTGTATATTTGGTATTTATCATTTTAATTTTATAATTTTTGATTAATACTAACATAGATTAGTAAGTTCTTTCTCATCTACTTATTTTTTTACTTAAATGTTTTTTATTCCATAATTTTATCTCTGATTACTGTGTAATTTTATTTTTAATACTTACATTTTAAACAATATCACCAAAATTTGTTTTTATTTACGTATTAATTTTTTGTTCATATCTGGCGGTGCGTACAAATAATACGTGAGACGTACTCAGTATTACGTGAAAAACATATTTTTTTAAACATGTACATTGATTGACCAAAAAAAAAACGAATCCCAAATGTTAAAATTTTATTGCTATAATAGAATTTTCGCAACAACTTTCTTTCCCAAATATTAATACACACACAAAGTCAGAATAATTACAACTTAATTATGTGACAAATATTTTAAAAATATGAGATTAGTATGTTACATATATATTCGTATTTCAGACACTGAACATTACTCAAAAATCATAGGAGTGGTACAGGTTCTACCTCTTACACATCCCAGTTGCAAAATGTTTGCAAATTTAGAGGTTAATTTCTCACGTTCGATACATCCACTCGGTATGGTACTTAAGAGGATCGATTGTAAATTAAAATCGAAGGTAATTTTTTTTCAGATGTGTACCCATGATACTTGACCTAGTGACAAATTGGAGTTCTTTGAATTAGTATGGAAGTTACTTTGAGACGCCGAAACGGTATGACGTGTCATAATCGGCCATGAAAACCATTACACAAAAAATAGTTTTGATCTCGTAATATCAGAGGGCATAAGTATGACATATTGAATTCAATATGTCGGACATTTTGAGACGCCACATCGGTATGGCACACCAGTCCTTTACACTTTGTCTACCTATGAAACAATATGAAAGAACTAGCTGTGTTCTCATTCCCCAAGAGCATCGTTTTATCGACAGATGCAAACATTGTGCAGCGCAACGCCGACATCTATAGTCTGCCATAATTGCGTTTCCCTATTTTTCATAACACTGGGTAACTTCTCTAGACGTTCTAGCTTTCAGCTTATTGTTACGTACAAAGTAAAACTATAACATTTCTTTCACCATAAATTTATTTCAGTAAAGCCACAATCCAAATCAAGTCCGAAATATTAGCCAAGTTCCAGTCCGCCAGAAGAATACAATCACCGTAACACACGCACTTCAAACACTGAACATACTACTATTGCTAGGCACTCGCTTGCTGCTCCAGAAATGTCCTACTGCCTACTGTCCCGGGCGAGGCCCTATAAATACGCCCCGAGGCATCGGGGCGAGTCTCTTACTTCCCGCACCCATGGCGGGGCATCGAGGGGAAAAGCCCCTCCTGTGACCGTTAAGCCGACATGGCCCGGTGGTCACGGAAAAGGGGCCCCGCTTGCCCTGCTCCTGGCGGTGTCACTCGGAACTACACATTCCTACCCTGGTCGCGCCCCACGGCGCAACCCTGCAGCGGCCACAGTGGGCCGCAACTACACTGCCTGGTACAGTGCGCCCACCACACCGATCCTCGGGGCACACTTGCTGTGGTACACAGCACTTATCATACGCGGCTTTTCTTGCTGGTTTCCGGCCTATAAGAAGGAAACCGAAAATGCCGCCTTTGAGATAGATGTCTCTCTTCTACTAATGCGATGTGTCGCCCTCTTGTAACTTGGTGAGTCGTGTCCCAATGAAAATCTCTCCTTCTTTCTCTCCTTCTCCGTCTCCTGCTCTCTCTCCTCTCTCTTTCCTCTCTCTTTCCTCTCTCTTTCTCTCTATTCTCTATCCCTCTCTTCCTTCTCTTTCTCCTTTTCTCCCTCTCTCCCCCCTCCCTCCCCATCCTCTCTCTCTTCAATTCAAGAAGAGTTTACACAGTTCTCTTCTGATATATAAAAT